>WBMW01005832.1:0-62882 GCA_013396635.1 Penelope pileata
TTGCTACCACAACAGTGCACCGTGGTCGGTCGGTGAGCGATTGCTTTGTACAATCACTTGTTTTGTATATAATTATCGTTACTGTTATTTTACTCCATTTTCCTCTTTCTGTTAATAAATAGTTTTTATCTCAACCCCCGAGTTCTACCTTATTTCTCGATTCTCTCCCCCATCCCACCTGGGAGGAGGGGGCGGGGTGAACGAAAGGCTGTGTGGGGTTTCCAGGCCTGCCTGCTGAAACCAGAACAATCAATTTTTCCTTTTTCCTCACAGTCCCAAGCGAACTGTTAATTCCTATTAAATTCTGTTCACATTACATACAAAAATATTTAGGATATCTAAGGCAATTAAGAAGAAAACAATGTTGATTCATCCTAGAGGTGTAGCTTCACAGCTTTTTTACTTGCTTTGGAGTGAGAAGGAAAAAAAAACGAAGTTAGTATACGGGTTCTTTACTTCAACCTGATACCGAAGGAAGAGTGAAATTCTGAAAAAAAAAACCATTGTTCTCATGTCTGTGCCTTACTGATCTCAGAGGAGATGTATACACTCCAAGTATGTAATTCGATTACATACATTGAATGCTAGGAAGATGCGTATACAGATACACACTCAAACCTTTATAATGTTTTATGTTAGTATCTAAAATAGTTTTGGAATGATAAAAAATGACTCAGTCTGGCAAGTTACTAACAAGGTTATTTTTTAGAAGTTAGCATCATTTGTAGGTATTCTCCAGGATATCAACATAGTGTAAAAGACTAATCACATTTACTCAGCTCTTTTAGTTTTCAATTATTTTAATGTTTGCCATTGAAGCAACATTAGACCTGACTATAATATCCAGTTTTGTAAATGGAAGATAAAGTCCATTTTCTTCTTTTAAAGTCTATCCAAATAGGATCTGTCTTTCTTTAAAGAGTGAGCACAAATCTGGTCCTGGGTGTTCCTTTGTGACAGATATCTATAGGATTTTAGCGTGAGTTATTTATGCATTGTTCTGTTTTCCTAGTATAACACAAATAAGTAATTACACGTGTACATTATACTGCATATCCATAAATTCAGAATTACAGTAGTGTGTTCATTGATTCAGAGTTCTGATGAAGATTTATTGGTCAAAACATTTCCTAGACAAGAACTATATGCCTGTATATGTAATACTTCCTCCTAGTTTTGGCTGGAATAAAGTTACTTTCTTCCAAGTAGCTTCTATACTGTTGTATTTTGGATTTAGGATGAGAATAATGTTGACAGTATCCCAATTTTTTAGTTGTTGCTCAGCAGTGGTTGCACAGCACCAAGGACTTTTCAGCTTCTCATGCTGCCCTTCCACCAAGAAAGCTGGGAGTGCATCTGCCTTTAGAAATGTACAGGTCTGCATCTGATCTACGTACTGTAGTCTCCCTTCATAGTCAACGGAAAGAATCAAAGAGTCTTTAAAACATAACTAACTTCTTAAGTTAGATGACTGAAGTAGATCAGATAAACCATGGCCTAAAAACGTCCTTTTCCCCCCCCCCCCCCCGTGGGTAACTGCTCATATGTAAATATCTGCATAGGTATCTAGACCAGATCGGATTAGCCCCACCTAACAAAAAACAGAGCATTTGACCCAGAGGTATTTTGCTTTCTGGTTCATTGTGTAGCCGCAAGGAACGCTGCGCAGCCTCCTTTAAATAAATCAAAAAGAACATTGTTAACTAATGTGAGTGCTAAGTGTCTGTTCTGAGGAAGAGAACAGTCATTGAAGAGAGCAGCCATTGGAGAAAAGAGTAGGGAAACAAAGTGATGAAAAAGTTTGGTGATACCAAGGTATGCACCTTATCTGGGCTTAAAGTCAAACAGCAATGAAGACTAAATTAGTCACTTGTCCTGGCTGATCAACATCCAGATAAGACCTTGAAAGCTAAAAGACAGGGCATGTTCTTTCTGAACTGCTCTGCAAAGCCGTTACTGTCTTCTCAGACATATTTGTCTTACAGGTGCACCTCAAGCATGACACGTCAGATGTCACTCAAGCAGGATCCTTTTAGATGTAAAAAAGAAAGGAGTGTTAGCAGGGCATTCTCAGTAAAGTCTCCTTAATCTGAAATAGTCCAAATCTAATGCCCTTGAGGGCATGCTATAATACATATCTTTCTCAGAAAGCTGCTGAAGCGGCAAACTTGAGCCAGGGGTGATGTATAGTGAAAATGGTGAATTATTTCTGTGCTAAATGGTGATTGAATACTATGAGATGTTGTAGATTGCCATTAATTTCAACACACTGATTGTTTTGGTTTTTTTAATGCTTACCAAGAATATCTAATATGTTAAATGAAAGTCTTTTGTCATTTTATAATTCTAAATCCGTGATAAATATAGATCCTCCTGGGACGTTACAGCTGAAGTGCTGGTATAGGAAAATAAATTATGTACCTGCAACACACACAAAAAAAATGTTACTATCATATTAAACAGTGTAATTTGGAAAGCTAATGTATTTTTAGTTTCCATTTCATTTTCTGTCCTTTACTATCTGCAAATACTTACTTGTGTACTTATCTACTCAAGGAGTCTGCCTATTTTTAAAAAACTATGTTTATTAAACTAAATTGAGAAACATTATCAAGTTCCCTTGTGAGGGAGTACAATTTTGCCCTCCTCAGATTCCATATTGCAAGAAGGGAAGAAGGCAGTGTCTGGCTTTCAGTTGTGATAGACTCAATTTTCTTCCTAGTAGCTGGCATGGTGCTGTGTTTTGGATTTAAGATGAGAATAATGTTGATAGCACACCCATGATTTAGTTATTGCAGAGCAGTGCTTAGACAGCACCAAGGATTTTTCTGCTTCTTGTACTGCCCTGCCAGATATTTGTAAATATCTTCTCTTAAAATTTCCATTTTACCTTGGTTTTGGGAAAGGACTTTTGTGAAGAGGAAAATTTAAGGAATTGTTCAGAGAAACAATCAGGATAGCATGCTACATGTTTAAGATGTCGTTGTCAAAAAGCAATTTGTTTTTGTAGATAGATCTTACCCCCAATTCTCTGTTTTGTTCTGCGAATATTCTTGGAAAACATTTGCACTGAAAAAAAAAAAAGAATTTCTGGAGACAAAATGCTATTTTAACCACTATCCAATTAATTATCTATATTTGTTCTAAAAGAACATCTATGAAAGAAAAGACTTCTCTTACTTGATCCTAGAATTTGATCCCCAATAAAATTAATAGTTGGGAGGAGAGATTGTTTTTAGTTTGTTTTGCCTTCACTGACAAGGACTTTATCAGGAGCTTCATTTGAACTTGTTTCTACTGGACGTAATCGGAACATGAGCAGAGGATCATTTAGAAATGACAAGAATATTCAAGTTCAGCTTCAAAATAATACATTAATGGGAAAAAAAAATTGTTAATATTGCAAAACTACTGAGCCATTTTTGCTGGAATTTCCTGTACTGATTCATCCCAGAGTAGACAGACATCTGGCATGGGGCACAACAACATGAACAGTTTAAATATGGCAATTACAAGGAATTTAAAAACTGGTCTCAAAGAGAAAAAATTTGGTCAACCTTAACTACAAGCATTTAGTGGAACTAAGATAATAAGAATCTGTAAAATGTGTATAGTATATCGTTGAAGAGACCTGTATGGTTTCTTTAAGGCCTATTCATGTTTACATAATTAGAGTACTTGGTTAGAAAACTCTTTGAAAAAAACCTTTAACCATAAAGCTTAAAAAGAAAAAAGAACTGTGAAAGCTGTCCCTTTTTAGAGAACAGTATATCCGTTCCTTCTAAATTTATTTTCAGAGTTCAAAAGACAATCATTGGCTAATTATCTACCAAATGCAGCACTATTGTTTGAATTTCAGGCATCTTTACTTAGCCAAAAAACACTTTTTTTTTCCTTAACAGTTTCTCTAAACTTCATTATTTTGTGACATTTTGTAATATGCTACGTAAAAGCTCCCAGATACAATTAGAGAAAATAAATTTCCATTTATCTTCAGAGTGAAAAGCATTTTAAACTTTAACACATGAATGCTATGGGCTGATTTTCAATTGAAGAAATTTCTCTCTGAGTTTTTATTAATTATTAAAACTAAGAGTAAGTATTTGGAATCATAATGCACATCAGTTTCAAGGCAATTTGAATTCATTTCCTTGAGCAATTTCCAAAATCCTTTCGTCAGCATGCAGAGATACCTTCTGGAAATATAGATCATGCCTATAAACACTCCCTAGTGGATGTGAGAAAGGCTATTGACGTAGTCTACCCAGGCTTTAGTAAAGCCTTTGACACTGTCTCCCATAGCATTTCCCTGGAGAAACTGGCAGCCCATGGGTTGGATGGGTGTACTCATTGCTAGGTAAAAAAAATTGGCTGGATGGATGGTTCCAGAGTGATGGTGAATGGAGTTAAATCCATCTGGCAACCAGTCACCAGTGGTGTTCCCCAGGGATCAGTACTGTAGCAGGTCCTGTTTAATATCTTTATTGACAATATGGATGAGGGGATTAAGTGCACCCTCAGTAAGTTTTCAGATGACACCAAGTTGGGAGGAAGTGTTGACCCATTTGAGGGTAGAAAAGCTCTACAGAGAGCTCTGGATAGGCTGAATTGATGGGTGGAGGCCAACTGTACAAAGTTCAACAAGACAAAGTGCCGGGTCCTGCACTTTAATGACAACAACCCCATGCAGTGCTACAGGCTTGGGACAGAGTGGCTGGAAAAGTGCATGGTGGAAAAGGGATCTTTTACCTAGATTACCATCTAGGGATGGTAATCAACAGCCATCTGAACATGAGCCAGCAGTGTACTCAGGTGGCTAAGAAGGCCAAAAACCACCTGGCTTGTATAAGAAATATTGTCATCAACAGGACTAGGGAGATGACTGTCCCCCTGCACTCGGCCCTGGTGAGGCCACACCTTGAGTACTGTGTTCCATTTTGGGTCCCTCACTACACAAAAGACATTGAGGCACTGGAGCGCATCCAAAGAAGGACAACAAAACTGGTGAGGGATCTGGAGTGCAAGTCTTATGAGAACTGGGATTGTTTAGTCTGGAGAAGAGAGGAGGCTCAGGGGAGACCTCATCGCTCTCTAAACTATCTGAAAGAAGGTTGTAGCAAGGTGGGAGTTGACCTCTTCTCTCAGGTAACTAGTGACAGGATGAGAGGGAATAGCCTCAAGTTGCACCAGGGGAAATTGAAGTTGGATATTAGCAAAAATTTCTTCTCAGAAAGAAGGGTAAGTCATTGGAACAGGCTGCCCAGAGAAGTGGTAGTCCCTGGAGTTAGTTCAAGCAATGTGTAGATGTGGCACTGAGGGATATGGTTTAGTGGGCATGGTGGTGATGGACTGACAGTTAAATTTGATGATCTTAGAGGTCTTTTCAACCTTAATGGTTCTATTCCTCTGTGATTCATCTGGCAAGGAACATCGACATTTGCATGAACTTACTTTACGAATGTAATAGTTATTTTCAAAACCTTAAGGAAAATAAGGTTTTGTAAACTTGAAAGTTTTGAGTTACAAGCATTCTTCAATTCTCTTGTGTCTTCTTCTGTCATAATAATCACACATACATAGGCTTTAGGAACTTATTTTAGATCTATTATAAAGCAGTTGCTACTTCAGACAACAAACATTGCATTTTACCTGCTCTTGTTTCTTATTTATTGGAAAAAAAAACAGCAACATCAACAAACTATGGAACAGATGAATTTTATTTTGATAACCAGTTGTTGTGCACTTGTTTCTGTCTGACCCAGAAGACTTGTTCGTCATGCAACAGACAATTTGTCTATTTTCTATACACTGCTCTGCAGCAGAATCTCGTTACTTCTAGTATCAAGGATAATGTTTTTTCCCAACATATTGAGACAGTATTCAAAGACAGAGTAAAAAGCTTCAGCAGTATTATCGTCTTAAGCAGAAAAACACTACTTAAAAAAATGACTGACTTATCCACCTCTAAGATTTTATGGCAAAAAATCCTTGCATTTCTTTTTTCACTCTGGAACGGGAAGAAAGGCTATGAAAAGTGGGATTTGTTGGTTTAGTTTTATTTCTTTTACCTTGTAGGTACTTATGAAATATTTCCACTATGAAATAATGACCTAAATGTGTCTCTCAAATCCTCCACACTTTTGCTCAGCTGATATTAAGGCTCTTGAACTGAAAGAAATAGGATGACTGCTTCTTCCATTTCAAAAATGGGAAACATCAACAGAAAAAGCTATTTACTTGGGCTATACTGAACCAGTACAATGTAGTGTGTAGAAAATGAATTTTAATTTTCAGAAAAGTGCTTAGTAGGTTGGTTTGCTCAGCCAAGTAATTCTCTTGTTTAATAGCTTTTTGGGAGATTCCGCCATTACAAATATATTTGAATTCATATTCTGCTATAAAAATACAAATGTTTTTAACTCAAGACCTAGTTAGAGCAATTTTGGTATGGATGACTATTGCAGCATTTTTTTCAGTGATTGAAGTGTTAGGTGAATCCCCTAAGATTTAAAATGGGTCCAGAATATTCGAGATATGATTCCACAATGAAAGCCGTTAGGCATTTTCCATCTTAATCCATTGATACTTAAATATTTCATGGCAGCCTTCACATTTCACAGAAGTACATTATATTTTCAAGGTGCTATTAAATCATCTGTGAAACCTCCTCATAGAAGACTTTGCAGAATATTAACTATGGAAAAGTAGAAAATAATTGTTGTGGCAAACTTACAACTTCTCACCTTTGTGTTATAACATTATATATATAGTTATATCATGTGCATAACACCATATGCTGGTTTTCCACGGTAAAATTAAAGCGTCTGAGATGTTTTCACTTCATGTGTTAAATTAGATCACTGCATTTATATATATATTCTTTCAGCTTCATTTTGCTAACAGTGATGTCAACAGTATTTTGGAATATGAGGTTTGTTTAAGGAAGTGGTGATAATCTGCACTTCATAGGAATTCTAACTGTACACATACCTGTCCCTGGAAAATGCCCTTTAAAAAGTGCAGAAACTGGCAAAAATTTCTTTGCTTGTGCTAGAACATTTTAATATGCCTTCATTTTTCCCAGCTCATTCTCGCCTCCTGTGCATTTCTGATTCAATATAAACCATTCAGTAATTATAAATGGCTTTGAAGTCAGGTATTCTCTGTTCGTACATTTCTTCATAAATTTGCTGATCTGTGCACATGTGGGTTGTTAATGCCTGTTTTCTCTCCATGTACATGAATTGAGTGACTTTTTTTCCCACCAACTTCTTTAATATTGTTTGCTTCAAAAGACTGAGCTTAGCTTTCTCAGTATTTTTTTTATATTGTTCTGCTTTATAACATTTTTCCTCATATGCTGTCATTTTCACTTTTAAAAAGTCTCAAACAATATTTCACTGTTTTCCCATTACATTACTGTTTTCCCATTAGCATAGTAAAACTTCAGTCTATCTGTTTGCATGAATTATTGCCTATCAAGGGAACACAAAATCAGCCACTCACTAACTCCTGAAATCACTCAGGTTATGTAATACAATTTTATTATAAGAAAGGGATACAGAGTGTTTCAATACATACATACCCTACCAAAAATGTCTCCAAACTTTTTCGAGGTTTTGTGATTTCCCTAGTGGTCGTTACCACAACCTTGTTTGACTTCAGTTAATGCACTTCAAATAAGGGATCAATTTTCCGTCAGTGTAACAACAAAAAGAACATCTCCTTTCCCTTGCATTCTAGGAGCAACATGTTGAAAGTCATCCAAGAAACAATAAGACCAGAAATGAATTATTATCAAAAGTAACAGTTGTTCTCCCAACAAATTGATGTAAAACTTCAAAATATTATTTTTTTCAGAGATAAAATAATTTTTCAGAGGTTTTAAACTGGAAATTTCAAAATGCTATATTCCAGTCTGGCAAAAAGTTTTCTCCCCTGGAACTGCCATAGCACCTCCTCAGAACTGTTATTCAGGCATCTTTCCTTTTTAATGATGTCCCTTTTAGAACAGTTTTACTGGCCAGGATTACATTCCACAGAAAATATGCTTATTGCCCATTGCAACAATTCAGCCTAACAGTCCTCTGGTATATCTATAGTGAAGTGTCTGTAGTTCATCTGCAGTGGAAATGCCAAATAACTTCTTCATCTCCTTTCCCAAACTGTGTGAGGTATACCAGTCAGTATTGTTCAGTAAGACACAGCCTGAAATAAAGAGTTCTATTCTTTTCTTCCTCCATTATGAACTTTTAAAAGCTGATTAGAAAATTGTATTTTTATTACTATTCCCTCATTTCATTTGGCAGTTTCCAGTCAAAGCTCATGAAAGGGCTACCAAAAGTCTGCAAGAAAAATTGTTATCAGAAATCTCTGGTTGAATTTCCAGTTTACTCAGTCCTAGTTCAGCTTCAAAATGTGCAAGAATTAGGTGTGGGTGCTACTGGGTGGTAATCTCAGATTTATTAGCTTTATGTGAAGAATTAGTTGTCTATTACTGACAAGAATCACAGAAATTTGGTTTCTACAGAGCTTTCCTACCGAATTTAATCTCTTCTTTGCCTTAAATAATGCTCAAGCAGGACTTTGTATCTGAAGTCACCCACCCAAAATGTCAGTCATGTATCCTAATTTTGGACATCTCATTTAGATGACTAAAGGCACCACCTAATCTGTCCCAATTTTAGTCATCAAAAAACAATGCATATAAATGAGCTGTCATTTAAGGGGATGGGGAGGAGGATCTCTAGTGATACATCTAAAATAATCTAAATCTTTTGTCTAAGGGTGTGATAAGCTAAACTAGACTAAGGCCAGTTAGATTGCAGCTAAAATTAGGTCCTTAGTTGTTCTAGTTCAGGCATTCTGAATCATCCTCTGAATCACCCTGCTCTTCAACATTGGCCATACACAGTGCATAGAAAGAACAACTAAAAAGTAAATGTTCCGCTTTTAGAAAACTGAAGCCGTGGGAAATATATCCACATTTAAGTAATCTCCTGTGGGTAGCACTTAGCCATGTTGGTTAAATGCCAAAATTTAATTTTACAAGTATTTCTTTTGTGGTGCGATTCTTATCCTACAGCACATGCTTCTCCTGCTGATATGGAACAATTTTTGCTTATGTTCCCACAGAGTTCATGACTTTGATGGTATTGGCAAGGAAGGATGTGACTAGGACAGGAGAAAATACAATGCTTCTTCATTTAAAGTTCCTAATAGATTTGCACCTTCCAGACAGAGGACACCTTAGAGGAGTTTCATCTGACAGTGGTACCTGTGACTCCAGTGCCCCAGGACAAGGAACTGTCCACCGGAACTTACAGGACTAGCTGTACGGATTTACTGTGGCAATGACATCTGTGCTATTTTTGTAAACTCTGTGGTAGATCATATTTTTTCTCATATTTCCAATGTCTCTGGCTTCATTTTAGCATTTCACGAAACATAACTTTTGACTATCATGCACATGTACAACAAAGCAGGAATAAACCTGCTACAAATGCTATCAACATCTAAAATACCTATTTAAAGAGGCTTCCCTTTGTGGGACAATTGAAACAAATCATCTCTTTGATTATTACTGTGTTAGTAATTGTTATGGGTTGGCTCAGCAGATAGCTGAGTTCCACACAGTTATTCACTCNAGGTACAAGATAAATTCATACTAGACACTACGAGACGTGTAGCTTCTGTTAGAAACTAGGACAGTAATCCATTCTGAAAAATGGAAAACTCTCTTTAGCACCATCACTTCAAGGAGACTGTGAACTGAGTATGTTATAGAGAATTACTCTTTTTTCCTTTTGTTCAAGTGACATCCCTAAAATGACAAGAACTGTATCTTGATAAAATCCACAGAACTGAATTCAAACAAATCATTATGAAAAGAAAGACTTTCTATTGGCCAAAGTTTATAAGAATTGAAGTTGTTTGATACATAGCTAGGCATTAATTTAAAAAGTCTGTAGCAGGGAGTCAATGAAAATAGAAGTTAAATAAATATCTAAGTGTGATTGCATGGCTGCATTAAATGTAATTTTTACTAATAGCTTAGATCTTTTTATAATTAATGTCATGTGAAGTTAATTACAAACAGAAATCATAAACCTTGCAATAGCATTATTAAATACTTCATTAGATTTTCAATTTCGTTGCCCTCAGCAGGTATCTCACTTAAAGGGGTACACTGATTACACAGTGGCTCTTGTATGCACAGTCTTTTGTTATCTGTCATGATATCAATTGGAGAAAAACTAGAAACTCTTCATCCCCTTGAAAGAAAAAATGAAAAAAAAAAAATAGTCTTGTGCACAGAAGAAGAGAACTGTTTTGTATAAGAATTTTAGAGCATTGCCACATGATCACGTCTGTGTCTAAGACAACAATGTTTTCTCAAAAAAATAGGCAGGAAGACAAGAGTAAATTTCAGTAGCATAACTTTCAGCTTCAGTTTGAAGATATTTAGAAAACAGTTCATGCTATAAACAATGAACACCAAAGGTATTAAAGTATTTTAATACAGTAGGCCATTTTTTTGTCCCTTGGGAGACTAATGTTCACTTCTGATTTATGATACACATCAAATTATTTTGGTAGTTTATTCCCTTATCTGTATATGTCCAGATCCCAAAACCACCAAGTAATTTTGTGTGATTGGCAAGATTTGCTCAGGAGAAATTCTGGACAGGAAAGTGTATTGCAGGTCATGACTGGCCTGAACTGGCAGGACTTAATAGAGAAAGCACATAGCGTTTGCCTGTACTTAACATGAGACTAAGCAGAAACATTTGTGACTTACCAGAAGCCACTGTTCAACACAGAACTTCTTGACCATAGCTCGTTCTATTTTCCCTATTTTTAAAGTTTTCTGGCATTGCAGTTGATTTCAGTAGGCTCATACTAGAATAATAAGAACAAATTACATCCTATTTTAGTGTTTTGATTTTTTTTCCACTTTTGATACTGGCATAGAGTGGATTTTTCTATTCAAAATAAAAAAAAATAAAAATAAAAATAAAAAAAAGGAAAAGGAAATGTCACCTAGTATTTTAGTAAGGTTGTTTTGTTATTTTTATTCTTGAAAGGTATCTTCATTGTCTCTGTAATCTTCCAAGGTCTATTTCAATTTTCAGGGCTGGGAAAGTAGGTTCTGTGGTTTTGCTAGTTTTCTCTTGCAGGCTTGTGACAGAAATAGCTCAGGAGAGCAGAGTTTGTTAGCTACCCCATCTGACACCTGAGATTTTGAAACAGTTTCTCTTGACTTAATACTTGAAGTACAATTAAGTTTAAATATTAATTGTTTACTAGTTTGTAAAGTTCATGCAGCCTTTGCAAACAGAATTTCCTACTAACTAAATGACCCTGGCAGAAATCAAGAACTCAGGGCTACTCACAATCTAAAAAGCTTGGGCCAGTTCAAACGTTCTGTGTATCTTGTTCCTGTTCCAGAAAAGGTTTGTCTCTTTTAAGCATTTGCCAATGTAAGAGATGCTAATCTCTACTTGACTGGCAGAGATTTTCTGTCCTTCAAGCAAATCTCTATGTCTTATTACACAGGTGAAGAAGCTATTGCCAGACAAGTGGTAGTTTCAGGAAATCTGTGCTTGAACAGTGTTTTCAAAGCAGCTGCCGATTACCGAACCTTTCTCATTGCAAAGTGCTGCTGGTTGGCAGACAATTTGCACAGTTTAAGTGTCTTTCTTTAATTATATGGCCATAATCAACCTTTGTCTTTAACTATGCTTTATCTGTAAAAAATATTGCATTTGATCCATGAAAAGTATTACAAAATGCATTAAGCTGGTCTTGCAGTCAATTTATGACAAAATATCTCTTTTCTTTTGTTAGAAAGGACAGATGCAGTAATTTATGCAACGTCATCACTTGGTTCTGGATACTGGGAATACAACTCTAAGATTCTTCTCTAGGTCTAAAAATGTCAGAAAGATCTGGATTGGCCACTTGTTTGGACTTTGTCACAAACCCTCAAAATAGCAGGAGATATAAATGTAACACACTTGTTTCACTCTTTTTTGGAAGCTAGGTTGTTATCATAGGGTACAGGATGAAGGCTCTGATGAACACTGAATGTGAGAAATCTGAATCTGTATATGAGAAAGATGTGCCTTCTATTTTTTCTTTTTTATTGCTAAGCAATAGAGACTTCTAAAGCACCACACAGTCTCAGTGATTGAAAGAAGCAATCCCATTATTTTAAAAATACTACCTGTAGATACCGCTGCTTTTGCATCTTTTCCTCTTTGAAAGAAAACAACAAGAACATGATGTGTATAAAGCAGTAGATAAGGCTTCATCTCTGTGAACCATGAGAACATGTGTCAATACTGACAGAGCAAATAGGCATGCAGTGGGAAATTTAACTTGTGCTGCTCCAGAATCTTGATGTATGCCTTTATTTTTAAAAACATATGTACAACTGGCCTAAGCTTGCCTACAGAAGGAGCTTGGTTTACCAGCATTTCTAGCAATGGCCATAAGTTTGTTTGGTAGGGTGTCTTTTGAAATGCTGGTGTTGCCATCGATATGCACTCCGTCTGGTGAAAAAGTAACATCAAGGAGAAATAAGCCTGAAGGAAACCGTACTTACACAGTGTGGTGACATAAATGCAGAAACATCTACTTCAGCTGGGTGGAGAAACAGTACACATTAGAAAATGCCAAAAGACTGAGTAGGGAGAATGTTTTATGCAATGGCAATGATGATAGTCTGTTGCAAAACATCTACACAGTTGCCTCAGGTAATATTTTGCCCTCTGCAAACCTACAGTCTGTGGGCTATACACTAGCAATTGTGTTTTGCAGCACTCAAAGAGAAACAAAACTGTTAAAGAGCCTACCATTCACTTATGAAAGGGACGATCATAACTCAATCTTCATCTTCACAAAAATCTGCTGTGCCTATGCAAAAAGTGCATATATACCTGTCAGCCATGTAAATGGATGTATTTTTAGGTAAGACAAGGACTTACTTGTAAGTTCACCATCATCAGAATTTCACTGATTTTATGGGTGCCTTTGGAATGTTCTGTGTGATTATTAACTGCAGCGTTTCTAAAAGGCTAGAACTGGTAGGAAGGATACATATGAATAACAAAAAAAAAAAATTAAAGTCAAAGGTATGTATTTTTTAAAATACAAGTCTTGTTGTTCTCTGGGTTTGATTCTTTATATTTCAATCTTGCTTTGTTTTGTATTAAATTCCCAACATATATATGTGCTTTGACTTTTTTATGGTTTTCCCAGCAAGACTAGATAATAAGATTTACAAACTTCAAAGACTTTCTTAGGAACAAGTAAGAAAATAGTAAGTAAAAATAAGACTCTGAAGCAATGTATGAACACAACTGAAATATATTACATCAGAGTATAGCACTTGAAAGCTAAAATCCCTGTAGTAAGAGGGCTGCTCCGAAAGTAATGCCTTCCATTTTGTTATGTTGGCCTACGACATCAGAGGCGGATATTGATGGTATGGCAGTAGAGGCGGAACCTTCTCACCAATATATTTTGTTGCCAAGAGACAGATGGCAGCAGAGGGCAGTCTGACAAAATGATGTCTGACGTGGAAGCGTGGATGAAGCAAAGGGCTGGAATTGAAATCCTCCATATGGAATTTCTTGTACACTGGGACAAAAATAAGCAAGCATGTACCTGTATTAAGGCCATCTAAGATACTGCATTTTTAATAGCTCAAGACTCTCGTGTTTGAGTACAGCAATGAAATACAAATATATAAGTAAACCAATCCATAAATACAAGAATGAATAATATGTTAGTCAGAATTGCTGCTGTTCTGAAGAGAAAATCTAATTATTTGTAACGAAACTCTATCACTGTTAACTGATTAACATTTTGGTTCCACTTCCTCTTTTCTTGTTGATTGAATGATGTTTTCTGGAGCACCTGAAGCTTCGTGCTGTATATAATGGGAATTTTTTTAAGTCAAGGATTTTTTTTCATTTTCATTAATTTTAAAAAGAAAGTCTTGTTAGCCAACATATTTTTCCCATTATGTTAAAAATAAAGATTTTTATAAATGTGAAACAAGCATAAGTCAAAGAATTATGACTTAAGAGTAGTGTGAATTGCCATAAATCTTCAAAATACATGTAGATGAAGTAAAAGAAACCAAAACAAAAGAAAAAAGAAAGTAAGGTAAAACTCTTTAATAGGTAGTAGTATGGGATAGCTTAAACTGTAGAAAATACAGACATAGTTGAAAATGTGTCCTTTTTGATGAATCTTTATTAAATAATCAACTGCATTTCTCTTCTCAGGTCTGTTTAACCAGAAATTATTTTTCATAGCCTAAAGTCTAAAAGAAATCATAATACCAATTGCTGAATTTTCTAAAGTTCAGCTGGACAGCCTAAGGGGGGAAGCATAATGTGCTCCAGTTGAGCAGTTCTAATATAGTTCTAATATAGTTCTGTAGCAAATGAAGTTTTCTTCTCTGACACTTCTAGATTACAGATTACATTTTATTTATTTTAAATGTGTGCTGTGGGTGTTGGTTTGATGGGTTTGTTTGTTTTTTTTAATGTCTATAATCCTTCCTTGTTAGAAAAAGGGTTTGGATAAGATTAATTGTATGTTAAAATGCACAATGTAATAGTATTTATTACAGGCTGTTGTGGTTTAACCCAACAGATAGTTAAGTACCACACAGTTGGTCACTCACCCTCCACCCCCGGCAGGATGAGGGAGTGAATTAGGAGAAAATACAGTAGATTGAGATAAAAACTACTTACTAAGACAGAAAAGGAAGTAAATAGAAATAGCAGTAGTTATGCACAAAGTGATACACAAAGCAATTGCTCACCACCCACCCACCAATGTCCAGTCAGTCCCCGAGCAGTGGCTCCTCCCCAGCTAACTCCCCTCCTTTATATTTATGTGACGTCACATGGTATGGAATATCTTTTTGGTCAGTTTGGGTCAACTGCCCTGGACCTGTCCCCTCCCAGTTCCTTGTGCCCCCCCAACCCCATCTCTGGCAGAGCGATACAAGAAGCTGAGAGGCTGAAACATCTTCAGTTCTGTTCAGTGCTGCTGGGAACAAGTATAAGCGATTGGTATGTTATCAGTTTTGTTTTTTTCTTCTAGAACCAAAACATAGCCTCGTGGCAGACGCTATGAAAAAGACAACTTCTGTCCCAGCTAGAAACTAAGACGCAGGCAAAGGCAGTAGACTAGAGATGAGACTGTCCAATGATTTCTATTTCAAAACACCATTTTCCATTGTATTTCATAGATCTTGGCCAAAATACAACCTTGGGCTGAAAACATCATTATTATCAGAATTTCTAGCATTATTATCAATATTATGAAAAAGGGCATTTCATGAGTTCTGCTATTTTTCAGAAGATTGGGCAAACGTTGCTGTTTTAGTGCCTGTACTCTGTAGAGGCAAAAAGATCACCTTATTCCATTTCTACAAAAATCTTTCTAAAAATATTTTAATAGAAGTTTCCTTCTCTGTTCTAAATATATCATGAATCATGAGGTGACCATCAAAAAAATTGATTTACACATTTGCAGAGTTTTGATTCAGTCTTCTCCAAGACATTTCCTGGAAATGCTTGAATATGAAAACCTAGAAATCATTAAATATACTTTCATGCATGTAATTACATAAAATAGCTTAGGCAAAAATGGGTGAATGATCTTGTAATATTTTCACTCTGTACACAGTTTTTACATTTGTATTCTACGGGTAGCTTTCGAATTTCTCCAGTGACATATGATTTGGATTTATTGAAATGCGCTTTATTTATTCATATTTCATACCAGCCATCTTCACACCACTGTAAATGAGGCATTAATAGAGTTGTGGGACCACCACTTCAGATAGCGTGTTTCCAAGGAAACAAGGCCAGAGGAGGTTATCCAGAGAATCACTGGAGAAACAGCTAAGTGCCATTTGCTCTGTGGGATTCCCACGGGAAGGCAGCAGAGGAGCTAAAACCTCTTTAAACAGGTGGCACTGTTTCTCCTTAGGACTTGGAGAGGTAGAAGTACTCATGTAAGGTTTCGGCTATGTGATCACAAAATCACAGAATCACAGAATTGTAGGGATTGGAAGGGACCTCGAGAGATCATCGAGTCCAACCCCCCTACCAAAGCAGGTTCCCTACAGCAGGTCGCACAGGTAGGCATCCAGAGAGGACTTGAATATCTCCAGGGAAAGAGATTCCACAACCTCTCTGGGCAGCCCATTTCAGTGCTCTGTCACCCGCACCGTGAAGAAGTCCTTTCTCATGTTGGTGCGGAACTTCCTGTGCTCCAGTTTTAGGCCATTGCCCCTCATCCTGTCCCCACAGACCACTGTGGGGACAAATCAATCAAAAAAGATTGTCCATGTCCATTTGCCTCCCGTGACTGAGATTAGTGTAACCATGTAGCCTTGGAATGTAGTAGTACCACTGCTAGTCAAAGGTAGTAAGATTTCTACTGAGTTTGTGAGGCCTTAAGACTGACACTTGTCAGGTTTTCTGTCTGAGCTTTCCTTGACCTGCTTGCTCCTCTGTCAGACTTCGTTTAGCTGTGCCAGCAATTTCTTTACTTGACCAACTGCCTGCAGCTAATTAGTTTTACTTTTGTCTATCTTTATGTGTTATAAAACTCATAATTTTATGCAGGCAGCAGTAACAAGCAGTTGTGTGTAGAATTACGACTCTAACTGTAGAATTTACCACTCTAACAAAATGTAGCACTGAGAAAGGCAGGCATAGGCTTGGCATGGGAAATCTTACAGGTACAAACAATTCACCAGTGATCAGTTAAAGAAATACAGACCTAGAGGTGGACAAAACTGGGCTTAGAGGTAACAAAAAAGGTGAAAAAATTGTAACTAGTGTGCATGAAAGGCATTATATAAAGCAAGTTAAGATGCAATTTGCAAACGTAAGTTTTCAGACCAGTGAAGAAATAAAAATGTATAAAAACATGTTAGCCAACGTAAAAAAAATAAAGTGGAATCTAAAATAAATGCCTCCAGATGCTCACAAATCCCTGTGACACCTCACACTACCACCATGAGTGAAACCACTACATTAGGACCTGTAGAAGGATAAGAAGAATGAGCATAACACGAGTAAAAGGGGACAAAATTAATTGCATATATAACAAATTTAACTCCATCCTTACTGTTTCTTTCTCTGTAACAAATACACCCAGAGTAACAATGATCAGACTCTTGAGATTTCATCTATGCTAACAATGAATTATTGGTTTACTTGTATATGAAGTTAACAATATTCTGAGGGCAACACAAGAGACCTATTGATTGTGGTGATGGATACATGAAAAATGGTCTGATTTCTCTCATTCAGATGTCCAGTTGCTGCTCCTTGAACTCTGAATTACCTCTGCCTTTGGCAGACACACAGATAGCTGTTTCCTCCAAAAATGCAATATGTACCTTCTTGCCTTTCATATGTTTCTGAAAAGGGAAAGGTTGGACATCAGCCTGTCTTTGTGCATCTCTAGTAAACTAGCAACAAATATGAAAAATATAATTTAGAATGACAATGAAATTAATATTTTCTTGTTTACTCTTTCTTAGTTTGAGTGCAAATTTAAGATCAAATGGAGCTCTCCAAGACAGTGATTGTTCTCAGGGATAAAAGTCACTAATGTTACTTAATGACCAGGCAACGTGCTTGAAAAAGCATAGAATGAATTTTACCCCCAGTTCCACAGTAAGTCTCAAAGAAACACTACAGTCCCTGTGCTATCACAAATTAAATCCATAGCCCAAGGAGCTGTTCTAGTCTCTTCCAGGGCACATAAGAAGTTTTCTTTTTTCATGTCCTTCCTGGGAAACTACAAAATCGGCAATTTCCTCTCTTTCTTTTTGTAAGCCCAAGACAAGCTGTGAAGTAACATGATAAAATATGTACTAAAACTGGTGTTCAAGTGCAGATTGTCTGAATAAATACAGCATCTTGTAAGAGCGGTGATAATGTTCCAACAAAGCAGAATTTGAAATGTTCTGGATACTATTTATTAATCTAAACTGGAAAGAAAGAGACTTATTTTCTGAGCAAAGACAGTTATTTTCTAATAAAGCTCTGCCATTTTGGGCAGTATATTAAGTAATGCTTTCTAACTTATTTCCCTTGACCACTTCTCTTGTCTATAACTGAACCCAAAATCCATCAGTCCTAGATAGAAGACAGTCTGAAACAATCATCCTTCTCTTGAACATTTGTCAATAGGACATTAGACATAAATTACAACTTATCTGAATATAAGCCAAAGTGACTACCTTTCAGATTTTTGCAAATAACAACAATAGATAAATGTCTGTAAGTTTAAAAACATTAGAGTGAGAAAATACATGCTTTTGTTGCATTATTGTGCCAATAACTTTACAGAAGACAGCTTTTTAAATCTGTCATATGTCATCTAGAATAACTGCCCCTAACTAAGTTATCAGAGTATAGTAATTATTTTCTCACTAGTGCCATATGTTACACTTCTAACTATCCACAATGCAGCAGGCTGAAAATAGACAGTTATAAATATCCTGCAGAGTATCTCATTCCACTGTTGTCTCTCTAAATGAAGGACAGAGCTCTTATAATTGGGAAAGTAACCTCTAGAAAAAGTAAAACACATCTCCTCAGGTATCTCTGACCCCTTTATTCAATCACTGAAATGAGGCAATATAACTTTCTAAGCACTTTTGCACCCGGCAACCACAGCATCTATCAGGAAAAAGCAAGTTTTAAAATGTAGTGTTGTATATGGGGACAAATTAACGTGAAATGAAGGTTGTGAAAGAAATGATACTAACTTGGAAGACACGGTCAATTTTAATATAAACTATCACACTATCTCCATAGCACCATATCATTTGAAATAATGCCATTTTCCTACATAGATCATAGCAGAAAAATACAGACTTATTCCTTTTGTGGCAGAAAAACTGCCATTTCTTTTGTGGTAGAAAAACTACCTCTGACCTGAAAAAACAGCCGTATCGTACTACGGAAGTAAGGAGAAATTAAGGACAAAAATGTTTTGTTTTAACTAAAACAAACAATAGGATATCTCAAATGATGCGATAGCTATCTATACCCATTCCTTGATATGGTCAGTGAAGGTCAACTTTGTATGCACTTCTTCAGGTTTATCTCAGATAGTGCTCTGAGGTTAAAACTGGCTGTACCTTGTGTCTGTTAGGATTTTACATGTAGATAACAATCTCAGTTTGGTTTCCTTGAGGTTAAAAACATCCCTATTTTTTCAGTAAACAAACATTCTGAAGCAGTATTTTTCATTTATAAGAGATGCTCTTAAATCTTTAATAGCCGTACAGAAAAGTGGTACCCTGAATTGCTGTTTTTATCTAATAGCCATATATGATTGCATTAGTCACATTAGATCACTCAACATTTCCTATTTGAATGTGATACGGGGACCAGACCCCAAACCAGGAATCACACTTAGTACTAGATGACTGAAGACTGTAAACAGGGAATGGTAGGAACATATTTCCCTTATCATACATCCTTTTCTAGACAAGCGCTATTGGCCATTGATGGGAGGCCTAGGGTATAAACTAGTATAGCTATTCTTACTTTATTCGTACAAAGAAGAAAATATACAGTTATACATGGAGTTCATCAAATCTATGTTTAGTCATTTGAAAGTTAGGCATTTAGCTTAAAGCTTATTATTTATGCATAGATTTCCTCTGTAGTCAGTGAGAAGAGAAACAACTGCAGAAGTGCCTGATTGTGGATATTTAGGATATATAGGCCGAGATGTGCACGAGAGTCCTTTCTCCTTCTCTTCCTCCCTCTCTCTTCCTGCCAGCTACAGAAGATTATTTGTTATCTGAATTTAAATCACTGATTTCAAATTAAGCTTCACTAGACCTAATTAACTAAAAAGTGCATGCATGTGTATTTACCTATTTCATCCCTATTTCAGGAAACACTTTTTCAATGCAAAAGGCATTATGTAAAGGTTTGCATCATATGTGTTAGCCCTTCCATATTCGCTCTGTTTGGTTTGGTGGAAGATTTGTACCTTTTTTTGACAAAAAAGAAAGGAAAGCATATTTCCTGTGGAAAAACTCATCCAGAACCACTGAGTAGTTATCAAAATTCACCTGTCTCCACTGCAGTCAACTAAAGCAAAAAAAGCAGACTGAGGAGATCCTTTGGCTTTTGCAGTTCCATTGCTTTCCATGACTTCTTGAAGTACAAATTTAGTAGATGGCACCAAATCATGTCTTCGTTACTGCAAAAGATGCTCTATCAGTGAGGGAAGAACTACAGCAAAATAGACTACTATTGATCTGGTACCACAAAAATTATTCTCAGGCTTCACCTGGTAGTAGGAAACTGGTGCTTAAGGTTCAGTCCTTAGCACAAGAAGTGGGCCTTATTCTAGATTCAATTCTTTTAATTTGTAATACTTTGCAAGTAAATGTCTGATCTCCGTGGGAATAGAACAAATTACTGTTAATATTGTCAGTAAGAGATGTCAATAGTGATTCTATGGACTATGCACACAAGGCTAGTCATTTTATTTTCCAGTTCGAAGATATGCTCCCATAACGTAAAACTTATTCCAATTTACTGATGTATTCTCTGCAGTTAACAGCAACATAAGTTTCATTGTTACTTTTTAGAATATAATAACAACGCTTACATAGTAGAACATGACAATTTATTCAAACCCAACTTCCCTACACATATGGATGGCTTAATCCTCTGAGACTTCAGACGACTATCCACGATCTTCTTGTATCACAACTCATAAATTCTCTGAGGTAGATTATTTTAATTTTGCATAATATGAGATATGTGCTGTCTTAAAAAAATAAAAGGAAGGTATTATTTTTTGTTTGAGTTTTAAATATTATAAGGCAACACTTGTAATTACAAAAATCTCCCACAGTTGGTATTCTCTTCTTTGGCCAAGAAGATAAGGACATAGTAGGCATCTTTCTCCACCAACCAGTTCCAATCTCAAGGAGCTGCAGTAATGTAAGTCTACTCCAAAACAACAGGGGGGAAATAATACAAACATTGTGCTTTCTCTTAGAGTGCTGTGAAAGATGAACATACAAGTTCTCTGTATTATTCTGTATTTCCAAAAGATGTTGCAATCCAGTAATGAGGAAAGAATATCAATCTAGTCTTGAAAAGGGCAGAAGGCTGTTCTTTCTTCCCCTTATGTCTACTTGAGTTCATTTGTTATTTTTTTTCTTTTTTTTTTTTGTGAGGTTTTTGTTGTTATTGTTTCTTTGTTTTCAAATATGTAAGATGACTGTGCACACTGCCTCTTTTCACCTCCCAAGATCATATTAGTATTTATTTGTATCAGCAAACTATCAGCGCTCTGTACTACAGAGTGAGCAAGATAATGCTTTAGTAAATTGTTGCTGCCTCCTGTTACATCTGTTCTGCTCTGTTCACTAATTGCCTGTCACAACCACTGAGCCATGGTGCCAGCCATGCTGCCACTTCCTCTTTGGTCAACTTGTCGTCTCCTATTAATCTGAGCCCTGTTGCTTTTTCCATAGTCAATGTTTTTGCACTCTGGATATAATGAAAATCTATTACCTTGCTTTTCTATGAAAGTGCCAAAATTATAATTCAAAAGAGAAAAATTTTAATGACTTTTTGTGTGAAAGTTGACAGCCTCTTACCATAGCAGCAAATTATTTTCCTCGACGCTGCTTCACTTCCAGGATTTTATACATATGTATGTATCTTTCAATCTGTTTACTATTATTATTGTAATTGTTATTATCATATTTTATGGAAAGGAGATTCTAGGATCAAACTTCATGAATGAGATAAAATCTGAAGTAGTGATATCTAGAATATTACAATTTTAATGGTAAGTCAGGACTGGACTTTTGATTTTAATGCTGAACTTTACTGCTTAATTTTTCCTTGGGGAGAAAAGGGATTGATCTGAACCTGATTTAGATTAGCTAGAGTCGATACTACCACCAAAGCAATTTTATTTCCCACATTCTGATTCAGTACCTCACAGCACTGAAATGAAGGAGCATGCCACACATATGTATTGCCTGCATACATATACATCTATCTATATATATATATATTTCCACATGTATTAAACAGTAACAGTAAGAACCCTCCTAGGTTTGTCTTCAAGAGCTGTTGTCAGTCATGGCTTCCAGATGATCGTAAGCTGAGGACACTCCTTCCCAATTCAAGTTCTGGAAAATTAGGTTAATAAAACTGCTTTAAACAGAATTTCCCAAGCTCTTCACCTTAGTGTGCAGAGAATATTTTATCTGCACAAGGCAAAATTCAAAACTTCATAGAATCAAAGAATCACAGACTGTCCTGAGTTGGAAGGGACCCAGAAGGGTCGTGGAGTCCAACTCCTGCATCCACACAGTACGACTTAAAATTCAAACCCTATGTCAGAGAGCATTGTTCAAACATTCTTGAACTCTAGCAGCCTTGGGGCCATGACCGCTGCCCTGGGGCCTTGTTCCAGTGCCCAAGACAAATGTAGGGAGATGTTTTGGACTCTGCAGAGTCCTATGAACAGAGGAGAACCTGCTTAGTTTTTAAAATAGTTTCTTTTTAGAAGCTTATGACCTGAAAGTAAGTACTGTTTTGCATGCTGTCTGTCGTCAACATTGCTGTAAAACTCTGTGTGTTTCATGCACATATGGAAATAAAAGAAGGAATGGCTCAGTGATACCTCTGTTGTATCACACGCTGTATGAACACAGAACAAAAATGCTGTCCCTGTTCAGTAACATTCACAGTCTAGTCTGACACACATGGCCAGATAACTACATTCTAGCTAAGCAGGAGGAGAGATACAAGGAAAAAATAAGATCATTATGACAGATGAATGATCCCAGCACAAAATGATTCTTGTCTGAGGTAGTTTTTCACAGATACCATAGCAAATAACACTCTTAAGGAAGATTTTGATTTTTACTATTGCAAAAAAAAATAAATTGTGCTAATATTTATAACTCCTTAAAATTTAATAAGACAAGAGTGATTAGTTTCACCACAGCAAGCCAATCAGACACTTAAATTGGCAACAGCGTTGGGTAGTTGATCACAGAATCATAGAAACACTAGGCTGGAAAGGACCTACAAGATCATCTAGTCCAACTGTAATAGGACTGAGATGGCTATGAGGAGTCTTGAAAGAGAAGAAAATTATTTATGCAATAGCAAAGGAGACTAGGGAAGAGAATATGAAAGATGAGATTGTGGACAAGAATACATAGAAGAATATGGAAGAATAGAAGAATATGGAGAGTTAATTTCACAGGGATCAAATATATGAACAAAATTACAAGGAAAGAAGTTACCAAGTATCAGTTTTTCCACCATACTATCTGTCTGTATTTCCTTTCTTATCAAGCTTACCAAGCTCCACAATAAATATGATCTATTTACTTGTGTTTCAGGGAAGAGTATACTCACCTGAATAACCTCTGATACCCAATGGGGTTCCACAAGGCAGAGCATGCACGTGCACATGGACCATCACCTTAGAGCAGCTCAAATGTAGCAGTGTGTTCCCCTGAAAATGTTTATCATGTGTTAAGCTTTTAACAAACTGTAGACATAATCTGGCCCTTATGGAAATGTGAGCTGAAAGTGACACAAAATTTACAAGACCAAATTAGAGACAGAGTGGTGATATTCTCACTAGTAATGGAGTGGCTGTAGCAGGTTTTTAGAATTAAACACACTTTAATTTTGTAAATTATGCACAGGAGCAAAATAATGGAAACATAATTTCAGATTAATCAAAATACTTTTGCTTCACAGATTTCTAAGCGTGACTCCATATGGGAGTCAAAGTGCTAAAACTTCAGGGCTAACCATATACCATATAACATATTATACAAAGCCAGAGAATCTTTCCCCAGGCAGTAGATCTTGGCTGTCTGTACTATCAGCCCTAGCCTTGCTGTGGTCTGGATGAATTAGCATGCTCTCAAACGATTCCTGGACACAGTTCAGGGGTTTGGATGGGTAAGAGATCTTCACCAGACCTGCTTGTAGAGCAGGAGCTGAATGTTATATTTACAGTCAGTTTTATGCCTGTTTTGACCTTGCTGCCAGAGAACAGAGTGGAGGACTTTTAGTTACTAACAACGCTTATTCTCAGAGGCCAGTAGAATGAGCCGGAAAACCCATGAGCCCATGGGTTTTGGGCAGGGATCTTTGGCGTTGAAGTTTACAGAGAATCTGCTTAGTGGCAAACCACACAGAGACTCTGAGAAACACTAGCCCCACACACAGTACCTGTGCCTAACAGCTATGGTTTTAATATGCTTTACCAACCTGACTTAGCAATGCAGACCTGGGGAGCAAATTTGGCTCCAGGAATCTGGTAGGTAAGGTTATTTTCAAAGTTTCTGTATTTCAGTGATTACAAGAATTTCTTCCTTCTTGTATCAGGAGTGAGATGACCTTATGATCTCTCTTTATTCACTCAACAAGAACAGCAACAACAGAAAAAAAACAAATATGTGAAAACTCTGTGCTTAGAGGCCACAGACGAAAACATATTTCACAGCCTGGGAAACAGTTGTCCAGTGGATGTACCATTATTGATAAGGTCAACATAGATTTCCACATTCTGCAACACTGAAAAAAAAAAAGAAGGAAAAGAAACAAATTTAAACCTCACAGCATTTATATAAATCAAGTAAAAAAATCTTTACATCTGCATGATTGTTATGTCAGATAAACTTCTGTTTAAACTTCTGATACAAAGCACATACATATAAACAGAAAAAGCAAGCTGCAAAAAATGAGCATTTTTCAGAGACTAAGGATGGAGCAAGACTCATTATATAAGTAATACATTTTCAGGAAAAGAAGCCCATGTGAATGAAAACTTGATGGAATAGCAAAGAAGAACAAGTTGAAAGACATGACACTTCATTTCTGGAGAACTTGAGAGATCAATACCTTAGGCTGTGTAATATTATCCACATCTATTCAGAAAGTACGTCCTGAAGAATGAGTTGATGCGCATGACATTTTCTTTCAAGTAACTGGAATGTAATGCAAAATCTGTAGACAGGATTATTGATTTTTTTACCCCTTTAAAAAATGTGATATTATGATCAGATTTGTCAGAAATGTAGCCTCAATGAAGTTGTAGCTGAGATGAATTCATGCCGGTGCATCTACTTATTTAAATTGACATGTGTATTCTTTTAAATCTTTTCTTCATTCTGCTTTCAAAGTTGAAAAAGGATTGCATTATTCATTAGCAATTTGATTATTTCAGTTACTCTGCTCTTGTGCATTTTGAAATGTAGAATCTCAAAATATTGTCTTTCCTATTTTGCTGGTTAAGCGCTTAGATTGCCACAGGGCTGGACTGAAATTGTTCAGGACATGATGAGATTCTGGATTTCCAAGAGCTTTATCAGCCAGCCAGAATTCAGGCAAGGCAGCCAATATATTAGAATGAAATGTCAATTACAACGCTCTTCACTGTTACAAGATTTCGAGGATGACTGGGAAGTAAATGCATGATGGTTGGAGAAATTACTTTCTTTGTAGTTTAGCTGTAATACTGGCAACCAGTAAAGGGAGAAATCTTATTTTCTGTTCAATTTATTTATAGGTCTGCACATCTGTGCAAATCTCAGACAGCACGATGTGCTTCCTTAACCAGGCCAAGGTGCCTAACCAATTCCTGCAGTAACATGTCTTGCTACTATTTTCAGTGGAATATCTTTCCATGTAATAATAACTTCTTTTATTGAAAAAAGAACAATGTCTTTAACATTTGTTTCTTTTGCACAAATTGCTTCCACAATATTTATTCTCCCATTGAATTAACATTACCTTGGTTTGAAATTAGAATTTCTCTATATTTTAATGAGATCTTTGCAAAGATAAAGTGTTAATCTCAAATGACCTTACCACGACACCTCTTAATTGTTGATGGCAGCAAATGAAATGTGAGTGGACACAGAACAAATTGCTTCATTAGTGATACAGTCTATAATACCTAAGAAACTGTAACCCACATTTCCAAGATCATGGGCCATTTCATCTCATCATTTAACTCCACAATGAGATTGCACTAGCCATATTAGCTAACAATATACTTGCTTGTCATGTTAAAAGGATATGCTATTCAGCAGCTTATAGTTTGTATGATGTAAATTATTGCCTTCACTTACAAACACAAAAAGATCGACATATCCTACCAACATGATATGACTGAGCATGTTTTAAAAACATGATGTGACTGAAAACATACGAGAAGACAACATCAATGACTGAGTCTGCTCTGACAGATCCCTGTGATTGCCAAGTATCCTAACTAGAAATCTAGTTTTCACATTGGCATTAGGACATCACAGTTCTTATTGGGGGAAAAAAAAGTGTCAACAAAAATATTAGATACAAGACTTATCTAATCATTGGAAAAGAAGTAACATTGAGTTTCAGAGCCTACTATTCATATAATTGCTGTTGAAGTGTGCAAAATTGTAATACTAAAGCTCTTAGTATGAGGCAGATATATTCAGCAATTTTGACAGCTAAATGCATTTATGTGTGTGTGGCACAGGGCAGCTTTGTATAATTAACTTTTTTTTAAACATAGTTATTAAATTAAATACTTCACGGCTCACCACAACCACAAAGGCAAGCACACAGAAAGTAGGAAATGACAGAAACAGTCTTTGCAACTTCAGTTCAGCATCTTTGCATTTATATTATATTTTCAGATACAATTACGTAGAAAATGGTGACAAATCCAGAAAGGCTATTTAGTTTTCACATCAGCTTCATATCACTTTACTTTTATTACTGTTCTGCTTTCCCTTCAGTATCTAGTCTGTGCACTGAATAAAGGAGGTATAAAAATATAATTAGAAAAAGTAATGGATTATCAACATGTACATATAAAAAGGCTGAAATAAGATGTGGTAAAATATATCTTAAAATAAAGGAAGAAAAAGGAAAAAGAATCTTAAAAAAAACCAAAAAACATAAAAAAAGAAAGAAACACTTCCTGCTAATAAGCCAATATTTCAGCATGACATGGGAAGTGAATAGATTTTAATTCAGGTCTTTTAAACCAGCTGCCTAGACCAAGAGCTTTGGATAAAAAGCATAGCTGGTGAAGATAAGTTACTTTTTGTGTCAGTCAACTACTAGGGAATGCAGAGGAAGGAGAGAGCAAACATCAGTGAAACTGCTTAACTTTCCCATCTAGAAAGTGTATCAGGTCTTGCAGTGATAATTCCAGAATCAGCAAAACCATCAGAAAGACCTAAAACACGTATCTCCAAGACTGGCTGCCCCAATGCCAAAGATATGGCTTCAGTTGCTGTGCTTCACCCATAGATCTATGGTCTGTGAGGCTAGGGAACGTGCTCTACACCTGAGGGTGAAGAAAATGCAACAGCTAGCCTCTGACAACTTTTCAATGTCTAATAATTTTCTCCAAACTAACTGTATTTTCATGACTATAGAAGAAAAACACCTTGACAAATGTAGTGCTTCTGCCCCTAAGCCCAAAGGCACTACTGCACTTCAAAGAAGCAATTGTAATATTATTTTTAAAATAATTTTTTCTCCGAAATTAATTTTCATTTTAAATGACTGAGATATTCTTACTGACGTACGAAAATAAAATAGCAACTCAAGATGTGGAAAAACTTAAGCCAAAATAATCAGTATTTGGGAATTTATAGATTTATAATAATTACAAAAATATATGTATTTAGCTCTGAAAGTAATGCCTACTATTTATTTCGAGGGAAACTGCAACAGATACAAAGAGAATAACATTATTTGATAAAGAAAATTCTCAGCTACAAAATAATCTTTTTCATCACAGTCACCACCATTAGCTATGCTTTTTTGCCAGCAGTGAAGAAGATCCTACACTCTGTGCTCGTAAATATCTGCAGCAGCAGAGGTGACCTGCTGTCACTGTCCTCACTGCTCAAATACACCACCCACCACCTCACTGTACTCACATCCACTTTTTGTTCTCCGTAAACATTCAGCGAGTGTTGATGAATGTCACTGGGTACCATTTTTTACACATGGAGGAGTTCAAGTCCACACTTTTGCTTCATCCGCACTTCCATGTCAGACATCATTTGTCCAGACTGTCCCTCTGCTGCCATCTGTCACACGCCATCAAAATGTAATGGAATATTGGTGGGAAGGTTCAGCCTCTATTGCTATACTACCAACATCAGCCTCTGATGTCATGGGCCAAGATAATAAAATAGGAGGCATTACTTTTTATATTACATGCAAATACAGAAGCTCTGTATATACAGCAAACTTTACCCATAGCAATAGGTGTTGTTTCTGCTATCCAAGGTCAAGATATGAAGCAGCTTACGATCTGTTAGTCCTTTACAGGACTATATGTTTTTAAAGACACTATGATGTAGCATTTGTGATAAAGAGGGTGCTCTCACACTGACAGTTTAGTACTGGAGGTCACTCCTGTCTGCCACTGACAGTAGTTCCTTTTTGACAAAATCAGGTATCATTCAGGGATAGTTTACCCTAGACTGAGGATTATGGAGATGACTGAAGGTTTGTCTCGTTCCATAACTTCATCAGTCCTCCAGGACTATTCCAACCATCTTTCTATCCACAAACACCCCCTAAATAGCATTGTACCACACATTGAGAGATGAAGCACATACTCTTACTAACTCTCCATGAAAAGCTTACAAGCAGACTCTGATATGTATGTCTCTATATATTTCACAAAGAAATGTCACTGAAGTCCAGTTTGTTGAGTCATAGAGATCAGCTTTTTCGATCCCACTGGAAGGTTCCAACAGGAAGTGCAGATGCAAACCATTCTGTCCCACCTGTCCCGGGAGTAAGGAAATTAAATTCTGAGCAGAGAGTTTAGTAACATTGGCATGGCCAGTATCCAGCTCCTACTAATTTGGAGGATGTATGAATAGTCAAAACATTCATTTTTCATTTGATGAGCTCTACGTACATTGATTCTGAAAGCGATCGCTTTAAAGTGGCTCCTGCCCTTTAAAACAATACTGTTAATAAGATAAAAGTAGCAAAAGTAATAAAGGTTAGCAGGATCAATGTAGATGAGTAATTACACAAAAATCTATGCACCTCCTTGCAATTTCATCTGAAAACACAGTGGACAATTTCTTGCAGTAGACATCCCTCTCTCTCTCTACTAAGGGTAATAAACCTTGGAGATTAAATGAAGGAAAGAGAGAAATGAACCATTTAGCTCAGTTAACTATTCTAACCTGACATGTATGGAATTATACAATAATTACTATTGAAAGGTTTAACTTATCGTTTGGACAGCACAAAAACGTTCAGGTGGTATCAAATTGTTTTTCGTTAATTTTAAAACTGACTGTGATCTCTTAACCCTGTCAATTTTAAGAATCTTTCCAAGTCACTGTGGAAGCTGAATCAACAAAAATGAGTTTCTGATTGATTAAGAGAATGTCATGATATTCCATTCTTTCAAATGCAGAGGTATAGAGGTTATTTAAAAGTTATTAAATATTTTCTCCTGTGTACATTTAAGTGTCACCTTAATCTCATTTACACTAATCAAGACAGAGTTTTCTACTATAGTTCATGAAGATTTTGATATACAAACTGTGTATTTGAGTGATTTATATTGTGAAGATCAAAAACCAAGAAGGTTAAATTCAAACTGTCACCATTTGCAATTGACTATGTGGCACTTTTCTACCACTGCTACTTGGAATGCTAGTAAACCCTGTGAGATCTAGATCTGCCATATAAAGCCAAGAGACCAAAAATTTTAGAATGTAGAAACATAATGCAGTGTGTTTCTAGTAACTTGAAAAAAAAAAAAGAGGAACTATTCCCTGGAGGATGTCAGAATTTGGCCCTACGTAGTCCACAGGCTGTTTAAGTTGGTTTCAAATAAAAACTGTCTCTATGTAAGTTTATAAAATTTTTATCAAATATCATTCTGATCCTCAGATACAACAGAAAATTAATAAAAATAAAAGAATCAATATTGTAGATGAGAAAATATCTCATAAATGAAAAATGTCTCAGAACTTATGGGCTTTGAATCATTGGTCTACCAGATGCAAAAATGTCAACAGCAGTAAAACATAAACAGCCAGCAGTGATTTCATTAATAGTAGTCTGCTACACTGCAGAGATCATACTAGCACACACTCGAAGGACAGACATTCCCTTTAAAATTCAAATATGTGAACTGGAACTTTTTCTCAGTTTCTCAGTTTACCTGCTGTTACCTACATAAGTGAAACTGGCCAACTGGAGATCATTAATACACAGTCTCTTTGAATCTTTCATTTTCTCAATGAGTGGAACGCAGCATGCTGAAGTGCATTCTGCTCACAGCAAGAGCATCAAAGAGTCCAGAGACTCTGGAGTAATGACTGCTGATTATGCTAATTCTACACTTCCAGTATCTGTTGAAAAACATCCCCCACACCACTGCAGGTTGAAAACTACTGTATGCATGTCCTTGAGCTTTTTGTTTTCCAAATGTTAGCACCTTTGGTTAATAATTTAGCCTGGCTTTAAAGCAGCCTCTGAAAAATGGAAAACAAATAGGCTGGCTGTGAAAGGAAAAAAATAGTGTTGTGGTTAAGAAGCTAAACAAGGACTCAGCAAACCTAGGTTCAATATTTAGCACTTCTCACAGAAGCCCTGACTGACCTTGGGCAAACCAATAGAAGAAGCATGAGAAAAGCATTTAAACAAAGCATGAGGAAACTGTCTTGTCTAATTAATAGCAAATTGCTTGGGCAAAGAGGTTGTCTGTTTTTACCTGCAAGTATGGCTCTCTCATACAACCAGGCATGAGCAGGGACTTCTAGACACTATTTTATTACAGCTTTACACTATAACAAAGGTCAAGAGATATTTTGGGATGCAATAAATTAAACATCATAATGTCTAGGCTACCTGAAAGCAGTAGAAATCTCAAAGCCATCTATTTATATAGTGAAGAAGCTGTTGAGACCTGGGACTGATGCTGCTGCTTTGGCCACAATTTTCCCTTGCCTAGAAGCTCTCCCATTTAACACCAAAAATACAATATGCTGATTGAAGCTTAAGTAATCAAAAAAGTTGAGTGCCTGAAGAACTGACATCCTAGCACAACTTAGGTTTTCTAATATAGAAGATTTCATTAAAAGATAGTGTCTGCATGTAAAGCAAGACAATAGTGACATAGGCCTCGCAGATTAAGCGATTGACAGTGCACCTGCATTCTCCATCCACTAGAGACCAACAGGTTTATGGTTCAGTGGCCAAGGACATGTCACTGCTTAATTTTAAACTATTGAAATGCAGCATAAATACTACCATTTCATTCTCTTATTTTTCTTCCAGCACAGGTGACCTTATTCCATCAGGATATTGACAATGAATACAACTGCTTCAGATATTGTTGCTGAAGTTAATTTCTAGTGAAAATGAACCTGTGTCCTCTATGCAGTAACAATTATTGAAAGTCAGTCTAACTCTGTACTAAATATTGTGAAAGTCAAGAGACTTGTAGTGACAGTTTGACAAGCAGAAGGTACATTTCATTATTCTGTCTTTTGTGTGACATGTCAGAAGAGGATAAAGACATCATCATTAAAAAGTGTGTTCAGATTATCTACTATAGTTGCCTAATTTAGACTGGGAAGACTCTTTCTATTCTCTGTACAAGAAGTGAGTCTGGCAGTCCTAAATAGCAGCAGGTTTGAAATTCTCATCATTTGGTCTTAGACTTCACAATATTTTAGAGAGTCATTTTAACATGTTGTGATTTATCAGATTAAAATTTAAGAGTTTTATTTTCAAGGTGTCCAGAAATAGTATAACACAAATCTTCAAAGAGATGGAAGTCAATCGTATTAACTCTAGAGCATTCTCTCTGCCTGATCAATGAAACTTCAAAATATGAACACTATTTTAAGACAAAACCAAAATGTTTCAGAATTTTTCAAGGAAAGACACCGAAGACAATAGGAAGGCTATAAGTGTTCCATTTAAGAGGTAATTGCAACTGTCATATCTTTGACCATGCTTGAACGGACACATGCTTCCCTTCCTTTTCATGTGCTTCCCTAATTGTACTACTGAGACTTCAAAATAGAACAACTGAATCATTATGCAGCTGAATTACAGGAAAGTACACAGATCTTTCATCCTCCCAATTTTTGAACTTCAAAGTTTTGATTTCCATTGGATTCCATACACAAGGAATCCAGGTTTTATGTGCCAATCTTTTTCTGAATTTTCTCAATCACTGTTAGCAGTCCTTTTATGAAAAATATGATGTTAGAACAGCATCGAATAGCTGAATTGCAAGGGACTTTCAAAGACCATCTAGTCCAAATATCTGACCTCTTCAGGGCTAACCAAAAGTTAAAGAACATTTTTGAGGGAATTATTTAAATGCCTCTTGAACACTGACAGGCATGGTGTATTAACAATCTTGATGTATTAGCAATCTTGTTCCAGCATTTGACCACCTTCACAGTAAAGCAATTTTATTTACTGTCCAGTTTGAACCTCCCCTGGAGCATCTTCTGTGCCATTCCCTCACGTTCTGTTGCTGGTTACAAGTGAGAAGAGATCAGCATCTCCCTCTCCATTTCTTCTCCTCAAGAAGTTGTAGAGAGCAATGAGGTTGCCTCTTATTATCTTATTTTCTCAAGATGAGACAACCCAACAGCCTCACAGACTGCCCTCAGCTTCTCCTCAAAAGGACATGTTTTCAATTTTTTCATATTTTTCCAATTTTATGAACTGTTATGAACTTCATTTTGAAGTAACTTTTCTTTTGTCTCTTACTTCTGTCTATGGTATTAACAATATAACCTATGGCATTAACTGTGGAAATATCAGAAATAAACTCTACAAGTGCCAAGATTTTCAATTACAAAAGAGTGCTGAAGATTACAAAAACAAGCATAATCATCAAGAAGACACTTGCACACCCTGTCTCTAACTCTTACATAACTGACAAACAGTTTAGGCTACCTAACTTAGTCACCAATCTTTGCACTTATGCTATTATGCCCCTACAGTGGCTCATTTTCTGTTATGGTCAACAGAGAAAAATAGAGGGAGATCTTATCTGCCAAACATAAATGTTAAGATTATTACTTCTCTACTAAACTGCATTTCTTTCTCCAAATCATCTGGACTAACTGTAAACGTATAATAAAAGTATCTGCTAAGGGAGTATACATATACGTCACCCAAATGCAAAATGTGAAAGAAGAGTGTTTAATTAGCATCCCCATTACCGCCAAAGTCAAAACTCATCTATTCCACTTCATCACTTTTGCCTGACAAGAAACAAAATGCTTCTCCCAGGTCAGTTCAGACATGGAATCATCACTGAAAATAAGTTGGTCCTAAGAAAACAGACAAACAAAAAACAAAACAAACAAGCAATCCTATCCTACTTCTTCCAGAAAAGGCTCATCTGATGTGTAAGGGCTTTGAAGTTGTGAAGGAGTATCCCAATCAACATCCAGATGTTTAATTAATGCTGCTTTTTCTCTATACAATCTATTAATGTTATTGTTGAAAACTGATACCTATTATGTACACGTGTACACATATATATATTTACATAGATATGACTACCTTGCATAACATTCCAGTGTCATAACATTGTTTGTAAATGTGACAACTTTCAGGGACATTACAAAAGATATCTCTCTTCAGCTGAGAAAAAAACTCTGAAATCCTCTCAAATTGTTTCTGCCCACGCATGAATGGGAATGAATCAAAGAAAAATAATAAAAAATATAATGGAATATATTTCATTAGCCATGAGGTGTTTGCAGAGCAAGTTAACAAATTATGGGACAAGAAGTTCTTGAGATATATAAGAACTTTATCAAAAACCTTTGCCTAGATTAGAGGCTAGTACATTTTTGCATTCTGCAATTTCAAATAATTCCCCCAAACAAAGTGCTTGCCAGTGTGTGACCTTTAAAGATATTAGAATGACTGAGACATAATTATTTCCTTGCTATTTTCTTTTCCAGTCTCTTAGCTGAAATAGAATAAAAATTTTGTAATCTGTTTCAAAAAGACAATAAGTATTTAACAGTTGGCGTTCTCTAAATCTTCACTTTTACCAACAGAAGAAAGCAATGCAATGTTTTATGCGGTGATGATCTCATGTTCTTTCATTCAAGACATCATTGAAAGCCCTTGAAAACACCGCTGGGAGGCGATCAATGGATCTCTGATAAAATTATTTCCTCATCTTCTCAGCTCCAAGGGATGTTTCCTTTCTCACTGATAGAAACGTTGTACCAATATAAATTTTTTTCTGTAGGTATCACAAGGAAGTCCTTTTTCTTATTCGCAGAATCTTGAAAACTTGCAGTTCTTTTAAAAGTTTATTGAACAAGAATTATTTATTCCTAAAAGAGCTTTCCTGAGCTACCCAAATTGTAATGTACCAGCAGGGTACATTACAGGTCTGCCCCCCAACTGTGTGTGGCATGGCCTTGCTACCTCTCCCCTCATTCTCCTTGCTTTATATCCCACAAATAAGAAAGAGAAGCCGGCCAGTCTTATCACCAAAAGTTTTGCGTATTTTGTTTTAACCTTCATTTACTATTAAGTTTCCCCTGAATGCCATATGTTCCTTATTTCTCATCCAGCTATGGAAATTACTCCAGCAGCTAAATACTTTCTGTGTTTCCCAAAAGAAATGTGGAAAGGCCTCCAGGCTGTCCTTAGATGGTCTCCACTTTCCACCTGGGAAACATAACATTCCTAATCTATTTTTTCCTCCATAAAATAAGCTTTTCTCCTAACTGAAATTGTATGATTGAGAAACCATTCAAGAGGCTACCAGTAACCCAGTCAGAAATCAATTGCTCTAGAGGCTTGTGTTAGAATGAGAAGAGCTAATAAATGATATACATTCTTGGGGGAATTTTCTCATTTTTACAAAATTTGAGGCTTTTACTGTTTAATTAGGATGTCCCAAAATTCTTTATCACATTTTGCCTCCTGATGCATTCCACATCTCTAAAAGTATGATGTTTCTCAATCAATCAATATAGCTTAAAAATTGCAATTTCTATCAAAAATAGCTGCAAATTGTTAATGAAAAAGAGTGTGCCTTCAGAAGTCCTTGATCTTCCAGTTCATATTGACAGGTTTCAAATTCTAAGCTGTTCCATAAAACATAACCAAGTGTTTTAGACAAAGTTTTTATAGGTGTTTAAAGCCCCAAACTAACAGACTATATGCTAAGATGGGTCTATGTTAATAAACATTCTGTCATTCTTTTGTTTTGGAACTCTTTCTCTTTTTGACAACAGTAATGATCAAAATATTCCATCAGGTGATATTTTCAAAAATGTGTTTGATGAACACAAGATATTTCATTAGTGATATCATTAGTTTAAGAAAAATTTGTGAAATCAACGGCAGAATCTGAAGGGACTGTGCTCTTAGTTCTTCGTATGTCTCACTTACTCTCAGAAACCTCAGGAGTAAGGATGTTCCCAGTGTGACACCAGGAGGATTATCCTAAAGCTGTTTTCTAGCAGACACGCCCACAAATTGAGAAACGTACTATGGGGACACGAATTTAAAATTAATTCTTTTTCCAACCAGACCAAAGGTTCTCCTTGTTCCTGAGTAACTTAAGCACCCTGCACAAACTTAACACACATATTAAAATTTGAAAAACTCATACAATTCCTTACTAACCATAAATTTTGCTTGTCTGGGCAACAGAATCCTTAAGTTAGACTGCAATTTGGGAAGTTTTATCTCAAATTGCTCATCTCAAGTAGCTCTCTTTTCAGCATTCTCTAATACAAGTGCCTGTTATTCATATCCTTCCATCTTTCTGGTCCTTTTTGTTAAAGGCAGTGAGATAACTTCCTGTTGCAAGAACTGCAAAAACATACAGTTCATATGGCTACAAATCACCTTTAACTTCTATGTCCTCAAATTTCCCTAATTTAAAAAACTCAGGTTTTGCATTTATTGCCTTTCTTTTACTGCACAACTGAAAGCTTGCCCTTGTCTGAAGATTGTTCCATAACCTGTTTGCCAGTCTGATGTTTGAGATTTTCACATCATTAGTTGTAGCAAATGCTCCTATCCTCTTTCTTTTCACACCCTCTCCTTCTCATTGGTAATTAATCAGACCTTCTTCTGCAGACTTTTTAACACTCATGCTCCAGTCCTGGAACATCTTGGCACTCAATCTTTCCACTCTGCTTAACAAGTTTATAATTCAGTATCAGTAATGGATGAGATCTGTCCTTCTATGGTGAAGGTGAGAAGGACTTGTCTCTCCAAATGTGGCCCTGCTCAGGACATCTCCAGCTGTTCTTTCCAGGTTATGAAGCAGAACCCTGTTAGTGGAAAATGAGCTCTCCCTGATATGCCATGTCCCCCAAAAAGGCCCACAAAGGCTTTTTATCAATGTATTCAGTTCTCATGCTTGTCCAACACAAAGTGTGCATTCCTCCACCCTCAAGAATTCACGTATTGATTCTGCTGTATACTAAAGCCCAAGTGCAACACTCAGCATTAGAAGACTCAGAAACATCATAAATACGTATATTTTTAGATGACATTAAAGAAGACCTAGAACTTGCAAAAAATAAACATGAAAATGCATTTGTATTATTAATGTAAAAAGTTCAGAGGTAGTTTTTAAATCAGAAACCAAAATTCCATCCCCTTCTCTTTCTCTTCTCTCTCCTTCAGTTCATTGTTGAGAAGCCCCAAAACAGTAGGCAAAACAATGAAGGGCAGCACAGGATACTATCTGCTGTACATGCTGTTTAAACCCCAGTACTTGCACTTAAAATCGTCCTGGAGGAAGAAGAAACTAAGGCTAAGATCTGAAGTGATGCTTCTTCCCTTGTCATACAGAATCACAGAGAATTATTGAGATTGGAAGGCACATCAAAACCAAACTCCTTACTCAGAGAAGGCTGTCTAGGACCCTGAATAGTCAGGTTTTTAATATTTCCAAGAGCAGAAATTCCATAACCTTTCTGTGCAATATGTTCCAGTGTTTCACCAACCTTACAGTATTTTTTTCTCTTATTTTGAAGTGGAATTTTCTATATCTCAGTTTGCGTTCATTTCCTCTTGTATTGTCACTAGTCATGGTTGACCCCACGTGGTTCCATTTTTTTCACTCTTTCCATTAGTTATTTATACACGCTGGTAACACGCCCCTGAGCCTCCTCTTCTCCAAGTTGAACAGTCCCAACTTTTCCTTGCATTACAGATGCTCCAGTCCCTTCATCATCTTCACAGTCCTTCACTAAACTCAAGCCTGTCCATACATGTCCATTTCTCTCTTGCACTGGAAAGCTAAGACAAAGATCTGAAGTGATGCTTCTTCCTTTGTCATACAAAATCACAGAGAATTGTTGAAATAAGAAGGTACATCAAAATTGTTGAGGCTGGAAGGCACATGGACCCAAATCTCCAAGTGTGCCTCACCAGTTCTGAGTAGAGGTGATAGCTCACCTCCCATGACTCTGCCTAATGTAGCCCAGAATGTTATTGTTTTTTGTTTGTTTGTTTGCCACAAAGGCCCATTGCTCACTTGTGTTCGAATTGTTGGTGACCAGGACCCTCAGATCTTTCTGTCAAACTGATTTCTAGCCAGTCAGCCCTCAGCGTGCACTGGTGCCTGGCGTTATTCCTCCCCAGGTGTGGGACTTGACATTTGCCTTCAGTGAATTTCATGATGCTCTGGTAAGCCTGTTTCTCCAGCCTGTCAAGAAATAGATTGTTGAGGTCCCTCTGGTAGGTCACAGCCAGAGGGTTATGGTAAACGGCTCTGTGTCCATATGGAGGCTGGTGACTAGCAGTGCTCCCCAGGGGTCCATCTTGAGACCTGTACTCTTTATCAGTGACATCTTTATCAATGACATAGATTATGGACCGAGTGTACTCTCAGCAAGTTTGCTGACATGAAGCTGAGTGGTGCAGTTGATAATGGCAGAAGGAAGGGATGCCATCCAAAGGGACCTTGACAAACATGATAGGTAGGCCCAAGTAAACTTAATGAGGTCCAATTAAAAAAAAAGTGCAAGCTGTTGCACTTGGGTCAAAGCAATCTCAGATATGTGTACAGACTGGAAGAACTCCTTGAGAGTGGCTCAGCTGAGAAGGACTTAGGGGTCCTGGTAGATGAAAAACTTAACATAAGGCAGCAGTATGCACTCGCAACCTGGAAGGCCAACATTATCCTGGGCTCCATCAGAGGAGGGGTGGCCAGCAGGGAGAGGGAGGTGATCGTTCCTCTCTAATTCGCCTTTGTGAGGCCCCATTTGGAGTATTACGTCCAGATCTGGGACCCTCAACACAGGAAAGATGTAGAGCTTTTGGAGATGGTCCAGAGAAGGGCCACAAAGATGATCAGAGGGCTGGAATATCTCTCCTATGATGAAAGGTTGAGGGAGCTGAGCTTGTTCAGTCTGGCTCCAGAGGGACCTCATTATGGCTACCCAATATTTAAAGGGAGATTATAAAGAAGAGGGAAATTGACTTTTTACAGTCTAATAGTGATGGGACAAGGGTGAATAGCTTTAAACTAAAGGAGGGGAGACTTAGATTAGATGTCAGGAGGAAGTTTATCACTGAGAGCTGGAACAGGCTGCCCAGAGAGGTTGTGGATGCCCCATCCCTGGAGGTATTCAAGGCCAGGTTGGATGGGGGCCTGGGCAACATGATCTAGCATTTGGCAATCCTGCTGATGGCAGGGGGGTTGGAACTAAATGCTCTTTGAGATCCCTTCCAACCCAAGCCATTCTATTATTCTGAGATTCTCTGAATGGCAGCATAACCATCTGGGGTACCAGCTATTCCTCCCACTCCTGTTCCATTTGCAGACTTGCTTAGGGTGTTCTCTGACCCATTGTCCAGATCAGTAAAGAGGGTAATAGAGTACTGGCAATGGTATTGATCCCTAGGACATACCAGCAGCCAGTGTCCTACAGTTGGACTGCATACTGCTGATCGTAATCCTTTGAGCCCAGCAATTCAGCTCATTTTTCAACTCACCTCATTGTCCATTTATCTAACTCGTACTTCATTAACTTTTCTGTGAAGTTATGTGACACAGTGTCAAAAGCTTCTCTTGCTAAACTCAAGACAAATATCTACTTCTCTTGCCTCATCCACCAAGCCAGTCATCGCATTGTGGAATACTATCAGATGAGACAGACATGATTTCCCCTTATAAATCTATGTTGACTAATCCCATTCACTTTCTTGTCCTTCACATGTTTGGAAATTGTTTCCAGATTAGTTGTTTCATCAGTTTCAAAAAGTGAGACTGCCCAGCCTATAGTTCCCTGGGTCCTCCTTCTTGGACTTCCTGAATATATAGTACAATTTCATTTCTTCCAGTCCTCAGGAACCTCCTCTGAACACCATGAGCTTTCAAAGATAACTGAAAGTGAACTCTCAGTGACACCGGCCTGCTCCCTCAGCATTTGTGGGTACATCTAACTGTGCCCTATGAATTTGAGCGTGTCTAATATGTTTAGGTGATCCCTAACCTACTTCAAGGACACGCCTTCATAGCCCTACATTTTTCAACTGCTTTCAGGGACCTGAGATTGCTGAAGGCCAATCTTACACTGCGAAGGCTGAAAAAGAGGAAGGCATTGAGTACTTCAGACTTTCCATGCTCTTTGTCACCATGTATCTTTTCACATTCAGCAGCGGGCCTGCACTTACTCTGCTTTATTTTTTATTTTATTTATTTATTTATTTATTTTGCCATCAATGTACCTGTAGAAGCTCTTCTTGTTCCTCAGATTCCTTGTCAGATTCATCTCCAGGTGTGTTTTAATCTACTCTTGAAAATGTCTTCTCAATAAAACCGGAAGTATGTCAATTTCAACTAAACACTTAGCAGTAAACATTCCATCAGGCAAGTTGATTGCAAATATATTTGTTACTATATACTGCCATCACTCCCTGGCCTTGAGATCATCCAGTATGGTTTGGCTTCATCCATACCATCAAGCTCTCTTAATTCTCAGAATAAGGTGACCATATGTAAATAGTTTATTTCAAGTGATCTACTGGAATAATTCCAAAAATACATCTGGAAATTGCTCTTGATGGCAATGGTAACACAAAGTGTAAGTGTGGCAGAGAATATTCTAACACCACAACAGCATGTGTGAAAGGTTTCTAGTGTCTGGAAACATTTCCTGGCATTGTTTAATCTCTATTTTAAGCATAGATTTTGTGCCTTAATGATACAGAATAAGTACCTGAAGGTATAATACATCATAAAGATGATATCATGAGATTATACTATGTCAAAACAGATGCAAAGCTATTCAACATTTCTTTAAAAATGAGATTATGTGTGTATATGTTCATCTGCTTATAATTAAGACATTTTTTTTTAATAAGGTGTAATTCAAATCCCTTTGAACCTGCTTGCAAATACTGTATGAAATCTTCTAGCCTTAAGGAATGAAGATTTATGATTACAAGTAAGAGATGTTTATCAACATTACACACTGATCCTGAGGCTGAGGGTAAGGATTCACATAATACACATTGTCATAATGATCACTTAAGATGTTTACTTGAGTTACCTCTGGTTTTGGCCTTGCAATCCTGTCCTGCTCTGAGATTTGCTCTAAATTGCGTAAGAACACAAATTTTTCTACAGAAAGCAAAAGACAAATCAGGTACAATTTTTACTATTAAGAGTTGAAATAGGAAAGGTGCTTGCTTTCTACTCTTTGCTTGGATCTCCTAATACCAAGAGTGAGCTTTTGATAAAACATGACAAAGCATTAACTGAATATTTTAAGAGGTTTATATAAACTCATAGCATTCAATGCTGTGGCACTGATGAGTATAAAAACAAATACACACATAATAAGAAAAAAAAATAAATTCTGTGCTCTCCTGGGTTAAGAATCTTTCAAATAAAAGCTGCAAGTGTTGAGCTAACTGTTACTGCATGCCCTGTATGACCCCACTGAGAACTGAATGTTGCACAGAGTGAATATTATTGTCAGACTAGATCTGATGCATCTAAAGAGGTGCACTCTACTACTGACCATAGGTCAACCACAGATCTGCAATTTCAGTTCTGTCTCAGCTGTATCGCCTCTGCTTCAATAACAGTAACAAGAGTGAGACTAATACTGTCTGCATACCCAGCAAGGTTCTTACAGTGCATCAGGGCATTTGGAAGGCAAACTACAGAGTGCATCCAGACTTCTTCAGGTAGTAACAGCATGCATTTTTGAAGTATGAAACATAGACATGGCTCCATTCCTCTGAAAAACAGGACAGCACGCTGCTGACACTTGTTTACCTCCAGCACCTATGTGTACTTTAATAGGTGGTAACGTTTTCTTAAAGAAACCTATTAATTTATGTAAAAAGCAAATTTTAATTCCTTATGATTTTTATTTTAATAGACCTCAAAGCATTTTAAACATAACAGTATTATATTATTAATATCCTAATATTGTGAATTTTTACAATAAACTAGTAGAAAGACGAAATTCCAAGACTGTCTTCAAAATACAAGTCTTTCTAGCTGAGAATTAAGGTTAGTTAGGTTAGAATTAGTTGAAATATGCATTAAGAATTTTGATTTTATATTCCCCTTACACATAACCTCCAGAGATTTTTATTGCTTTAGGTGACACACTTATTATTTCCAAAGTCTTTCAAGACAGCATACTAAAGGTCATTCCTGGATATAAAGTCACGAGTGAGGACAGAAGAGAAAGGAGTTATATTATTTTCAACTGGTGGACAGGCAAGGTTTAGGAAAAAAAAAAAAAAAAAAAAAAAACAAGGAAGAAAAAAGGTTTAAAAAAGAATGATCAAGAATGATTTTCACTACTTCATGTACGCAAGATAATTTAAACTATCCTGTAGTTAAGTGCTGTGTTGTAAGATAAATGCTTCCAAGCTGCACTTCTGTGGCTTAACAGTGACATCATTCCTTCCTCGCTTGCAGATGTGTAATACAACCCTATTCCTTTCATTACAGTTGCAGAGATAGTATAGAACTGTTGTCCTTTAGGTGTTGCATAGATATACAAAGAACATACATTAATCTACACCTGAGTACTGCAGGGCTTTTATTAATGAGGACCAGTGCAAAGGATAAAAAGAGCTTGCTTTTTAAACTCAGTGAGAGCTAGAAAAGCCTATTCTGTCCCCGGGAAAAGCCAAGAGTTATTATTTCCACACTGCCCAAGAGAATAGAGAGGGAAGGTGAGGATAACACTCTCTCTCCCAGAAGCAGCAGATTAAGGAAACAATCTGCTTTGAGGCATTAGGTAGCCAGAAATCGCACTTAGCTTTAAATACTTCTCTGTGTAGAGATCTGGAATATATAGCCATTCCCTCAAGCTCTCCTGAGACTTAACAATTTCTCTTTCCTCTCAGCTGGACAAATATGCTACCACTAACCTATTGAAGTATGTCTGGGTTTCTTGGTGTTGGGGTAAGATCCAGCCACATCTCAAGCCCACAAAAAAGGGGGACCCCTTTAGCTACCACAGCCACACATTATTTTGACAAAAAGGGCAAGCGCAGGCAAGGCTAACGCCATGAGATTTATTCCTGTAGGGAAGTCCAGCATGTTAAGAAATTTTACTTGTTTTCCACTTACAGACTCTTACTTGATGTCTATATCCTAAAAAATTACAGCAAATTATAAATATCTTGCCTGGTTACATGAATTAGCTATACACAAATGTACTGTGACTGAGTAGCCAGAAGAGTAGCGTGAAGACAAAGTAAGTGGTGAATCAGTTCTGCCTTCATTCTTAAAAAAATATTGTTATTATAAAATGTTTTCCTTTGAAAGATAATAATGTCACACAACACTGTTGGAAATGAAAAAATAATAAAAAATAAAAATAATAATGAATAATTTCAAACATTAAAAAATTAAAAAAAGAACAGCTTGTTTAGAGGAGATTAACAATTTACAGTTTGATGTTTCATTGGAGATAGAATTCACAATTCTTGCTACTCCAAGCTAAATTTTTTTTTAAAATAATTTTGCAGACCTTTATACAAATCTAATTATCATTTTCGTAAGGAGTTCTTCACTCAGAGTGATGAAGCTATATAAAATAATTAGCAAAACAGGGTTTGTTTCACTGTGGTTTTTGTTTTGTTTTGTTTTGTTTTGTTTTTGATGGGTTTCTTTATTTTTTTTTTTGGTTATGGTGCTTTAGTTATTTTTTATTTTTTTGTTTTTCTTTTTTTTTTTTCCTCTACAGTATGCAGAACCTAATTCTCCTTTTCGGGGACTTGGTATGATTTTTCAAAATATCTAGTCTGAAATCAATGTTCTGAACTTCACCAATTTCTATGTGAAAATATTTCACAGTCCTTTAACAGGCTGTACATAACAGATATTCATCCCATCCTAACCAGCTGCACTTGTATTCCAGTCCCAAGAAATGTTCTGCCTCAATATGGATTAAAATGTTCTTCTGTTTTATGGACATTCCCCTATCACAGGTCCAAAGCATATGTGCTGTCAAATGTCAGGCCAAAGGAGAATGAAGGCTACAAGGACACTGATGTGCCTTCCTGTCCCAGCTCATCTGCTGTGATTCCTTTGTAAAATGAAAGGATTTAGCTTAGGTTGTCTTTTTACTATGATAGGATAACAGGAATGCTTGTGGTGAAGAAGGAAAAGATTCCTTTAAGATGTATACACAGTCCTGAGTTGCTCTTACTTTTTTAAGGTGAAGACTTAATATTCACACAAGATATTGTGTCATAGGTAGCGGTGTGTTTTCACCCAATCAGACATTACTGGAGAGCAAAAGCATCTCTATCTGATGCCTATGGAGATGTTACACACTATACATTTTTGTATTTCCCTTTTACTATTTTTCTACCAAATAACAAAAATCTCAAGTCCATCCTACTTGACATGTTAAAAAAAATATTACCATACATAAAAACTGTTTGGAATTGGAAATCTTAACTCACTAGCATCATCTTTGCAAGGTATTTCTGTCAATTGACTGACTGCAATGACAGCAGAGCGTTCACAATTTGTTTTTGTGCAATTCCTGTACAATATTTCTCTAAATGGTAAAAAAAGAGAGAGGGACTTCCTTAATGAATCTCTTGATTCTCCTGCACTCTTTTGAGAAGGACTAGTGAACATTCAGACAAGAGGATTTTCAAGAGATGTTCCACTACAGCAAGATATGAGAAAGGATCCACCATAGACTTCCAATACGGTATTTTATAATTTTATTTTCTCGGCTCCAAATAATGCAGTAATTTCCTACTTCTCTGTAGTTTGCTGTTGTGAAGACTCTTGTTAAGCACAGGTCTTGGGAATCCCCTGGATGAACCATCACAATTTCACTTTACAAATTAACATATGGCTCTAAACTGTTGTAGAGATCTTCCTGGAGGCTATTTACATATTTATCCTTCAAATGACTTGATAGATTCAGAAAATCAGACTAAGAGTTCTGGATTTATTGTTTATTGTGTTTTGCTTCCTTTGGTTTTTGTTTCAACAATCCCATATCCACAGCTAGCCCTCTTTGAATGTTTACAAACTTCACGGTAGCTCCTATTTTCCATTATTATCTCCTTTGCTGTGTTCTTCGTATGGATCCAGTTTTACACACAGACAGCTCAGGCAAACGAGTATAACTCAGCAGAAGCCAACTGATTTGATTTGAATTTGATTTAAACCAACTGAAGTTTTGGCTCTGAATTCCACTCTGAATTTCTCAAGGAAGTAATTAATGTAGTTTGATTTACTCTCACGGTGTGGTTTATCTTTTTGTAGAATAATGGTATCTTCTGTGTTTCTAGACAGAATAACCTCCCTGGAAAAAAAAAAAAAATCATCCAAAATGCCCTGACTTTCCAGCATAATGGATACTTCTTCACTTCATTGTAATTCACATGCAATTCAAGACCCTCTAGCAAACTGTTCTGTGTATATTCATTTTAACATTTTATCAGCTTGAACTATGTATTCAGTTCTTCCTCCACTATACTGGAAAGATTAAATATTGATTTTTCCATACTACTTTAAATAATTTAGAGGGGAAAAAAGTGTACTCTTGAAATTATAGCTTACTATATACCACAGTAGATTTTATTCAGATTTATTTTATTACCATGTTTTACAGTATGAAACACTGTGGATACTGAACAAAATGACCTCCGCATTATTTTGTTGACCATATAGGAAGAACAGATAGAAATAAACTGCTAATTAAATTGCAGGACTTTAAGTCATTGTATTTTGTTATTTTATTTTTCATTGTATTTTACTACAAGCCAAAAAATGCTGTAGTTAAAGGCATGGAATTTGAACACCTTTACTTACTAGTTGAATCAGGGTATGGATGACATAAATTACTCAGTGTAATCCCACAGTGGTCCTCATATTCTAGTATGCCACAGCTTTATTCAAAGGGAATGCCTTGGAATAAAAGGCTGCTCTACTTTGTAGGTCACCTCCTCAATTTGCCAGCCTCAGCTGTCTGATGCTGACAACAAGGATGCCCATAAATGTAATTTATCATGGAAAATATATAACTCAGACAGTCCTATTTTGTAATGAGACCATCAAGTAATGAACAACTGTATCAGATGGTAACAATTTTCAGTTATTTTTTGCCTAGGGTTAGATTGGAAAGGGAGACCTTGAGGTGAAAAGCTCCTCATACTATTACCAAACTCATAGCAACACAATCTTGGGTCGTTCTCTCTAGGACAAACTATTGCCTATACTGCACAGGGTATTTGCATTTCCTAGAATACGTTTTCTTACTATCTGATAATCATTAAATTCATCACAAGAACAATCAAAACCAAAATCCTGTCCCTGTCACTCTACAGAATAAGTCACAGAAGATGCGCAGAAATACACATATTAAATCACAAAACAGAGCTTCAAATAATATAATCTTTCCCCACTAAAATTCTAAATTCATTCCATAAAATTCAAGTTTCCTCTTAAGTAGTTATAATGTAATAAAAGCTCCAAAAAGGTAAGTAATTTCCATAAACAAGATGTATATTCTATAAATTGATGTAGGTCACAGACTCTAAGATATACGTATCACCTTTCTTTAATGATTTTTTTAATCTTCTTTTTTTCAATATTTTATAGGTGTTCTAAATTACACTACAAAGAATTAAGGTTGAGCTAATGGTGTGTGCTTAAAGTGCCACAAAAAAGAGAAAGGTTTTTAATTTGTAAGATATGGCTGTTCCCGCGACCTCAATCTTTGAGGAAAAAAGAATAGCCATAATGGAAATTCTGACAGAGGAATTTTTCAGTTTGCTAGTTCACTGGGTGCCCAGAGGAACAAATATGTGTATTTAGTACAGTGTATTTTGAACTTAGGTTCCTCAGGCCTTGCTTCTACTCTCTTCCACTTGCACAGGACACCTAAATATTTGCTGCTTTAGAAAATTTGAGGAAACCTCTACATGTAGTCATTGGACGATTCCCTCATGGAAGGGAAGACGTGGATTCCAACCTCAGTTTAATGACTCATGCCATAAAATGCTTAAACAATTCCAAACCTGCCCTGAAAAGCTGCAGAAGTACATTTAAACATGTTTTAATTATGTTGAAACAGAATTCTGTGTAAAAATGACCACCTACTTAATTAACATTTTTTTAAGCATTCAGAACACAGTACAACTTCGTGTCTTTCATTTCTGCTCTAAGATGTTGTACCTTATTCAATAGCATCACCCTGTCAACATTTTCTCATTTTCAAATATGTTTGCAAGTATTTTATTTCTGGAACTTTAATTTTGTAGATAAGCGTACGGCTTTATCAAGAAAGCGTTGTTCTTAGCTTTCATCTGAGAAGGAGTTCTTCTGTTTTTTAATTAATTTTATAGTAAATTAATTGCAACAAATATGTTTTTTGTTCACTTGCTCCCAGATTCTTCCACCATACTTTATGGGTCTAAGCTCAAATACTGAAACAGGAAAAAAAATAACTCCGGAGTCTTGCCATACTCACTGCAGCAACATACTCATCATCCAGTGAAGGTGTCACTCTATTTCCGTTAACTGTAAGAAAAATTTGGGTCATTGTGCTTGTCAGATCTTAACTCTGCAGGTTGGATGCCTAGAGTTAAGAAAGGTCTCTATCTTGAGAGTTAAGAGGCTTTGAGAGTTGATTTTAGTAGTGTTCACGCTGAACTGCGCAGATAGTGGAAAATGAGAGCTGTTACTGGAGTATCTCTGTGATCATTGCTGAACTGGTGTTGGTCAGTGTAACACAGCAATTTTGGAAGTTAGGAATGGGAATACCTACAAAGCAGGAAATGTCCTGAGCACTGCTTTAAAAAGAAAGTTTTCAGGATTGAGGGAGGAAAGGGTACTGAGTCTGCCATTAAATGTTCGGAATTGGAAGGAAGAGAGAAGAGAGCTGGGTTTGGATTTTTGTTTGGTTGGTTGGTTGTTTTTTTGGTTGTTTTTTTTTTTTTTCATAATTAAAGAAAAAATAAATTAGATACTTATTCAGATTTTATGTAATTTAGATATACCTTACCTTTGCATTATTATCATTATTAATAATATTATTATTTTCAGTCAAGAGCATAGTTTTCCATGAATGCAATTCAGAGATGATCCAGTAAATAAAATAATATGTTAATAATTTCAAATAGGACAAATATGCCAACACATACTTGCTATCACATTTTTGGTTTTATACTGTATGCTCACTTTCATGAGAATTGTTTAAACAAGATTTCTGTGAATGAAATTCAAACTTCATGACCTGCATGACTGCAAACTGTAATACTCTGTAGTGATCACAGCAAAGCTTATTTCTGTGTTGTCTGAGCAGCGCATTGCAAAATAGGGTTTAAATTTCTTAATACATCCATGCAAATAATAACAAAGAGCAAAACTGTGCAACTAAATGATGGACAGAAATGTTGTAAAGCTGAGGAAATATTTCATACAAAATGTTTCCTGCCAAAAGAAGATTCTGATTCGAAAGCATGGAGACATCCATATAAAATTCTCACTTTTATTTGGTGTTTTGTCTGAAGCTTTTTCAACACAAGCTATTTCTATTTCCAATCAGCTTTGAATAACCCTAACAGTTTAAAATCAAAGTATGTATGCATGTATTTAAAACTGTTGCGACAGTTTTACACAAGTGGTAATATGGCAACCATTCACAATGGGTGAATGTGGAGGGGAGCTATTTGTTTTCTGCTTATGGTTTTGTTCACTTGGATTGTTTTTTTTTTTTCACTTCAGCAAGAGATTAAGCAAAGCAGAGCTTAAATCAAAAGGGAGACATTCTTGGCAAAACTGATTCCAAGTGAGGATTTCTTGTTTACCTAAAATAAATTGAAGAAAAATGTTTATATTTATTAAATATGTAAATCTAAAATTCAGCTGTGGAATCACAATGAAATATTCTTCACTGAACTATGGAAATCATCAATGAATGTTTACATTTTTCATTGTTTCACTGCTGCTTATACTGATAAAGGGAAACTGCTGTAAATTAGCTGAACTCAGCCCATGATACTTTGCAAAAGGGAAACAAATCTCTTGAGATCTAGTATCCTCCACAACTTCCATCTTCCACCTTTATTAGTTAAGCTTCACAGGCTTGAGGGTGTACATGTGAGTTGGGATTATCAAGACTGCAAAACTAGGTGCTTTGCAGTGAGATGAAGGAGAAAATTCTGAGCATTATTGTGACTCCCAGACCCTGAGAACTGCAAATGCCTTGAATGAGACCTCTCTGAAGCCACTGTCTTCAAAAGCACTGTGTGCACTATTACTCTGTGGTATATGTGGTCTAACACAATTGTTAAATACATTCATTAACTGAAATTGTTAATAAAAGTTAAGGAGAGAAAAAAGTTATCTCCGCAACAAAAATATCTACTGATACCAACTTCTGAAGCCTTTACAAGTGTCATTGAGCTTTTAAAAAGTCAGTTTTACCAGACAGAACAGAGGGCAGAAAGACCTCTGTTGTTATGGTTAATCTGGGAAAGTACAGGTCATTTATTTTTCCTGCAATCTTTTCAAAAAGAGCCTAGGTAAGCTAGCCAAGGTAGCAACTTCTGCAGCAATGCTAACAGCAGTGTATACATACTCCAATATTGGAACAGGTCTGTCAGGTTTCATAGGGGCTTATAAATCCGCATGCGCTCAGGATTCAATTTGCAAGTGATGTCAGATTCTGCAATGGTATTTTTAATACTGATTTTTCTTTTCTCCTTCCTGAGCACCTACATTCAAACTTAACTTCTGTTTCATGGAGTGTGTCCAAGAATTTCAATATTCATCCCTTCCAGTTGCTGTCTTGCCTTTACAAAGGAAAAATCTAGTTAAAAAAAGATAATGGTAAAAGAGCATTATAAAATATATTGAAAATGGCAGATACCTCAATGTCAACATTCAGAGATTGGTATTCACAGGTGAACCTTGGGCTTCCTATGGAAAGCAGGCTTCAGACAAAGTAAAAACAAGGTATTACAAGAAGTTGCTGAGCAAACAACTTATGAACCCAAAAGAGACAGAAATGCATAGCAGCTTAGAAGGGGCAGAAGGGCAAAGGAAAGAAGAAAAAAATATGCCTGTAGGAGGCTTAAAGAATCACAGCTGCAATGAGCTTCAGAGCTGTACCAACACTGGAAAAGCCTGCACATGAACAGCTTAAGCACGGCCAGAGTAAGCATTTTCATCCCAGCCAACAAGGCTGCCTGGAGTACCCTGAGTGCAGAAATTGACGTGATTTTCAGTGAAAGCAAGCCCACAGGAACACCCAATAAATGAGTGCCAAGAGAATGTTAAAATAGAAACTTCTATATAGTTTTAACTCTCGGGAGGTATGGTTGGTAGGAAGAGGTAATATCTTTTATTAAACCAGCTGATATGGTTGAAAAAGCGGGCGAATTTTCAGTCTCAGAGTCCCTTCATCAAGTCCCTCCTGGTCCCTCTGTAATTCACATATTTTTATCAGCCACTCACATGAAAACAGTTGAAAAGAACCTTCTAGAATGTCAATGCAGCATTGTTTTTCTTTTTTATCACATTCAGTCTTGTGTTTTTAACCTTGTGTGAAAGGAAACGATAAAGTAGACCAGCACAAAGGACATAATAAAAATATGCTAAAAATGAATTGAAACTTTGAAAAGAAAAATATTTCATTTTTGCTATTGGACTGTGTCTGAATTATAGTTGAAATATACTGAATCAAAGCATACAGATTAATAAAAAAAACCTCAGCACATGGACTTTAGAAATTTTCATAAACATGTTGGGAATGCATAAATGAATTGGAGAAAATAAACTAGGGCAAAAAAAAGCTCATTACTTTAATAGGTTTTTCCTAGGATTTATTGTAAGTCTTGGCAGCTTTTGCTGACAAAAACTTGGAGTACCTGTACATAAATATATTCACACATCTATCCCTACTCCAATCAGTATTCGATACTGTCTGGGAAAAGGCTTTCTTTAGGCTGTGTTTTAATCTTTGAAAACAAAAAGCCCAGCTCTCCCAGCTCTAAGTCAATACAAAAATTGTCCTCCTCTCAGAAATGATAATTTCTACAGGAATTGAAATATGGAATGGAAATATGCATTTGAAGAAATAATCAGGAGCTAACTTATTTTTCATAATCCAGGAGTTTTAATGAAAGTGAACAAAAAATCACTGTGGGTTTCTTACTAATATTTTTAAAAAGGTTAATTTAAAGTTTGCAAGGTTTGTAAGAGATGCTTGTTGGCTCATGTGTGTCAAATTTAATGCACTTTCATTTCAAAAAATAAAAATAACAAAAAAACAGGTCACAAAACTGCAAAGAAAGATGGAAAATCATTCTAAGATTACTGATGAAGGACCACCAGAGTCAGCACACTGATTGTAGATAACAGACATGAATTCAGACATACTTGGACAGGTAGCATAGCTGAGGTTCAAGGAGTTTTTAGAGGTATAAATATCAGTGTCAGAAAGCAAAACTAAGGAGATGCATTGTACACCATTTAGTTCAGAGAGACATTTGACCTGGCTTCCATGTGAAGAGGTGAAGATGTTACCAGCTAGGCAGGAGAAAGGTAATCTGTGATTCAGTGCAGAGCCATGTAAACGGTGGCAAAGTGATTTAGTGCATCATGTACACATGGCACATTATGTGTCTCTATGACATTATCCAATGGCATGCAGAATTAATGGCTAAACTTACAGAAGCAGGGGTATGCTTCATATCAGTGTGTTCCCCCCCCCTAGCTGATTAGCCATTTTCTTATTACTGTAATACCATGGCTCTACTTCTTATCCAAAGCCAGTTTGAGGAAGTCTACATATTACTTTGCGTGAGACCTAGCTAAAAGAAACAGTATAAGCAATACAATGTTTAAACAAGAGGGTATTACAAAAATGTCAGTAGTCTGAGAGGTCTGTTTTAGAACATGGCTTGTATATACCTTAAATGGAAGATATGAGCAGTTACATGAAAAACACAGAATTGAAGTTAGCCATTGTGTAAGCAAGCAAAATCTTCACTCTGAAAAAGAAGGTAGACAGACTTACAGAAGGACTTAGTCCTGAAAAAAGATTTCTCAGAGCCCACTTGGAGAAATAAGGAAGAGATTTGCAACAGGAAGAGAAAAAAAATGCTGGTGGAAAGAAAACAAAATAATCTAGAATGTTCTGGCAACACTTTTTTGTCATTCTGGTGGGACACTTTGCCCCATCTGACAGCGAGAAGTGCTGTGCAAAGTTTAAAGGGACGAGGAAACCTTTATCCTAGTCATACAGCAGCTGAAGGCCAGACCATCTTGATGAAGCTCAAAATCAGCAATGCTGTTCTTCCAACCTAACCTTTCTAAATAAAAAGTTTTCAGAGCTTTAAATAGAACACAAGGCGCATCTTACGACAATTATACCAGGGTTGCTCTGAAAGTAATGCCTCCTATTTTATTATGTTGGCCCACAATGTCAGAGGCAGATGTTGGTGGTATGGCAGTAGAGGTTGAACATTCCCACCAATATTCTGTTACTTTTTGTTGCCGTGCGACAGATGGCAGCAGAGGGGCAATCTAACAAAATGGCATCTGACATGGAAATGCATATGAAGTAAAGATGTGAGCACAGTGAGCTGATGGGTGGTGCGTTTCAGGAATGGTAACAGCGACATGAAATACATGCCACATTGCAGATGGCCATGCAGATTTTGATGAGCGCAGCACACAGGCTTTTGATGATAGCTGGTGAAAATTCATAGCTAATAGTGTTGACTATGTGGAAAAACAGTATTTTGTATCTGAGAATTTGTTCTATCAAATAGTGTGATTGTGCTCCTTGTAGGTGTTGCAGTTTCCAAGGAAATAAATAGGAGGCATTACTTTCGGAACAACCTATGCATATCAGAAAAATTGTAGAGAATTCAGAGTTGTGTTCATCTATACGGCCAGAATCATTGTGACCATCTCAGGAGGAATCTTGACTTCCATTTATGTCATAAAGGAGACAAAAATAGCTTTCTTAAAACATGGTCTGGAAGTCATTCAAAGAGATATTTAGAATTATCATTCAACTTCATCTCCACTTTCAAAGATTTTTCTCTTTAGCCCACTGATAATAAATGTCATGTATCTTTTACATTCACGTCAGAAAATAAAAAGTACCTCTGCAGCAGACTTAACATTCTTTTATCCCTTAAAAATGATAGACATCCTCAGTAGGAGATCACAGTATCAACGACAGAGACTTTAATCCATCTAACTTTGCAAAAACTTCCCTTAACAACTGAATAACCCCTTCTTGCAAAGACCAAGGCCAGACATAAATAACTTTTTTTAACAATAAAAACCTTTTTTTATCCTGTTTTTTTATCCTGTTTTTCACAATATTTATGACAATGGGCAACAAAGATGTTAAATGGCCTGGAGCATCTCTCTTATGAGGAAAGGCTGAGTGAACTGGGTCTACTCAGCCTGGAGAAAAGAAGACTGAGAGGGCATCTTGTCAATGTCTATAAATATCTAAAGTGCAAGAGTCAAAGGGACGTGGCCAGACTCTTTTCAGTGGTGTGTGGTGACAGGTCAAGGGGAAATGGCCACGAACTGGAACACAGGAAGTTCCACACAAATATGTGTCGCAGTGAGGGTGACAGAGCACTGGAACAGGATGCCCAGGGATGTTGTGGAGTCTCCTTCTCTGGAGATATTCAAGACCCGTCTAGACACCTACCTGTGCGACCTGCTGTAAGGAACCTGCTTTGGCAGGGAGGTTGGACTCGATGATCTCTAGAGGTCCCTTCCAATCTGTGCAGTTCTGTGATTTTGTGTAATGTGTGGTTTAGACAAGGAGAGGAGACTTAGAAAAATCACTGAAAAACTGAAATTTAGAGAAAAATGGCTGAACAGAAGGGCCCTGAGGGTTGTGATCTGAAAGTCACTAGTCGCTTGAATTGAATGAAATTTTTCACAATGATGAACCCTTCTCACAAAAGCCAAACAAGACGACATTTTAAGCTTATTGTGTCAAATGGCAGGCTAGTGAAAGTTGTCAGTGATACTCCTACTGTCTGAACATTCAAAAGCCTGTGTGGCTAAGATTATTTACTACTAATTTGTCTCTACAGTTGTCCAGCAGTGAATTACCATTGTATCTATCAGTTGGTCACAAGGCAGCACTCTGATAATGGTTATTCCATATACTTCTTCCATCTTATATTTCATTATTTACTTCCTGTCTTCAAGGCACAGCAGCATCTATGATTTCTGTGGCATTAAAACTCTAACTCTTCCCCCTGCAGTGCTAGTTTACATCCATAGATCAGTCAGATAGCGCAGCATCCCAGATATTTGACACGACTGCAACAGGCCTGGGTGGACTCAAGTCCTACAGCTCTTCCCTTTTGAAATTCATTTGATTGTTTCTTGGTTAAAACAAAGAAACCTTTCACCTCAAGCAATGCATACATGCACTTGTCTCACCTGAAACTGAGATCAGTGTCTTCCCTTACAATCTGATGAGCAGAGTCAGTCTGGATAAAGCCAATCTCTCCCGTCTCTCTCTCTCTCTGTTTCTGAAGTGTTGTTTTTTTTACTCAATTTTAAAGTTCTTGAACCTGCCCTCTGTCTTTTCAACTTGTTAAACATTTTATGTTCACAACATCTCACAAGAATCTGTCAGTGAGACTGGAGACCTCACTGCATCAAGGCATACTTTCCAAATGTTTGAGTTTAGAGCAGCTGCATGCAGAATAGCCTTAAGGTATTGCCCACTTCCCCAGGATGAATATTGTTTGCATTTCTCAGAATTAGTCCCTTGAACTCACAGAGTGTATAGCAATCATAACTTACCATAGCCATCATCCACATCCTTCTCACTGATAGCCACACCATGGAGAAAATGCCTCACAGTCACAGTCTGGCTGCAGTTACAACCTTCTGTCTAGAAGGGGGGAAGGAATGTGCAGTAGAGGCTAAAAAATACAATAATTTGCAAAGCAGAAATGACAGCTAGTTAGCTAAATACTATTCAGTCACTGTTCATGATAATTTTACTATATCAGCATCAGCAAAGGAGGTGCTCAAAAATGTGTGCCTCCAAATGAAGGAAAAGTACTTTTCCCTTCACGTCCTTGATATCACATCTTATTTCCAGGTTCACTGATTAGTTGATTCCAAGGTTTGATTTTTTTCCCCCTTGCTTCAACTGAGACTGAGAAGTCTTTTCCATTACAGTCCTTTGATATTTTCCTTCCCCCAAGGACAACTTTGCTGGTAAATCTAATACCAACCTTCCTGCTACTGTAGCATGCTGTTCTATAGTCAAAGCTATCCTACGTTGCAGGCCTTGACTTTGTTTCTTGGAATTTAAGTAACTGTGTCTACGCTTCCCCACTTTAGTTGGCATGCAAGGCAATACAGAAATGCCAGCTTCCCAGAATGCTCTTTAGTCTTTGTAAAAGAATAAATTGCACCTTTCTGAACAGTTGCCTATTACAGACAGTTTCTTGCCCTCCATCTCCACTCAGTGACCTGATCTGTGCTTGGTGTTGTGATTCTGCTACACTTCACCAAGCACTCAGGAATCAAATTGGAAAATGCAATCCTCATCTTTCTGAAACTGACAGCACCTTACCTCTGGCACTGCTCCTTCCCTAAGGTGTATCAGACCAGCCACAAAATTTAGATTCAACTATCCATTGTGCTCCCATGAAAATCCCCAACATTATATTTGACTTATCAGCAAGAAAAATCTCTGCTCCTCGAGGAGATGCCAGGAACACAAATTGCTTTTAAAGTAGCTACCCTTCAGTTAGAGATCTATCTTGTTTTTTGCCACCTGACGCTGATGCAGTAGTTTCTTATCTGCTGTCCTCAGATGCCTGATCCTATTGTCTCCTGAGACTTCTCTCTTCTCTTTGCATCAGTTATGCCTCTCCTTAATTTCTGTCTCTCCACCTTCTTGTCTCCCTCCATTTGATGAAGTTTTAAAAATCAACTTGAAGATATTCAGTTCTCTAATCGAGCTTATAGGAAGCACTCTAATAAGCAGGGTAGTTCATAAAATGTCAGTTTGTCAAGATCAATCTTCTTATAAACAAGTTTGGCATTTGATAAACCTTTCTGAAAACAAGGCTACTCTAACTGAGTAACTGAAAAGAACCTGGGTCTATCCTCTTTGCATCCTTCAGTGAAGTATTTATAGACATTGATGATATCCTCCTCCAGAGCCTTCTATCTTCCAGGCTAAACAGACTCAGTTCCCTCAGCCTTTCCTCATCGGAGAAATGATCCGGTCCCTCCATCATCTTTTGTGGCCTTACATTGGACTCACTAGTGCTGCGTAGAGGGGAAGGATCACCCCCTGCGATCTGCTGGCAATACTTTGCCTGCTGAAGCAAGGTGCACTGTTAGCTTTCTTTGCTGCAAGGGTACATTGCCAGCTCATGTTCAACTTAATGCTCACCATGATCCACATGTCCTTTTCTGAAAAGATTCTTTGCAGCTGGTTGGCCCTCAGCATGTATTGATGCTTGGACTCATCTTGTTGAACTTCGTGAGGTTCCTGATAGACCATTTCTTCTCTCTGGCATATCAGCCACTCCCCTTGGTTTTGTATCATTTACAGACTCGCTAAGAGTACACTCTTACCCATCATGCATGCCATTAATGAAGACATTAATAATGACTGGACCCACTCCTGACCCTCTGAGTGCACTGCATGTTACTGGACTCCAGTAGACTGGCCTTCAGCTGGACTGGTCTCCAGACAACTCCAGTCTCCAGACTAGCACGTCTGCCCTAGAGCTGGCTCCCCAGGGAAACCATAGCAGCTGAGTGGAGGCCATGACATCCTCCAAGTCCACTTTGTTGTGTTTTTTGGTATGGAAATCAGCCAGAGTAATCCCAACCCATGACTATAGTTCCTCTATGGTGTAATGTAACTAGTTGATTACTTTGGGTTTGTAAACATCTTTGCTTCCTTTTGTCTTTTGCTGATGCATTTAGTTGCTTAGTATTTTAAAATTAATTATATATTCTTACATTCAGAGTACTTAGCGACACACTGAGTAGCATTTTTTTCTCGTGAAATTAGTTCATTTAGAAGAGGCTACAGCACATTATACAGCTACAGCACAAACACATTGTCTGACTTCTAGATAGCCGCATTTTTCATAGTAGGAATTGATCATGACCTTTAGCATTCTACATTTAGTAATTCCATACATATGCTAACACAGAGGGAACAAAACAAGAAATGCATTTCCCTTTCCAGGTGTCTTCTTATCTGATGTCTTTAAAAAGTGATTCATGCTACCATTAATGTGTTTCTTTCTCCTTTCTAAAGTTAGACAAATGATTCACAACAGAAAATATACTTTACTCTTTTCTGTTTGCATGTGATTAAATTTTAACAGATGTATTCAGCTCTTGAAAATATTGATGAATGGTTTACGTAAATACACTTACTTGTGTGGTTGGCCACAAGCTCTCTAATTTATTGTTTCCAATATTGCCTCTGCATAAACTTATTTATTTTATTTTATTTTTTTGATTCAGCTTACAAGCAGCAACACAGTGGAGAATAGGAACTACACATCTCTTTCCTAACCTGTCTAGGCGGTAAGATTTCATTCTTACCATGTAATAAAATGAGTGCTTATTTCTGTCAACAAAGCCTTCTTCAAAGAGAGGAGAGACCTTCAGAATTCAAAGAAAGAGGGTTCCTTCTTAATGAGGAACCAAGAGGTAGTATGGTCTTAAGAAAAACTAAAAGATACCCCAATGACCTATACTGAAGTTATGAAAGGTGGGTAAAGGGTGTGATTTCACTTTCATCCACTTTCACACTGACTTTCTGGTTAGGAAACATAAACCTCTTAAGAACTATTCAACCAGAAATTTGGCATCAGAGTCAAAAAGAAATGTATTTTCAATGATTATGAACACTGAGTGTAATTAACTCAGTCCAGAATCACAGTTCGCATAACTAGATATTCACTGCCCTTGGGGTTTACAAAGTTATTTTCCTCATTGCAAAGATAATTTCTTGGCCTATATAGCACGGAAATCTACAAAGTTTTTTTTTTAATACCTACATAATTTTTAATATATGTAGACTGAATAGAGGAAGCATATAGTTTACTTTTCCTGGAAAAGGGGCATAAGAACTTTATTTTCTTAGAAGGTAAAAGTCACCCTTATCTCTAGTGATTCAGACAATTAATTATGCATGTCTGTGCCTAATGCTGGAAAAAGAATATACAATTCAAACCATATCTAATTTTTCTGGGTTCCTTTTCTACTGAACTTATTTTAAGTCGTCAAGGGATGCATTGTATTAGTAGCAACAAAAGGAAAATGGTTTCAAAACAAAGATGTTTTCCATGTGATAGGCAAAAATATTATTTACACTTTACTCTCCAAATCTTGTCATATTATGTCACAGGCAGTATCTGGATGCCATAAAAGAGTATGCAAAACATAAAGTGAAATTTCCATGGAGCTACATAAATTCTACAGATTTATAGTAACATTTAATTTCTTCCTGATCACAGCATATGCAAACATACATGCAGAAGAACCAGAAATACCATCAGATACTCCAAAATTAATTCCTGAAAAGACAGAAGTTCCGTGATCTAAAAATTGAGACTTGTTTAACCATTTACTAGTAATGAAGATTAATACCTCCATTACAACATCACGACAGTTAAACATTTTGACTTAATTGAAGTAGTAAGCTGGGAGCAAGATTGTGCAAGTCTATTGTCAAGTGTCAAGGCTGCTTAAATTTTGTTTTATATGTCACAGATTCACTAAAACGTATTGTGATCGACAGACATCTTAGTAAGATTTCATTGAAAAATATTTATTACAGATCAGAAAAATTTGCCACTGAGACTGTTTTCTTTGAAGGTAATCCAGCATAATTATCTCCAAAATGAAGTCAGCATGTTATCATTTTTTGTTTTTACAAGCTGATGTTTGATGCACAGATTTTAGTAACTGGCATAGAAATTAATTTACTGCTCAACAACAATAGTAATTTGCTGTTTAGTTACCACGGACACATTCATTATTCAGTAACTAACTAGTAATGCTCTTTTTGTAAGAGAAGATCTGGTCTACTTCTATCAAATTCTAAGGATCACTGTGTCAAACTTTCCTAGTGAAAATCAAGTTTTCCTATTGAGTGATGACAAGGATAGATTTATGACATTAAAGTTAGATTTTCTTCCCTTCTCTCATTTTTAAAGCTGGACACAATCAGTTCAATTTCCAGGTAATGAGACAGGAGATAACTTTACATTTCTAAAATGATTGTGATAGTAACCATAAAATAAGAAGCATCACAAATTTGGAATAGATGAACAATCTGAACAATTTATGAATTTATTATTATTTATACTCTTATGTGCTGAAAGATTCTAAGAATAATCCATGTAAATTCTTTTGCATTTAAGCAGTCTAAACAGAGATTTACAAAAGAAAATTATATATTTTTTGAAATTTTCTTAGGTTGCTGAAATTACAGATAAATGTGGAGATATTTCTTTGAAATGCTTACAAAACAAACAAGAATGAAAGAGGATTTTTTCTTCAGTTTCAAGGAGAAAGACCAGACAGATGTTAATAGAAAGAACTTTCAAGTTTAAGTACTGAATTGCATCTAGAAATACCTTGCATCGTCCACTATTTAAAAAAGAAAAAGTAAGGAAAAAAAAGAAGATAATTTTAGTAGATTAGAGACCTAATTACCAAAAGCACATAAAAAACAAAGTAATAAATGCATTGCTAATCCCTTGACTTACTTTGGAGAAAGCTGTTCAGCATTGCTCCCATCCACTGATCATAAAAGTTCATGATCTAGTTGAATACTGGAGTGGAACAATTTGGACCTAACTAATTCATGTGTGGTTCTGTCAGAAAATGCCAAAGAATCATATCATACTCAAAGGGATAACTTTTGAACCTTATAAATGTATGTTTTATAGGATTTGATTTTTATTCATTTGATTTTTAAATCTCAAACTGCAGAAATAAAAGTTAACATTAGAATCCAAGACTCATTCCTACTTTAAAATGATATTTATTTCAGTCTTGTTCTCTGATGAACACTGTATCTATCATAGAAGTGAATGATATTATTGCTAATTAATACTGCAAGATAATTTAAAGAAGCTGCTCTATATAATTTGTAAGGGACTGCTATTACATACAGTGTTACTGTTTTACCCATGTCTGCTAAGTTTGATTAAACATCATTTTGTTAGAAGCAGCATTTGCTATTCCATGGAAATGATGCTTAATAACTTTTTGTATCTGATGTCTACTCTGGTGGACACCAATAACCATTTGTATGCAGTTGTTATGGTGGAGGAGGAGCTGCTTGCCATATTTACTATTTTATATGAAGGACTTTTTTATGACTGTCAAGGGTTCCCAAAGCACAGTAGAGCTAATTCAGAAAATGTTCTTTATAAACAAATGCTCAAAACATACTCCTTGACGTTTCTCTCAGAAGTCTGTGTTGGCATCAACACAAGTAGGTCTTGATGCAGCAGTTTTTAGAAAAGCAGAAGTGGTAACAGCAGGAACATTAGCACGAACAGGTTGTAACCGACCAGTTCCTTTGCTCTGTGAAGCAAATCCTTCTCCGGCTCCAGTATTCAAGGGGTAGGCAATTTTAAAATTATAATCTTTATAAAATAATATCTCTTCTAAACTTGCAGTAGAATTGAAGGACGAGTAAACTAGCATATTTAGACAAGTGTTACTTCTTGCTATACCATGGGAGATGAAAAACAAGAATTTTTGGCCTGTATTTGAAATACTTTTAAAGGTATGATCACAGTTTGGCCTCGTTTTGATCAGCTACTATCACAGCTGTTACTATGTAATAGCATATTTCAAGATGTGTTTATGATGAACGGAAAATCGTCAATTCCTCCATTTGGATACACAATGTATTTGTATGAAAACAAGCACTGTTTTTCCTACAAAGTCTCCTGTTTGAATTATTCAAGTGTTCAACTAAAAGTCAAGGGGAGCTGGGGCAAGATTAATTCTCTACACAATTTTTCTATATGCATTGCGTTGGTCTTGTGGCCTACAAAAATGAGTAGAAACTGAGGGGATTAATGTCTTTATTTATGAATGTTGCTGATTTAGGTTCATATAAATCAGATATGTTACTTAATTTTAATAAGCATTTGTTCTAAGTAGGCTGTCTCTTTACAGTAAACCAAATAACGTATTTAGTGAGTTACATGTGGAAAAATAAGCTACTGAATTTTTAATAACATTAATCATTCTTGCTGATTAATCTAGTTTAGAAAAGCAGCTGAAACAGCACCAGCTCCTTCTTCCAAACCACATAAATATTTTTTTTTCTGGTTCAGAGATTTCTATACAGGAGGGAAGACAGCAGTGTGTGAATCAGGGAAAGAGTAAGCAAGTGAAAGTGATATATATCCAGTCTCCCCGTCTTGCCCTGCAGACTTAACTGAGAAAAGATAATAAACGTTAGGACATTAGGCCCATTAAGGATTGGTCCCCTTGAAAGCTACTGTGAAACCACAGAGCAGTTGCCATGGAGCAAACTGGCTGCTTAGACGTTTCCATGGTAGAAACTGGATGTGTGGATGGCATTAACTACTTAGACAGCAATTTGAATGTAAGCAGTGGTTGCAGGCGCAGGAATCTGCACGGGGCTCTTAACATGCCAACAGCTTCTCACGATTCCTTCCATTATTGCAAATGTTGTTTCTAGGATAGTGTATATTGATTAATTATATTATATTATATTATATTATTCTATTAGAAGTTTAAACTTTAGCAGGCTTAAAATTATTTTCCTAGTATTTTGTAGATTTTTTTTCTGAAAAGCTTTATTTTCCTTATTGTATAAAAGAATTGAAGGGTATAATACTAGGGGAAAAAAAAAAATGTAGCCTTTATTAAAGTTACAGAGCTGCCAATTTTTTTTCTAAGCTCTAAATCACTGCATCCAAACTCTTTTTCCATTATTACCTCTAGTTTCAGTTTCTCCAAAGTACAATGAATTTAACTATAGTCGTAGATAGCCTGCAGATGATAGTTAATGCATTGTCCAACTCATGATAAAAATGTTTCTGGAAAGCTGTTCCAGAAGTTGCTAATGACATCCATTGAGATACACATTTTACAAATGAAAGACAACTTCTTATTTTTTTAAAAAAAACATTCTACTATCAGAGCTATTTTTCACTTTTCTAAATGCTAGTAGTGGATAATAGCCATTTGATTGGCCTCAGTTTTCTTGAAGACTGAAAAAGCCTTTGATTTAGCTAATCATGTTACGTTGGGGAGATTACATTAGTGCCCTAAATTGCTTCCAAACTAAACAACTGGAAAAAAGTTGGAGTACCTTTTCCTTGTTCAACTGCGAGACCAGTCTGCTCCCATCTCAGGTTCAACAGTTTACATGTAAATTTCATTTTTCATAATACTGAGCAATGTCAAGCAATGATTTACTTGATACGTTATAGCACTTGAGTAAAAGAACTGTAGGAAAGACAAGGAGTCAGAATATACTATATATCGTTCCACAAAATGCCCATATACATTTAAGTAAACAATACAACTTCACCATCTCTTCATTTCAACTAGGTCTCTGTACACTGAGCAACTGGAAATAATGGGTGGAAAGGAAAGAAAGGGAAGAGAGCTTTAAAATTGAGTAATGAATTAATAGTATTGATTTCTGTACCAATTTACAATAAAAAATGTCTTTTCCACGGTTTATGTATGTGTGTATTCACAGAATCACAGAATCACAGAATTGCAGGGGTTGGAAGGGACCTCGAGAGATCATCAAGTCCAACCCCCCTGCCAGAGCAGGTTCCCTACAGCAGGCTGCACAGGTAGGCATCCAGGCGGGTCTTGAAGATCTCCAGGGAAGGAGACTCCACAACCTCCCTGGGCAGCCTGTTCCAGTGCTCCGTCACCCGCATCGTGAAGAAGTTCTCCCGCATGTTGGTGCGGAACTTTCTGTGCTCCAGCTTAAGGCCATTGCCCCTTGTCCTGTCCCCAGTGACCACTGAAAAGAGGTTCCCCACCTCCATTTGCCTCCCGCAACTAAAATACTTATAAACATGGATCAGGTCCCTTCTCAGCCTTCTTTTCTCCAGGATGAACAGACCCAGCTTACTGAGCCTCTCCTCATAAGGGAGATGCTCCAGGCCCTTTATCATCTTTGTGGCCCTCCGCTAGACTCTTTCCAGGAGGTCCCTGTCTTTCTTATACAGGGGAGCCCAGAACTGGAT
>WBMW01005832.1:63442-84254 GCA_013396635.1 Penelope pileata
CCGGACCATCCCCTCCTCAACCAGAGGGAAGCTCTCCTCAACCAGAGGGAAGCCCTCCATTTTCCAGACTCTATCACTCACCTCCAGGGTTGGGGAGTCCCGAGGGGGAGTCTTAGAAGTGAAGACTGAAGCAAAGAAGGCATTCAATATCTCCACCTTCTCAGCATCCTCCGTTGTCAGGACACCCCCCTCATCCAGCAGGGGACCCACATTTTCCCTAGGCTTCCTCTTACTGTTGACATACTTAAAAAACCCCTTCTTACTATCCTTTATCTCCTTTGCCAATTTAAACTCCAGTTGGGCTTTGGCCTTTCTTGTCATATTCCTGCAGTCCCTCACAACATTCCTATACTCCTCCCAAGAGGACAGGCCCTTTTTCCACATTTCATGGACCTTCTTCTTCTCTTTGATCTTGCCCATGAGCTCCGTGCTCATCCACGGCGGTCATATGTATTCATTTGCATGGAAAAAAAATTTCAGGATAGCAATGCTGCCGTCTTTTGCTTAAAGGAGAGAGGATGAAATGAAGTGAAAGTCTCAAACAGGAACAAAGAAGCATAGATTCCATTACTTTTATGGTCTCATTATTCTGGCTCTATGAAGATAAAAAGAGGCCCCTCAGTACAGGGCAGCCAGATGAAGTCCTTTGCATAACTAATGGAAAAGAATAGAATAATACAAGTCTATTTACAAAGAAAACTGTGAGATTATATTTAAAAGTCAGAGAGGGGTAGCTTAAAGGCAAACATTCTTTCTCACTTTGCACTTCACTTTTTGTATTTATAAACACTTTGCAAGTGCATTATACACTTCACTGTCCTATTGTCAATGGTTGATTTGTGGTGCAGTATTGACACTGTTCTGCTTTTAGGATACAGCTCCTATGAAGCACTGATCTGCATGTTTGGCACAGTTTGCCTATTGTAAAAGCATCATGTGCAGGTAACAAAAAAGTTACAATAAAATAATGTACCTGTTCACTCCTAACTTTGTGCTCTAGACTGACTCAATACAAAATGTATTTTAGCCCACTTCCAGGTGAAAAATACAGCAATGTACATATTCAACATAGCAATACAAGATTAATTAGTCTGTTTTCAGAATTTTCTGTTACTGAAATGCAATTTTAGAGAGTTTTTATTAGAAGTGCAGCGTTAATATTTTCACTAAATCACATGGATATATTCCATTTATACTGAAGAAGTTTCAGAACTGAAAATCAAAGCATTCTTAGCACTAGATAAGTCTTTCTCATGCCTAGATGAGTGGAGGCCATAAGCTGTTATTTTTCATTACTTTCTGATGGACCATTAAGCAGGTCTTCTATCTATAGCCAGGATATGTCATGGTTCAATCCAAAATTATAGGTGCAATGCAGGAACCAGGGTAAGGTTCTTTGACCTATATTGTATCAGAGATCAAACTAGAGAAATATGACAGGCCTTTTGTCCTGGACACACATGAGGAGGAAGGAGATGTAGAGATACACCCTAATACAGTCACAACTCTATGAATTAATCTCACCTAGTAATTATTAGTCTTTTCTGCATATAACGGAGGCTGTAATTTCCTTTTCACTCTTTTCCACCTCTTTGGAAATTACTGCTATTAGTCTCTTGCATTCCTCTCCCCCCATTCCTGCTTCAGAGCTAGTTGCTTGTTGTCTATTAGAACTGCTTTTCCCCTGTTTACCATGCTAAACCCTGAGATCCAGGCCAATATCAAATATCAGACCCCATCTGAGACATCTATCTTAGGCTCCTGTGTTCCATGTCTAGTAAACACAGAAAATCTTCCTGTTAAGTCATTTCTTGGATGAACTGAAGGTGTCTTTTTGATTTCCACTGTCCATGGCACCTGGGATGACCACATATAAGTTACTCAACTGAAGGTATGATCCAGAGACCAGGAGCTGTATTGCATCATGGGCATTATGGGCACCTTTTTATAACATAACTCTTCTTTCTGTATCACACACTATGAACAGGAAACCTATGGTGTAGGGACATCAGTACCAACAGCAGCAGTAGACAGCCCTCCTCCCAAGCGGTATTGCCTTGCTTCAGTCTGATCCCTTCATAGAAGAAAGACAACTCTTGAGGCAGCCACAACCTCTTATTTGTCCAAGTGATATTTTCCTGCCTTTGAGTTTTTACATGTTGTATTCTGGCTTTCCTGCCACTGAATCCCCCTCTTTCATCTCATGGTCATTCAAAAGTTACAGAATGTTACATGTATGTGAATAATATGCCTTTCATAGACATACACATTGGTAGGATCACTCATTTTCAGTCCAACTCTGCTACATGTCTGACAACTCTGCTAACTGTGACCCTCTTGAAAAGATCACATTTTTTTGCAAGATCCACCTTTTGGTTAGATCTAGCAGCAGCAGCAGCCAAGGCAGATGGGCTACAAGATCTTCAGGATGTGCATTGAATTTGGTAGTGCTAAGGGGAGATCTACAGCCTTCTGTAGAGCGTGGCCAGCAGGGTGAGGGAGGTGATCCTCCCACTCTACCCTGTCCTGGTGAAGCCTCATCTGGAGTAGTGTGTCCAGTTCTTGGCTCCTCAGTTCAGGAAAGACAGGGAACTTTCACAGAGAGTCCAGCAGATGGCCACAAAGATGGTGAGAGTCCTGGAGCATCTCCCACATGAGGACAGGCTGAGAGACCTGGGACCGTTCAACCTGGAGAAGACTGAGAAGGGGATCTTATCAAAGTCTATAAATATCTAAAGTGTGGGAGTCAAATGGATGAGGCCAGGCTCTTTTAAATGGTGTGCAGTGACAGGACAATGGGTGCTGGGCAAAACTGGAACACAGGAAGCTCTGTGCAAACATAAGGAAGAACTTTACTGTGAGGATGACAGATCACTGGAACAGGCTACCCAAAGAGGTTGTGGAGTCGTCTTCTCTGGAGATATTCAAGACCCGCCTGGATGCTTTCCTTTGTAATCTACTGAAGGGAGCCTGCTTTTAGCAGGGAGTTGAACTAGGTGAACTCCAGATGTCCCTTCCAACCCCTGTGATTCTGTGATTCTGTGTCATTTTCATCCTCTTCAATACCCTAACTTCTCTTCATCACATAAATCTGAAGGGGGAGAATAAAATGCAGATCATCTCATTCTTTACCATTTTAGGCATCTCCTAGTTGTCTGAAAGAAAAATCTCTTCCTTTCTTTATAGAATATACACCAAGAAGCCCTTAGTTCCCTTTCCAGAAATAACCAATTGACAAAAAGACAGAAGCAAACTCTAGCTAAAGGAAAATTAAACTTTCCAGTAGGATCTAAAATATTTTTAGATTTTACTTTCTGTCTTTTCTAAACCTGTAAGAAGCAAGAGACAAAATAAAATAAAATAAAATAAAATAAAATAAAATAAAATAAAATAAAATAAAATAAAATAAAATAAAAATAAAACTAACTCAAAAATTTTGCATTCACAAGAAAAAACATGCTTGACTTGAAGAAAACTTCAATACATGCCCTCTTTCACCTGTTAACTCTTCTCTACTGCTTTTCTGCTTTGTATGGGTCCTTAACATCGTGCACATCATTGCAATACACATTTTCATTTCACTCATGCGTTAAGTAATATGACTAACATCTGTCATGTATAGATTGTTCTCTCATCTCCAATTCTCTTAGGTATAGTAAATTTAAAAAAACAAAATAAAAACCACAACAACCACAAAACTTATCATCTTATGATATCTACAGAGAATATCAAGTTACAATGTATACATTGACCCCTTTGGTTGTCATAATGAATTTTACAAGTCTATAATCTGTCATTTTTTCCTGAATTTCCATCATGCATGTTGTAAAAACTAAAAAAACTTTCTAATTTCAATGTTTGGAGCCTTAGTTTAAATAAATCTTTTTAGGCAGTAATAGGTATTTTACTTGACGTCAAGTGAGACATCTGTTTTCATATTATAATTCATACTGAGTAATATCTAGAGAGGTATTGTGAGATAGCATTTCATAAGTGACTATCTGTAGAACGCTCAAAGTCTTTTGTTTCTTTCAGCATGAACCATTTAAGAAGGAAAAGACAAGTCCCAGATATGAATTCCTCTCTAATTACAGTGACTTTGAAGCCCATTTATCCATATCTTAGTACATAATGTATTGCACTACATCTGTTTGCAGAGGAGGACTGGGAAAACCTATAACCTGCCTGTGTCCCTAAGATGCAAAAAAAGGGATGATTGACATGAGCAGACATGTAAGAAATTTTAAATTAAAGTCTAAAATAAAATCTAAAATGATGCATGCAAGGACTGGTATATTGCCATAATTTCTCATAGGGATCACATTTGTCAGCTAAATGATGTTGTTGTGCTCTGTACCCTAAAGTCAGAGCACCACTTTGCCGTGAAGGAAAAATAACAAAACTCACAAAATTCCATTCCAGGGTCTGACATAAGGTGCTGTCAAGCACAGAGCTTACAACTGTGACAATGGCAGCTGTACCCTTTGGCAAAAAAAAACATCTGGGAAAACTATGTGGGATGAGAGTTCTTATCTTTCTCATACACAATGATATAAATGGAACAATGCCCAAAATATTAGCCATGTGGATGAAAGAAGCTTCTAGAGACAGTAAGAGCTTTAAGTATTTTTTTGTTCAGTCTGTGTCTATTAAATGAAGAATGCTGACAAGTTGAGAAGGACAAATGTAGTTTTCTGAAGAAAATGGAACTCCTCAGTATATTTTGCAAACATGCCGTTCCTTCCCTAGATGCCAGTGAAGATCATGAAGCAGATCATCTTTGGTGGTATCACATGGCACATCCAGGACAATCAGGTGATCAGACCCCCTAATCACATGTTCATGAAAAACAGGTTCTTCCTGACTAACTCAATCTTTTTCTATGACTAAGTGGTCAAGGGAAAGACTGGGGATTTGCTTACTTGGAATTTAGCAATGCATTTAGTAATGTTTCCCAAAGAATTTTCCTGGCTGTTCACTACTTGGATGAATGTACTGGATGCCCAGATCCAAACTGTCTTTTCTAATAGAGTCACATTCAACTGGCAGCCAGAGACAGATGGTGTTCCTTAAGGCTCAGGATTGGGGCCAGTTTTGTTTAGCATTTTTATCAATGATCTGGACAAGGGAATTGGGTGCACACTCAGTAAGTTTACAGATTACACCAATTTGAGTGGGAAGCTGGGTGGGGTCCCTCTGCAGACCCTTCCTACCCTCAAGCAGTATCTTCAAGTACCTTCAAGTACCTGCTTGAAGGTAGGAAGGATCTGCAGAGGGATCTGGATAGGCTAGATTGATGGGCTGCATTCAGTTATGTGATAGTTGATAAGGCTAAATGTTTTGTGCTGCACTTGTGTCATAACAGCTCCATGTAGCAGTATAGGCTTGAGAAAGAGTGGCTGGATAATTGCCCAACAGAAAAGGACCTGAAAGTGCTGATCAACAGCTGGTTGAACACGAGCCAGCAGTGTGCCCAGGTGGCCAAGAAGGCCAACAGCATTCCAGCTTTTATCAGAAATAGGGCAACCAGCAGGAAAAGGGAAGAGATTGTCCCTCTGCACTCAGCCCTGGTGAGATCGCACCTCAAGCATTGTGTTCAGTTTCTTGTTCACTACAAGAAAGATATTGAGTTGCTGGAGCATGTTCAGAGAAGAGAAACAAAGCTGCTAAAGGTAGTAGAAAACAAGTTATGAGGAATGACTGAGGGAACTGGAGCTGTTTTGTATAGAGAAAAGGAGGCTGAGGGGAGACCTCATAGCTCTCAACAACTACCCAAAAGAAGTCTGCAGCTAGGATTACATCAGTCTCTTTTCTGAGGTGACAAGTGATAGAATAGAGGGAAATAGCCTCTATTTGTGTCAGAGGAGGTTTATGTTGGATATGAGGAAGAATTTCTTCAGAGAAAGTGTGGTTAGATATTGGAATGGGATGCTCAGGGAAGTGGCGGTGTAAACGTCCCCGGATGTATCTAAGAAATGTTTGGAATTGTCACTTAGGGACATGATTTAGTGGTGGACTTGGTAGTGTCAGATGACTGGACTTGGTGATCTTAAGAGTTTTTTCCAACCCAAATGATTCTCTAAGTGTATTTAGTAGGTTCAGCTTGCCTAGGCACCCTGGTCTCTGAAGGGGTTCCACTTCCATAAGCAACCTGCTCTCTCTAATGCAGCGTGGAAGAACATTATCAGCCAGTGTCGGACAACAAAAGGTGATCTATTATCACCATCATCATCATTTCACAAGGAAATACACTCTGTGCAAGAGTGGCTGTACCATATGGGTAGCTGAGCAAGCTCATCAGTAGAAGCAGAGAATTTCCCAGGCTGTACTGTGAATGTGCCCGGACCTCACTCTGATAGGACTGGCATTAAAGGTCAAAGCGTTTGCATAAAAATTATGTCTTCAGCTCTTCTGTTAGACTGAGATTTTCAGCTTGTCTATCGCTAACAGCCATCACAGATGTACAGCTTTCATTTATTATCAGCACAGATCTGGTTTGAAGTGAAATGAAGGTGAGAGGCTTCATATCTATATGTTAATTTTTTTACGTATTCATTGTCCCAGATTAAATATTCTTTCTGCTGACTGGAATATAGAATTTTCATATTGCTCTTTGAGAAGGTAAATGAATTATTGAATTGCTGTCTAAAAAGTACAGTCTCTTTGTAAAATCAGCTAGTCAGTCAGATATCCTCAGATGTGTAAATATTCACATTTGTTTCCTTTACATGGTATGCAAAGGGTTTTTCCTGCAAGTTTATCACCTAGGAAACAATTTAACATGAACTCTGAAAAAGTTATCAAAAAAATCATCACCTGTTTCCCTGATTCCTCCCATCACTGATTTGTGTTCCCATACCAGACCTCAGTTTACACCGCTATAAACATTTATGAACAGGATCCTTCTAAAAAAGCAATTCAAGCTGCTCAACCCCATAGTCTGGCTCACTGCACAGCCTGCAGCTTGCAGGTAAAAGCATAAGACAAAGACAAGAACATGGGAGAAGAGGTGCACTGCCTCATCTCACAGCTATACTGGCTCAAAATGCACCTTAAGTTTGGATTTCTGGTTTACCTAAGAAAATGTTTTTTAAAATATGAGGAGGATCGTGACAAAGCAGAGGTTGATCATAATGATATATTCGACTAGGGACAAAGTATCGTTGTAGTTTGCAAGAGTACTTTGATTTTGTACAAAAAATAACATGCTGTTGTCTCCTCAAAATATCCATTGTAACTTGTCTAAGGAAAAATGATTTGAATGTTTACATCAAGAGAATCAATATTTCAGGGCACCCAAATTCAAAAGTAATTCCATAACAGTAATAAAACACCACCAGGAACCCTGTCCATAATGTATATGATATTCAGCGGGTGGATAGGTAGATTTTCCACTCTACACTGTAAAAATTTTCATTTAATTTTGCTATGTGTGGACAATTAAGTGCCGCACTGGGAGAAGAACTTTCAGATGTGCAACTTCTACTGCCACTTAATTTTGCATATTCTGGCTCTTATTGTGTATATGTATGTCATAAGATCAATAGAATTATGTATAGAGCATGTAAACAAAATGATGATAATTGAGAAATGATCATTAACAAGGCCAACAAGAATAAAGGTATGAATACATAAAATCTCTTATTAATAAGTAAAACATTTGTTGTGAGTACTAATGTCTGAATATGTTCTTTCATATTATATTAAATCTATGGAGTAGAATTATGAAGTGTATGAATATTAATAATTACATGTTAATCTCAATAACAAACAAAATATTAACAACTAAATGTTGGCAAAAGAAGAAAGAATAGTTTTTCTGACCTTGCAGTTCTTTTTATTCTGAGTAAATGAATGCTCCATCCCTGTTCATGATTCTCCACATCTGTACAGAGCCTTAAGTAGTCAGCAGCTAATTGATATAGTAGTGCAAAGTTCAAAGCTGTCTGACTCTCATTTATTCCATTTATAAAATGCAAGAGTTTCCAATCTTAAAAATCCTTAGCTTGGTAGGAAAATAAAACCCTGTAAAGAACATTTAATTGTCCTCTATAAATCAATACACAGGCCAACAACTGTAAAAAGACTGAGAAATATTTCTAATGTCACCAATGCATGTTTTGATTCTAAAATGAAAATAATTACATGATCCTATTTTAAAAATCAAATAAAAAATTAGGGGCACATGAAAAATGGTTACTAAATTTAAAACAAAATTGCAATTTCAGATTGAAGAAATAAATACTATAAATTACTATAAATGCAACTGGTATTTGTTGCTCTATTCTAAATTTTAAAAATTAAAAATTGAAATAAGAAGGAAAAGTCAGTAAAGTGATTTTTCAAGCAATTAAATAAATTTTCACATACAATATGTCTAAATCATCCCATGCATTTTCATCTAGAAATTTCCAGGATAGCACATAGAAATTTTGGGAAAAGGATTTTTTTTATATTTTGCTTTGCAAAACTCAGTGCAATTTGGAAATATTGAATAACTCAGTTTGATTAAGGTTATCAGAAACAAGTTCATGAAAGTTATATACTAAAACAACTTTTGTCACAGACTGGAAAGCAAGTCATCTTTTGATCAGTTTTTGGAGAAAAATACGATGCACTCTTGCATACACATGCTAGACTTGTTACACAAAAAAGCAGACGCAGAAAAGAAACAGCTGAAATTAGAATTGCTGGAACGGTGTTTAATAGCTTAAAACTTTATGTACTCAGAAAGTAACTAAACCACAGACTTTTTTATAGTCTTTCCTGGTGTTGTCACAGGTTCTTCACAAATTAAATAATAATAATTTTTAAAAAATAGTAAAAATAGCAAATGTTGGAATGAGTAAACCCTGAAATACTATTTCCAATAATACAAAACAGAACAGGATCCTTTGTTCAGATATTGTTTCGTTTTCCAAGATTGTGAAGTCAGAGGATCATAGGATCTGAAGAGGATCATAGCAGACTCAGGCCTCTGTAAGTCTGGAGTCCTGGAAAATTTCCAGACATCAAGATCAATGAGAGAACAAGGTTAAAAGAAAGAAGAACTTCAAATTAATATCCAGATTTAACTTTCACAAAATTTCTATTGATCATAAATTAGAAATAAAATGCCCTTCAACAAGTACAGCATTTATCTGAAGAGTAAAGAGTTGTCAGCTTTAATAAACTATCCCATGATCCCTTTCAATTTATTTCCACTATGCTGCCAGTGTTTACTGCATTGAAAATCATTCCACATTAAAGGCCATACCAGGGGAAAAGTTAGCAAGGACTTTGGCACAATAGAAATGATTAGCTCGGTAAAATATTTCTGAAGGCTTTTCTCCTGGTGGCAGACAAACTTAAATGAGAGGGAAGGAATAATTTGCTACTTTTTGGAAATAGGAAAATGAAATAAAGATACCTAGTGCAATTGTTATTGCATCCCTGCTCTGTTGTCATTTTTAAATCCTGCTTCAAATCCTAGATTAAAGTGTACAAATCACAATATTTTTTTTTTCATACATATTCACATACAGGAAGAACACTCTAAGATTTGAAATTAGCGTGGCCCAAAATCTGCAATTTCTGAAATTCAACTTATTTGGATCAACTTTGAATTTCAGGGTTGTAATAACAACATGTTAGACATTAATTTGTCCTAGTTCAGTCTCCTATAAGCTAGACATCCAGATCTAATCTGGACACTTCCACAGTGGATAATACAGGTAAAGAGTTTTTCATTCATAAAAAGGAAATTTAAATCTAATATCGTCATAGACATCTGAATACTGCATAGCTAAAGCTGAGTGATATACAACACAAAGTGACATCAGATGCCTAATGAGAGGATAAAATAGTTTGCGGATCTAATCAAATTTGTGGGAATTCTGTACGAAGCGTTAAACTGTAAAAAACTCTGGATATAAGCGACTTAAAATCTTCACATTTCAATGTCCTTGAAGTTCCCAAAAGTATTCTTTCTGCAGAATTTATCTCCAAATTAGTATTTAGCAATTTCATGTGTTAAAAACTACATCAGGGATGTTGTCAAAGCAGCCACCTTTGGTAGTCTTTGACTACAGAGGATTATACAGAGGGGTTTCCAAACATTCCTCGGGTATGAATCATACATCACCACAAAAGCTAGGTCTTTAAACCTGTTAATTTATTTTATTATCTCAAGAGACTTTCTAAGATCAGATTAAGTGGAGGACCACTTATATGATATATCTAATTATCTTTAAATGTTTTCCATCCGGAAACAAGAAGGCAATTTGCAATCAAAATATCTATGGTCCAACAGCAGAAGTTTCACAGTCTATCAGTGGTAAACACATTACAGGTCAGGAGCTCCTAGAAAAACATAAAGATACTCATCTCAAGGCGTGATTTGGCCCAAATACCTAAGTGATCCTTTGCAGCTTTTTATCTCTTTCTTTACCATACTGGAATACTAGGGCAAACAAACACCTAGAGAAAGACCTGAAGGTAGGGACACAAGCTCAGGCTCAGAAGACAGCTTTGAAATAAACATTTTGATTATGAAATTATCTATTCCTGACAAATTTAGAATAGCTATTGTTATCTACAGAAAACTTTACACAGTATTTTCTCCTGAGAAATTAAGGAAGTATTAACAAAGTTAAAAAATTATGGATATCTATTAAACAAGAGGCACTAGAAGAGAGTGAAGAATCATTTTGTACATTGGATGAAAATTTTAATAGCTAAAACAAGTCAGTTATGTTACTGAAAAAAAATTATTGCACCATTAGTTTACGCAACATAAGTTAGAAAAATTTACAAAAACAGAAATTGTTTTCATACAGAATTGTCACCATGAACTAGCAATCAAGGACAAATGAATGAATAATAGTCACTATGCTCACTAAAATACTTCAAAATTGCATTAATATTTTCAATTAGTCTGCCCAGAATATTATTTTTCACTCTGACTAACCCATTAATTTAGTATCAGCTGTAAAACAGAGATTCTCTTAGTTACATTAAAACTGTTCTAAAATACGACATCTTCTTAGGAGTCTTCCTGCAGAAAAAGAATGCAGTGAGCTTTAATGTACTCTTACAAATTGATTTCCATTTTGCTATATTAACAGATAATCAGAACAAATAAAAAAAGGCAGTCTGTGCCCACCTTAGTCTTGGCAATTTGGTTAAAAGCACAGAAGATTAATTGTGATTTTACAACACTTACCTTGTAGTTGATTTGCTAAATTTTGAACTTTATTTTGAGTAATGTCCTAGTCATATTTGGTAAGAACTTCTATACAGTGTTTCCTGGATATGTGCGACAACAGTGATCAAAGATATATATCTTTGATTAATTTATATATCTTTATTAGTAAAAGTTATTATTTTAAGAGGATCCAAGGCAGCTGACCAGCAATATATTACTTCATCCACTCTACAAAATTTACTAGACCAAAAAATAAATTACTGCTCAGTTTGTGCAGAGATGGCATGTTTTTCCTGCTACTTTGCATATACTATATTATATTCAGGCATAAGTCAGATATTTGATGGGGTAAAGACTTTTAGCTAGAAATGAATTCCCACAGGGTTAGTATTCATGAAAGACAATGACATTTTCATGTCTGCCATTCAAAACATCTGCAAACATGAGTTTGGCATAAAAGAGATAACAAGAACTGAAATATTTTTTTGCTACAATTATTTTGAAACTACTATGTAGTGACATGCCTTCTGATGAGAAGGAGAATAAGCTGAAATACCTCTGTCATTAAACCAATCACATCAGTCTCCTGTGGGAGGAAGAAAAGAAAGAAGGCACAGCTTTCAGTTAATACCTTTTATGTGTTGATCTTCCCCATTTGCACAACTTGCTTAGTGCCATACAACTCTTTCATACAATAAGTTCATGTAATGATTGTAATCATTCAAGTAATAACAAACAACCACCAGAAACAGTAAATAAGGAGCAAGGTAAATAATGAATCAATCATGATGTCATAATAAATATTAATGAGGGATTACTGTACATTATGGACTGTCACAAATTCAGACACAACTTGATTAGTTTGATGATTATCTTTACACATTATCAAATATCAGAACATTAGTTTGTACGAAAGTGGTGTTATAGCTTTATCATCCTGAGTTAGGAAATGCACTCCAAACTATCAGACCATTTATTCAAGGTTACCCATATACATTAGTTAATCACAAGTCTAATCTCATTCATTAAAAAAAAAAAAACTCTCTCCCTTTGCACAAAGATGTTACTGCACATTGGCTGACACTACCCTAGTTTTTGTCTCACATAAGCATTTTTTGATAATCTTCCTCATATATTTGTGAAAGTGCTGCAGTGTTCTCTAGTAAAGAAAAATGAATGAAGCCTTTCAGTATCTAAAGGGAGGCTATGGGGAAAAAAGGGACAGGCTCTTTAGCAGGATCTGTGGGGATAGGACAAGGGGAAATGATTTCAAACTGAAAGAGAGGAGATTTAGGCTGGATTTAAGGGAAAAGTTTTTTACAGTAAAGGTGGTGGAGCACTGGAACAGGTTGCCCAGAGAGGCAGTGGAAGCCCCATCCCTGGAGACATTCAAGGTCAGGCTGGACGGCGCTCTGAGCACCCTGATTTAGCTGTAGTTGTCCTTATTCATTGCAGGAGAGCTGGACTAGATGACCTTTAAAGGTCCCTTCCAAGTCTAAGGATTCTATAATTCTATAAAACATCCAAACTTATTTTAGTCTTATAACTCTATAACAAAAGGTGAATCATCTGTCCTAATGTATGAGTCTATACATTAGATGTCTAAACTTAAGATAGTCATGATATGTTTGTTTTTAGTTATTACTGTTATCATTTTATTACTGGAGAGAAAGAAAAAAATATGTCTGGAGAACATTGATTCCCATTTGAAAATAGGCATAGAAGATAGGTAAAAACTGTAGTCCTCCGTTAACTACGGAAGGAGATAAGGGGATGTTTTAAATATAAAGACTAACTTTCAAACAGCTAACATTTGAGAAGATTAATCCCACCTCTTAATACTTTAGAGGGTCCACTGAACACAGCCCTAAACACAACTTAATTTTGCCAGATCAAAATATTCTAAGTAATTAAAAAATAAGCTCTATGTTGCCAAAAATTCTGAGGTGTCATAGGTGTATGTGTCCTATCCTGACCCACCCCCAATCTTGTCCTGAGCAAACTTCATACATTACTCCTATAGTCAAAGGAAAAGGGCAAATGCCATCAAATGTTTCCAGTGGGATATTCTAAACAGGAAACTACACGGTGACAGGTTAACTCTATGAAGGTTAATAGATCCTCAACTCTATCATTCATAGAAGTACATAATTCAGTTAAAGGACAGTTTCATAAGGAGTCTAAGGAAAAAAAAGTATCTAAATTAGGCAGGTGAGGGTCTACCCAAACAGTGCCCAGTAGTAACAGCTAGTCTTCAATTTTCTGTATTCACCCTTGATTAAACTACTACGGCATAAATATTGTTTTTGTAGTTTAATAATCAAGCCCTTAAAATCTGTTTCAAGAATGAAATTGATGACACCACCTCAATGGTAATAGCATAACAGTGCCATTACAAGTATCACTGTAGGAACGGATCTTACAGTGAGACAGAATGTTGCATTCATTAATTTACCTGTCTGATGCAGTCAGGATTCAGATACAGCTCAGAGTCTAAAGGTCAGAAGTCCTATCAATCTGCTCCATAAATGTTTAGTTTAGCAAGATGCAATGTCATAAGGGGATGGCAGAGAAAACCTCCGTGCTCATATCATGACCCCGAAGCAACAAACTGAAAATGTTAATATCCATTTAGATTAACTTTCTATAACATTTTGTGGCATTGTGGTGATTAAAAAAAAATGAAGAAGATTCAACACATTAACACCTGATTAACAGATTTAGCAGTGGCTTTGCTGTTACTAGGTTTAGAAAGTTTAATCGTAGGAGGATACCACGTACTAAAGCTTGTTAATACTTTCAGTAATTGTTCTATTTTGATATTCTAACTTTGGATTGAAGTATAAGTATGCAAGGACCTGATTTTTTTCTCTGTGATTTCTTTCCCTCTTGCTCAGGGAATTTAGATTCTCTGAAAGCTTGTACATTTAAGTAAATTCTGAGACAACTGACATAATTTGGACAGCAATTAATTTTTAGTTTGCTGTAATGATTGTAAACAACAATTACAAGACATGATGATATATCCTTTTTTCTTTTTAACATAGTGTTTATGCATGGAGCACCAGTCAGACATCATCATGATACAACCTCAGATCGTTTAAATAAAGATATAAACTGGAAAATTATTGAACCAACCAAACACTGTGTATATCAATGTACAATTTCTTTCTTATTTTCTGGGTCTGTGCTTTGCCTAGCAGTCTGGAGTAACTGAAGTTAACTCTGCTAGATCACCACTAAATTACTAGACTTCTCAAACTTGATTAATGTGTATGATCGAGAATGAAATTCAGTTGAAATCTGTAGTCATTTATGTAGTCACTTATTTATTTATTGAAGAAGGTTATCATTCTTGGGAGGACTTGAAAATACACTTAATTAATTATTCTTGCTTTTTCTATTCCAGTATGTTTACATCTTCACATACATACACTTCGCAATTTATAAAACAAATTCCAGATGCTCTTTCAGTCTTCTCTTTCATCATCTTCAATGTGCTAATAACATTTTAAAGTTGGAATGTATATTAATCCACAAAGATCATTCTGGCATCTGTCATTACAGGTTCAAGCTGATCATTTGACAGATAGTAATATTGTTATGGTTTGATTCAGCAGATAGCTGAGTTCCACACAGTTATTCACTCACTCTCCCCCCCTCCCCAAATGGGACGGGGGAGAGAAGTAGAGAGATATGCAGTAAAATGCGTGGGTTGAGATAAATGCTATTTACTAAAATAGTAAAGAGAACAAAAGAAATAACAGTACATATATATATATATATTTATATAAAGAGGATACGCAGAGCAAGGGCTCACAGCCACTGGTGACCCTTCCTCCCGGCTAGCCCCCTTCCGTAACGAACGGAACCCGGAAAAACGCAGCAACCAATCACATGATGTTATATGGGATGGAATAGCTCCTTGGTCAATTTGGGTCAGCTGCCCTGATCCTGTCCCCTCCCAGTTCCCAGCTCCTTATGCCCCCCTTAACTATTTCACTGGCAGAGGAATGCGGAAGTGAGTTATGTCCTCGGCTCCGCTCAACACTGCCAGGATGTTATCAGTATCTCGGAGGTACAAGATAAATTCATACTAGACACTACGAGAAGCGTAACTTCTGTTAGAAACTAGGACAAATATATATAAAGGTTTCCTCAGAAAAATAATCCAAAGGCAGTACTAAACACAAATCTAAGACTCAAACAACAAAAAATTTAAAGGCTACTTGAAAAAAAAAAAAAAAAGACATGCTGTGTTTCTGACAAACTACTGTTCTGTGTATAGCAAATCAAAACCCACATGCTACCTCCTCTTGTAACCCCCTGACCTGCCTAGTGAGTTTGTGCTCATAAGGCACATTATAAAGCTGGAAGTCAGCATCCAGAAATCTGAAACACTGGAGATTAGAAAACAAAAGTGCACTTTTTTTCTTTCCTTTAATATGAGCAAAGTCACTTTTTCTTTCTCCTTGTTTGCCTTGCTCTCATTGAAGCTAAAATGTTTTTAACTAAAAATTAACAGTAAAAAAGTCATCACAGGCATGAAACTTCCACCCACAACAGGGATGTTGAACAGAAGCAACATTATCATTAAGAATGTCCTTAAGTGCTAGTAACAAAGCCTAGAAAATTAAATTACAGACAAACTCAAACATGAGCAATCAGGATGAAGTCTTTTGGAGCAACGGTCATGGACAATGAAGAGCCAAATCACTGTAAGAATACTTTCTCCTGTAAATAAAATACATTCTATAATTCAGAAGTCTTTCTTGACGAGAATGAGCAGAAAAAGGTTTGGAAGGATTTGCAGTTGTAACTTCTCCTTCCAGCAATAATATAAAAACTCTGAAATTGAGTACTAAAGGTCAGCATGGCAGTGCTGGTTAATACACAAAAAAATAAAAATCTGATTTCCCCACATTAAATGACATCTCAGAAGAGAAAATGATGACTTACTGCAAAAGTGTAATTGTTCTTCTGCTTTTTAATTAAATTAAATGGGTTCCTGATATTCCTTCAGTAACTTTAATGTAGAACTTACAATGAAACGATGTGGAAATATAAATATCATTTTCTCCATCATGAGAGAAAAATAGAAAATGAGAAAGAATGATGTCAGTACATGTAGGCAAACCATATGTGTAAAAGTGAACTGTAGGGTAGGCTTCAGATGGAAAAGGTAAATTTTGAAGATCCTTTTTTTTTTTATCATACCTTCATTATGATGATCCTTTACGTGTATTAAAACATTTGAAACTCTAGGGAAAATGAAGTCAAGTTGTTGTGACCATTATTTTAACTAGGTTCTGTGAAATTCATGTAAAGAAAAATATCAAGCTTTACAAGCATCTATTACACCTTAAATAAATTCATGACACACATAACACTTCAGATCATGGATGTCCAATCTTCTGGCTTGCCTGGACTGCATTGAGTGTAGAGGAATTGTCCTGGGTCGCACATAAAATTGATAATATAACGAACAGAACTGTTTAAAAATTATGTTTTATTAAAAAAAAAAAAGGAAATGAAAACTTAAAACTAGTGGGATATTTAACCTTGTTTTTGTGAAACTAATGTATCAGTCTTGTTCTGTGGAAGTGGCTGCAATTCTTAGAGAGTTTTCAAGGTGCTCATTGGAGATTTTTGACAAAATTTTACTCTTCCTGTGCCACACTCTTGAAAACAAATATTGTTCACAAATGTATGTGCTTTCAAAAAGCAATGATGTGAATAAGGCATGATTCATAGAACCGTAGAACAGCTTGGGTTGGAAGGGACCGCCAGGGTCATCAAGTTCCAGCCTCCCTGCCACAGGCAGGGCCACCAACCTCCAGATCTGGTACTAGATCAGGTTGCCCAGGGCCCCATCCAACCTGGCCTTGACCACCTCCAGGGATGGGGCATCCACAACCCCTCTGGGCAGCCTGTGATTGTGAAGTGAGGGATATTTTCTCTGGTAAGATAGGTCTTATAAAAGCCTAGTAGAGAGACATGATCAAATTTTTCTTTGAGTCAAATGTCTGATTGCAATTCCATGCGAAAATTCTCAGGTAATGTATTTATGTTGACTGAAAACGGAGTTGCTTTTTGATGATAGATGATTTTTTGGGCAATTGATGATTCTTTGGGAAATCTTGAAACCTGTTCTCAAATTCATTTATCAAAATGGAAAGCAAGACTGCATATTATTCACTATTCACAGGACTGTGTTTAGCCAATGTATCAAAATACATAAAATGATTTTCCACAACTTGAATTAGCAACATACTGTGCCCTTCCGTTATCCTGGATGCAGCTCAGACAGTGTCAAATAGTGCACTGACGCATACCAAAGCTAAACTAGTCCCCAGATAAATTCTTCCTTTTTTTTTTGACTAATTTTGACTAATTTTTTAGACTAATTTCAGCCCTATAAAGTTGTTCAATAACCACCAAGTGCCACAGAGGAGAGTGAAAATCGTATCCATGTCAAAAGGCACCTGATTCATACCTTATCAAAATTCTACTTTTTCATCTAGAAATGCTATAACCTCCTCTCCATCAATTACTTTGCCAAGTATACTATTTTAAAGTAAGAAGTCAAGAGACAGAAGAAAGGTCCAAAAATCTGACTTCTTCATCCCATTTGGCAGCTATATCTTTGGCTGTAATACCCAGAATATCCTCTTCCTGTCTATATCTCTATTTAAAAAAGGAGATGTGTTTCTTTCCACTGTCTCTATTTGTTATTTCTGACCCCCAGAGATAGGATGGATATGTACTATGAAACACTTAGACTGCTTCAGAAGTTTTTAAGAACATTTTTGTGTTAGTTTTCTTGTAAGCTATTGTCGCATTTAGAAGACATGATAAAGCAGGCTAGTAAAGCAGTTAATTCACAGTCAAAAGTCAGTTTATTGTATGACAACAAGATTTGGCCTGTTATGGTTAGAAAATATTTGTTGATGGCTTAGTGATCAAAAAGTAAGGAACAGGAAGAAAGCTCTCAAAATATTTTTGGTGATCAAAATAAGTTACAAAAATAAGTTGCCTTCAGATTTGGTATTGCTATTTTAAAAACAGTCTCTATTCTAGCTTGACGCAAATTCTGTGGACTAATTACCAAACCAAAGAAAATAAGATACTGACACAATGCAACTTTACAGTAATAATTATATGGCTATAATAGTTGTTTATTGTAATTAAATTCTCATGGCACTCCAGAGTTGCAATTTTCTTTTCCAAGTCATCAAAGTTTCCTTTTATTTAACAGTTTGCTCAAAGCAACCAGTGGTGTTATAAGATGGACATTAATCAAAGGACTTTACAAAGGTACACCTGGTATCCTTGAGGCAAAATCTTTGCCAGAACACAAAACCCACATAAATAGAAACGTGTTGGTTTTATGGGAGCATTTTTATGCTTTGAATAAAAAAATTTAGAATTCATTTTTAAGTATCTATTATATGAAGGAATATTCATGAGCCAATATTATTCATGTAATGACCAAAATACCTCTCACTGAGAAGACCGACAGCTAATTATAATTAACAAGACCAATAATTTTCCCATATTCATTTTCTGGATGTTAATGTAAACTAGATTGACAACACAGATAGACATAACAAAGGAGTCTAAGAGAATTCCTTTGCACCTGCTCAATACCCAAACATCACAGAGGTCAGCAGGAAATTCAGAGTTAATTTTAAGATTTTGGTATGTTGAAATGACATCTGGCCTCAGTGGAACCTTTCGGGCAAACTCAATGAAAATTCATACCACCATAGAAATCTAGATGAAGAAAAAGAACCCCAAAGATAATTAATATCACTTTTTCTTAGTGCATCAGTAATACTGAAGCTTAATGTGAAATAAACACTTGAGTCAAGTTAATCTGATGTTAAAATGACTGGGCAATTTATTACAGCTTAAGAAGGACATTGCTACCAGAACAGGAAATAAAAGTTTTAAAACTTGGGGTAATTATTTTCAATCAGAGCTACTTTCAAGGTCAAATGTTTAATACTAGCCATTATTTTCTCTCTGCTAACTTTGGCAGGCATTTCACATGTCTCATCCATAAATAATTAAAGAAGTAACTGCTGTAACCTTTAGAGAAAAACTTGAGTGTTCAAGGTAAAGATTTTATTCAGTTTTTAGTTTCCCCAAAAGGCAGCAACATACAGTTAGTCTGGCCTAAGAAATACTGCCTGTTGCTTTCTAATATATAAACTATATAAACATTTCCTAATAAGCTTTCTTTGTGATTTATTTTTCCATTTGGACTATACTCAGCTACTTCCACAAATTGAGACAAATCACAAAGCCAAAAGCTCTCTGTAAATGCAAACTGCTAACACAAAAGAAATTAAATGGAATTTAAGCAGCTGGCAGCAAGCATGAAGTAATATCTGGTGTGTTTTAGACTCTAATAACAATGAAACTATTTGAAATGAAGCAGTACGGAGAAGAGAGAGGAGATAGGTTTGTTTTCAATTTGCTTGTTGTTATACAAAGTCTATCTCTAGCAACGTCTTTATATTAGTCTGGACCCAGGCTACTGCCTCATCTACGTGAAGCAGCAGATCATGACCAGGGAACTGTGTACAGAGCTGAATATTGGCTTCAGTGCGTTGGAAACAATGGTGGCATTGTTGGAATATCACAGAGTTTTCATCAGGTGGATCCCACGAATGTTCACATAGGAACAGAAAGAGCAATATATGCAAATTTTTCTGGATCTGTTGACCCAATGCAAGACTGAAGGTGACAGTTTGCTGGATCACATCATTACCAGTGATGAAACATGGCATCACCACTATGAGCCAGAGTCAAAACAGCAGCCCACGGAGTAGTGACGTGAATTTCCCATCAAAGAAAAAGTTCAACGTGCAGCCCTCTGTCGGTAAAGTGATGTGCACTGTCTCTTGGGATAGGGAAGGGGTGATCCTTCTGAATTTCCTGGAACATAGACAAACTGCCAACTGTCCGCTACATCGCAATGCTGACTAAGGTGAAAGCTTGAACTTCCAGAATCAGGCCAGAGAAGAAGATAACCTTTCTCTTGCAACACAGTGATGCCAGGCCCCATACCAGTATGAAGAACGTGGAGCACACCGTCAATCTTGGCTGGATTGGCCTATCACAGCCACCATATAGTCTGGATTTGGCTCCTTCTGACTTTCATCTGTTTGGGTCAACGAAAGATGGACTGTGTGTGGGCAATGTTTTCTTAGCAACAATGCTGCCATAGCAGCTGTGAAATAGTTGGTCACCTCTGCCGATGCATATTTTTATGAATGCAGCATGCAGACTCTTGTTCATCGCTGGTGAAAATGAACAGCTAATGGTGGTGACTGTGTTGACAAGGAGTGTTTTATAGATGAGGATTGACTCTGCTGTTATTGTGCTTTTTGTTGTATCTTCCACAGAAATAAATAGGAGGCATTACTTCCAGATCAGCCTATATATTAAAAAAGAATTGTACACACTTAAGTAGATTCGTAAGACATAAGACAAATTTAATGAAACCAAATATCTATATTTCTTTAAAAAGTTGTTTTTTAAAAATGGTGCAGAGTTATATATTTTTGGAGGCTCCGAGTCACAAAAAAAAAAAAAAAAAAAAAAAAAAAGACACCA
>WBMW01005832.1:84280-101804 GCA_013396635.1 Penelope pileata
AAAAAAAGAGCAAGAAACTACCTAATTTAAGCATATGTAATTCTTAATGAAATGGAAGAACATTATGGATAAATCTGTCTCCCAGAAATTTTGAGCCTTAAAATTCTAATGATTATTTTTGGTTTTGAACATTTTAAAAATACTGTTATTCCTTTTCTAATTAAAAAATATGTTATTATAAACACAAAAGTGCATGTCTAGTAAAAGTCACCTGGTATTAACTTGAATCAAACATTGTTTTCCAGTATTTCCCATGCTCAGCACTTCTTGCTGAATTACACTTAATGTTCTTATCTGAGATATGGTCACTCACCAAGCATATATGTACCTACAACAACAACAACAACAAAAAAAAGGAGAAAAGATGCATGTATTAAAAAAGTGCAACCTTCACAAATATCTTGTTTAATTGCCTCCTGCAAAAGGTAATGCAGAAAATTCATTAAAACCCTTCTGTTGACTGTGCCCAAAAATGAAAAATGTTTGCGCTTACAAGCATTCTAAAAGCTTCTCTACTACACCTAAGTACTCAGCTCTTACTAACCATTCAACCAATTACTGTGGACTGACTTTTGAAAACTAATTCTTGTATGTCTTCTCTAATCCTAAATGCCCACAGGTTCACTGCTGCAATAGCAGCCATTGGGGGATATGTGTCAATATACTGCTGCCTAGATTTATAAAAAGAACCTCACATTTACATGGTGCCTACTGAGCAATTACGTAGGATGCAGTGCAGCTTCAATCTTTAGGACATCTTCAAATACAGAAATTTATTTTCACGTCTTTCCTCCCTGGGACATGATATTTTAGAAAGCAGCTTCCTTTGCCTCAGGAAAAAAAAAAAAAGAAAATCATGTTCAGGATTTTCCATGTCGTTCCTTTAAAAAGTTTTCTTAGCGTATTTCAGTGACTGTGTAAAAGGATATGAGGGAAGACCTGCAGTTTTTCTCCAAATCCCTTAAAATCTGAAAGCCTGTGTTCTGAAAGCCTTTGTTACTTTGGATTTTCAAGAGTGGCACTACAAGGAGGTAAAATATGCTAATACACTTAATGGAGTAATATTTGATCATGCTATTGGGGAAACCGATAGTCATACATGAGTTGAGTTTGCTATCTCTTTTGGTAATGTCAGGAAATCAAAGAATAGAAAACAAAAATTGGCCAGTTTGTACATACCTTACTTATGTAGAACTTCTCAACTTTTGGTTATGATAAAACACTGTATCACAGTAGATTGAAATGACAGAGAAAGCAGTTTTATCATAAGCTGTATAACATATCTTTTCATTCTGCAAGAAAATTCAGGGCCTGGAAAAACAGGACCTCAGGAAGCTGTGTCAGGGTAAAATTGCAACAGGCCATCTAAATGGAAACTGCCTGCTGCAGCTTGTAGGTAAAGCTGTGCAAAGTCTCTTGGTTTTTCTTTGCACACCAGTTTCCAGGCTGTTTTACTCCCGGCTCTACTGGGTGATCACAAGCCAAACAGCTTTAAACAGCTGGACTTCAGGTAATAAGAAATTCCATGCCTACATGAGAAATCATCCTTATGCACTCAAATAAGTGATTCCTCAACAATAAATCTACTTAATAACCTCAACAGATGATAGAGGTTATTTGGAGAAGAAGGTTGAATTCAGTGTTTCGACTTCTGAGTTAACATTAACTTCTGGAAAGTATCATCTGTGAACAGACAGATATCACATCATAGGCCTGTTGCTAATCCCACCCTACAATGGCACCTCTCCAGTCCCTCAAAAGGCAAATCATTTTTTCAGTGCCTTCCAACTTAAAGCTCCCTTATTGTGTCTAATCCCAGATGTCATATCTTTCCAGTGCCATGAAAGAACAGAATATTTTTATATCATATTTTAGCAGATGGAATCCATTCCAGCCAAATTTATCACTGCCAGATGGCTGACCCTTATTTGCTGATGAGAAGTTAGACACAGAGATAAACCTTAGTCAGTTATAACATCTAAATTTTCTGCATGAAAATGGCAAAGTACCTCTTCTCCCACCATTTCCACCAACAACTGATCATCAGCTCCCACCCTGTCAGTCATGAGCAATAAATCAATGAACCTCTGTATGAGATTGTAATATTTTCCAAAATGAATCACAAGATCAACCAGCAAAGGATTTAAGTCTTAGATACTGCAAGCCATAAGGAATATACTAAACTACACTTCAATGGCACTAATCCTGTTCTTAAAATTGATTCATTTTTCAGTGTTTACAAGATAAAAGCTTCATGTACAAGGAGACAAACATGCAAAGGATGATCCAGAAGTTTGTTAATGATACAGGCACATATGCATACATTATGCATTGGCTACTTTCTTGGTTGAAGAGCAAACATAAGATCTAGAGCCAGAAAGCTTAGATGAAACAAAAAATTCAGTATCCAGGTAGAGATGAAGACTAACAGAATTTTACCAAAGGATAAAAATGCTAACCTTTTCTTCTGGATTTATGCACTTGGCTTTCATCCCAGAGCAGTTCTGTACCGTGTTTCACACAATAATGTAGTAAACAACGGCACATAAGTAGTAATAATATGGTATTAAATGGTGCATACATTTAAATGGTGCAAGACATTTAGAGAAGTAGCAAGGAAAGATTCAATGAAGGACAGAAGCCAGGAAGACAGGTAACTTTGAATTTATGATTTTCAGGTCTGAATTAGGCAGCAAACCTGAACTCTAATAAGAGATGTGATATTGCAAACAGTTTGTAAACTGTGCAGTGTAATTCAATGCTGCATTACAGTTCCCTGAAATAGTTCCAAATACAAAAAAAAAAAAAATAAAGCAACAAAAAATGTTGTAATACTCATGCAAACCTTATTAGTCTCTCCATCCTTTGCCTGTAAAATTGGAGAATCTTTCTTTAAAATTCTCTTCCTTCTTACAGATTCCCATACACATCCTACCAACAATTCACCTGTCACCTGTCCTATTTCACAGAAAGGTGTTTCTCAGAATATCATACTGTAGGTAATGTAATTTATAGAAAGGTCAGCTTCTCTTCCCAACTAATGAGAGCAAATGCGTATAGTATAATGAGTTGTTTGCTGTAATTTTTCATGAACTCATTTAAAATGACAACATAAATTCATCTTTGAGAATAAAACCAGAACCCAACATTTCAATTTCCAGCTTATCAAAATGTGTCTATGTATTAGAAAGAATTAAAATTTATAGGGGGCCTAAGCCTTCATGCTTCAGCAGTAATGCAAGTACTAACTAGCCGCCTGGCAGGTAGGAAGCTTTCTCTGTGGTCATGATATTTAATAGCTGTCCACTGTAGGTTTTCTTGCACCTTTTTCTGGAACATCTGGTGCTGGACACCAGCTGGGACAAGGTGCTGGCCTAGTAAGACCGACACCTTCAGTACACACCTTCTGTATTACACATGACCTAAAGATAGAGTGTTTTATGCTAAACCACGTTGCATGTAGACAGCATAAAGTTAAACAGCATTGTGAGCATTTCATGAGAATTTTACACATTTCTAAGAAGCACACAACAGCAATCCTAATCAGAAAAAGAATATAAATTAGGATCAAACAGCTGATCTAATAAGACCATTTCCATCATAAAATTACATCACAAACAACATGCAGTAGTATAGATAGATTTATAGAGATATGGGTTGCTCTGAAAATAATGCCTCCTATTTATTTCCATGAAAACTACAACAGATACAAAGAGCACAAAAACAATATTTAATACAGAAAATTCCCAGCTACAAAACACTCTTATTCAAGACAGTCACCACCACTAACTATGCATTTTCTCTTTCAATGAACAAGAGCCCGCACACTTGTCAAAAACTGCATGGCCGTCTAGAACGTGGTTTGTCTTTCATATTACTGTTGCCACTGCTGAAACACACCACCCACCACCACACTGTGCTCACATCCACTGTTTGGTCTCCATAAATATTCAGCAAGTGTCAAAGAACGACAACGGGTGCCATTTTTTCTACATGAAGGAATTCAGTTCCACATCTTTACTTCCTACATGCCTCCAAGTCAGACACCATTTTGTCAGACTGTCCCTCCGCTGCCATCTGTCTCATGGCAACAAAATGGAATGGAATATTGGTGGAAAGGATCAACCTCTACTGCCATACCATGAACATCTGCCTCTGATTTCATGGGCTGACATAATAGGAGATATTACCTTCAGAGCCCTTGTACTACTATATTTATTGGTAGAAAATGAACCGAATATGAACCACAAAGGGACAATAAATGAAACACAGTACAAATTAAAAGGCCTTTTTAGTCTCCAGAATCTTTAACTACTTTTTTAAAAGTAAAACATCTTTCTCTTTGTTTTTAGTTGCATCTTAGCCATTCTTTCTTCTCTGAAATTCCAGTCCCATAAAATCTACAGTAGAAGCTGTAGATCTTTACATATAAAGACAAGTTTTAGGCAATATATGACAGAAGAAACTGAAAGAGTTCCAAAGTATGAAAATTATACTTTCTTTTTTTATCTTTCCTGCAAATCTGGTATTCCAAGACTATTAGAGGAAACATAGTCTACCTTAATCCTGCTTATGTTGCTCAAGTTCCCTCCTCTGATTTGTCTGCTTATATTTCTTTTAAATGCCATATAAATAAATTTTTACATCAGATTATAGGCACATATGCTTCAAATTTAGGATGTGTACAGGCATCAAGGTAAAGGTGATCGTTTCACATCTATTGATAATGATATATATGGAGTTAGCAGTGTAGACAACTGTAGAATTATAGATGTCTCTTCCTGCAACATTTCTGCACCCACTGCATATAATATGCATATGTTTTTTGTATATAGAATATCTCTCAAAACAGCCCAGGAGGGAAGTTAGCACAATTTCATCACACTCTCAGTTCAAGTTTTCATTTGTTTCTCCCAAGGTTACAGTCAAACAGGAAGCAAACTTCTGCACCATGAACAGACTTCTGTTACGTAATGTGCAGGATCTGCTCAATTCCTTGGAAAATTTCAAGGGTAGGACAAATAGACTAGGAGATCTGAGTGGTCACAGGTCCCTGAGTATTAGCTCTAGAGACATTTGATGACAGCCCTGCTCAGCTCTTGGCCCCTCTGTGTCCCTCACACTGGCATCCCCATGTTTTCCACATGCTCTTGGTGCTCCTGTTGCTGTTGTACAGGCATCACAGAACTTCGACACATGCAGTTGTGTGTGTGTGTGTGGTTACTATTTTGGCATAATGCCAACCTTTTCCTGAGGAACTTGAGATGGGAGAAAGAAATAGTGAGGATCAGAACTAAAACTACATGGTTTGCTGGAGCAATCAGCGCTTTTCCCCTGCCAGTTCCAAAGATCTACAGCAAAATGTCTTATACTGAACAGCATCAGGCTCCCTACATGTAGATCCTCTCTCTGTATAGCAGATATGGCATAATATATCTGCCCCCCTTAAATCGTTCAAGGTTAAAACAGAAAGAGTTAATTATATTTGTAGCTAATTGCTATCAAGCTACTTAAATGGGACTATTCAAAAAGCACTTGAAGAATCACAAATTAATCACTAATAAGAAATTCTACCTTCCACAGATAGGCTATTAATTTCCTCAGGCATAGCTGTTTTGGCAAAGAACACAGCACTTTATATAATGGTGACATAAAGCAAACATGATCAGATACATTGCTATAAAGTTCTCAATGAACAGGTTCAAGATTATTTTTTTTGTTCTTTTTCCCTTAACTTTAGCAAGTAAAATCAATTCAACCACATATTCAAATATTAATACTAGAATACTAACTTGCTGGAATAAGTTGGGAAGCTTTTCTTTACATTTGTGATGTTCCACCACCAGTGGGTATTTCTTATCGCAGTTAGGCACGCAAAAATATTGCATCTGCTCCTTTAACTCTATCCGTATCTACTTAGCTGGAAGTTCTTCAAGAGAGAAGAACGCAGAATCAAAGCATTCACCTTTGACAAAAAAAAATATTTAATTTTTAAATTGATACAGTTCAAATCTTTCCTTAAAATTGAAATGTATGAGGTCTGTTCCAAATGTAATGTCTCCTTTTTAATTATGTTGGCCCACAGTATCAGAGGATGTTGGTGGCAGTAGAGGCTGAATCTTCCCACCAATATTCTGTTACACTTTGTTGCAGTGTGACAGATGGCAGCAGAGGAACAGTCTGACAAAACGGCGTCTGACACAGAAGTGCATATGAAGCAAAGGGGTGGAATTGAATTCATCCCCGTGGAAAAAATGGTACCCACTGACATCAATCAATGCTTGCGGAATGTTTATAGAGATCAAACAGTGGATGTGAGCACAGTGAGGTGGTGGTGGTGTGTTTCAGCAGTGGCGACAGTGACAGTGGGTCATCTCCACAGGTGCAAACTTTTATAAGCATGGCATACAGGCTCATGTTCATCACTGGTGAAAATGCACAGCTAATGGTGGTGACCATGTTGAAAAACAGTGTTTTGCAGCTGAGAATTTGCTCTGTCAAATAACATTATTTTGTTCTTTGTATCTGTTGTAGTTTCCATGGAAATAAATAGGAGGCATTATTTTCGGAGCGACCCGTGTATGTCTAGGAGTGGAACAGACACTATAAAATAAAGCATTTTCATTTCATTTGAAACCAAAGCTATATAGAGCTAAGACACTCAATATTATTCAAAATGAAATGACATGTAATATTCTACTTTACTTGCTGTCTATGGAGCATCAATTTGTAAAACTTGAGCAATAATAGTGAATCTTTTTTAATGGTATCTGTAACTGTACCAAGAAATTCAGCCCCCAGCTTTAGCTTAAATAAATACAGCCTCTCAATAATGAAATTACTGCTACATGCAACAAATAATGGCAACTAGTTCAAACATCAGCCTTGTGGTAAATTATTTCTTGAAAATGTAGTTTAAGCCAAAATTCCAATTTCGTTGCTTATTTTATCAAATAGTTCTTTACTACAACACTTCATGCTCTATGGAATATATTTACACAATTAAAGATTGCTAGATCGAGCCTATGTTTAACACACACTTTCCAAGATGCATATTTATCAAAATAAATGTGGCAATAGAATTCATTTACTAACTTTAGCAAACATTTCAGTCTGGAGGAAGGGAAAGTAGATGTAAAACTACGTTCTTTAAACGAAGTCTACACGGTGAGTAAGAATTATTTTAAATTAGTTACGAAATGAGATTCTGAAAAATTGTAAATTGGCTTCACCCATTATTTTTGCACACAGCAATGAAGTATATGCCAGTGTTATACAGGTAATTAATACAACAACACTGACTTCCAAGAATTTCTTCATACTGAGAGGTCTACATATTTTTCTCTAATACTTAACCTGCACTTTTCCACAGGTTAATTTTCTCCTTCCTAGAGGGAAACTTTAGTTTGCATAACTTATCTTTTCTGCAAAATAAGAAGGTATCCTCTTTACATAGTAGAAAGACCTCTACAGTTCCTCTTTCCCACTTTAAATTATTCTTCACATACATCTGTTTTAACAAAAGTAAACAAAAGTGTTTAGTGTTGAGAACCAGTGATCAGATTTTGTGCATTTTTGGGTCTTTTCCTCAGACTGGCTCTTCTCTGGTCCTGTTGACGGACAACCAGCAGCGTTTGGAGAATATTAGGAGAGATTCTGGAGATCATCTTTCAAAGCAGTCTTATAGAGAAGATAGTCACATAATGTGCTCCAATGACTGTGAATGACTGTGGAATCCAGTCCAGAAGTTCACTAGACTGATTGAAATTAAAACACTAATGCAGATGCACCCTAGAACCACTCTGTCCTCTTCCCTAAAATCTCTCTCTCAAGGATCTATCACAGCTTCCTCACCCTGTGGATGTAGATAGTTCTCTGACACTGGAAGGAAAGGGTGTGACCATGTCATTACAATTACGATGACTTGACCCATCACCATGCAATTCCACTTTAACCTTTTAAGGCACATGATAGGGTAATGATAAGTCCAACTGAAATATACAAATGCTTTTCCAGCTTTTATGATTCTCAAAGTTTCAAGGAAAATAAGAGGTAAATAAAAAGCCTTTAGTAATGTTTAATCAGTCATTTGTGATTATGAAATTCTGATTGATCTTTGCCCTGAGATAGCTATTTAAGGTTCTATCTTCTCAAGTTTCCTCTCACAGAGATATGAGAATTATTTCTCATTTAATTATGTTCAACCCACTAAAGCATACAATACTTTCTTCATCTTTTCTCCATTTCCCCACGGTAAATCCATCATTGTCTATCATAGTCCATCATTTGTTATAGGTGATAAACTCTCTGCTTTCTTAACAAAATAATGGTCCTCTTTTCACTTACCATCAAGAATTTGTTCTTCCTGCAACCTACACTGTTCTGAATGTATGTTTCCCAAGGCTGAGGTAAAGAGCAGCATAGCAGTCTGTCATAGTGACTTATCACCTTTGGATATGTTGGTCTTATGGGAAAAATATTAAAATTACACCATTTCTATCAGATCTTGGACTCGTTCAATTTTGATGAAAATGTCACGGTTGCTATAGGGTGCTACAGGTCTATTCACAATGTGTACAAAATAAATAATTCAGAGATCAAAGTCTACACAATTTCACAGTAATTTCTACAAATACCTATTATATTTCTATTGCATTTTATGGGTTAAATCCTTTTCATGAAATCGCACTGTGGTCTTGTGTTCTGGGCAGTAAAGTATACTGCACAGCATGTATAAGTTTTATGTTCATTGACGAGAAAAGCAGAACTGCTTATGGTGGTCTTTAAGAAGTCTTCTGCGTCTTTCCTATTACTTTCTCAAGTGGTTGCTAAATTATGGTGTGCTGGAAAAAAAACCATGATATGCATGTGTTCTGGTTTCAGCAGGCAAGCCTGGAAACCCCACACAGCCTTTCGCTCACACCCCCACCTCCTCCCAGCTGGGCTGGGGGAGAGAATCAAGAAATAAAGTAGAACTCAGGGGTTGAGATAAAAACTGTTTACTAACAGAAAGAGGAAAATTAAGTAAAATAACAGTAATGATAATTACATGCAAAACAAGTGATTGTACAAAGCAATTGCTCACCGACCGCGACCGATGCTCAGTCAATCCCCAAGCAAACGGGCCCTCCCCACTCACTTCCCTTCCTTATATTACATGATGTCATATGGTATGGAATATCCCTTTGGTCAGTTTGGGTCAGCTGCCCCGTTCTTGTCCCCTCCCAGCTCCCTGCGGCCCCCCCAGCCTCTTCACTCTCCTGGCAGAGACATACAAATGTCCTTGGTTCTGTTCAGTGCTGCTGGGTGTTATCAGCCATGTTTTCTTTCCAGAACCAAAACACAGCTTTGTAGCAGACACTGACAGAAAGTTTCGATTAGAAACTAAGACAGCATTACTTTTCTAGCTATCCGCCATCACTTATTCCTGAGTCTTGGTGCTGAACAGTTTTGCTAAGTCATTCCTGGTCACAAGTTTTGCCATTATCTGGTAAGGTACCTCTGCTTTGTGCAGCCTTTTCCACTGAAGCAATGTGCCTTTAAAGCATACTTAAATCTTTTAACATTAGATGTTCAGCATACATGGGAACTATCCACTTGAATGTGTTAGAGACCTTACAGAACCTTTAAAACATAGCAGTGTAAAACTGAAATGTCCTTCTCCACTTAAGAGAGGCAGTACTGGAAATCTATGTTACAATTTGTCACAGCACCAGATATCTGCTCAGATTTGCTAACCTAATGGTTTTCTGATGTTGTGATAAGGAAGGAAAAACATTCTTTTTAAAAAAGATAAAGTCATATCTAGCAACACTAGAAAAGCTTAATTTGAATGTTTTTTGCATATAATTTCTTCTAAAAAGGAGCTATAATATGGGAAAAATAAGAATATTTCTGTAAAGATCATAAACAATGATTCACATTTCCAAAAGTAACATATGGTGGAAAAAAATAAGTCTTGAAAAAAAAGATAAGATGAAGCAAAAAAATAAATACTTCAGCACATTTAGATCATGTGCATGATAAAGCTGTTTTCCTAGACAGACGAAGTGTGAAATTCTTGTCATGGTTCTCCATTTAAATAATTTCAGTAGGTCACCATTCAGCACGTAGCCCAGAGAAGAGCTCTTACTGAAGTGCTTACCATGTTCTACTACACCTAAAATGCTTCTTCTTGTCCAGCACTTTCCCCTGATGAAGTAAAAGTTTTGACAGGATTAGATGTCTTTCCTTGGATCAGTTTGGCTGTTATTTAAGCTTGTTGCAGCTTGTGAGCATTTTGTTTTTCAAACATTTATCCTTTCATTATTTCACCTTTATCACCTTCAATTTCCTAGTGTTCCTCTCCCTCTTTTACCCCTTTAAAGAATGGCATTACTTTGAAAGGACCTAAAGACATTCTGAACATCGTATCTCTCACAGGCTTCTGCTCAAGGGCAAAAGATTAAATAGCCACTCAGCTGACAACTGGCTCCCTGTCCTCTCACAGACACACAATTGTTGCACATTCCTAATTTCTTCCTATATTGTTTCAATTTCCTCGTTATTTGTAAAGATTTACTTTCATATCAAGTTGCAAGGGCTCCAGCAATAAAATAGTAAGTACAACATAACATTCATTTACAAGGGACACATTAATTTTATTGACTACAAAGTGACTCGTTCCTTAAGGCTACCAGACAGGCACAAATTTCTCTAGACTGTGCTACTAGCAACTTAAAATATGGGAGCCAGCTCCTGCCCATCAGTCTCACAGCTGTGTGAGCATGACCCAGTAGCTTGGCTAATAGGCTTTATTCCTAGAAGCAAAGGCAGAGCTGACACTCATGAGCACAAACATGCATTGAATGTTCCTAAACTCTGATCTGTAATGTTCCTCCCTGAGACATAATTGCAACAACATCAGGACACATGGACTCCACACTTAACCACAGAAACACTGTGCATAGTCTTGCCAGATCTATCTGGATACAAATAAATGCTAATCTTAGTTTGTCTTGTTTCATATCCTTCACCACATATGTACAGTGTGTGTCCTGCAGCGTGAGCAAACAAAACTTTCACCAGTTCAGTCTGCACTCTTTTGTGGACATCCAATACTAAAACCGTACTAAAATGTCTAGACCAAAGCCAGATCTCTGGCAAGTCTAACAGCATAACTTTGCCAGTGTTTAATTGTGTTCCACGCTCCCTCTTCCACCCATGAAAAGAGAGTAATTTTAGACATTTACATTACCTAGATCATTAATATCTTGAAGGTATTTGGATAAAAGGTGTGCAATGCAGTGATTCATACATGAGGGTACGGTACAAATAACAATTAAAAACATGTTACTTCATTTGGCTACATTGTCTGTCTGAATTGGGTTTACTTAGGAGAACTAATTGCTTTTATGCTTGGAAGCACATAAACACACATTCATAAAATATAAGTAATTAAAACTATCTTCTCTGCATTCCTACCAACATGCTGTGTTTTTCTGTGTCATCAGCAGCATAAGTAAAACTGCCTGTGTGCCAGTTCTCTGCTGTTGTAACTGAGTCATAATCCTGTTGTGACCTCGTGTCTTGCCTCTGCTTCACCTGTAGAGATGTCATGGCCAAGCCTCAGAGAAAGGAATTCTAGGTCTCTTCTGGAGATATTCCCCTTTTTGTCATCTTGGTGTGAATACTGCCTGTAAAAAGAGATTAAGTCTCCACAGGAAGACCAGAGTCTCATTTCACACAGGCTTTGCCATTCTGATATTTGGTTCTGATGTAAAATGAAAATAAAAAATTATAAAATCAGCAGTGAAAAGAGAGATGACCCTAACTCCAGGGCCATTTTCTTGGAAGGCCATCCCGCAGCTTGGGGACTTGGCAAATCCTGTCCTATCCTGACACACTACCCACTTAGAGCAGAAGCTGGGCTCTGTATTTTCCAGGTAAGCTGCCTTCCTAGTCCAGAGTTTTGTAGCAGCAAAGTTCTTTCAGCAATGATTTGACACTTTTAAACCACCAAAACAAAGGTCTTGAATAAGCCTCAAACCAAAGTCTTCTACGTGATGAGGCCACAGGTAGATGTGAGAATTGGGTATACATGCTGTGAATAGGCTGCTAGCAGCAATAGAAGGAGAAACATGAAGCCTCTTTCCCAATACAAACACCCTAGTTACCTAAAACTTCTTAAACTCAATCTGCCTGTTTAGTAACATACTGCAACCCACTGTGAGAGGTTTTCTTGTTTATTCTTTGTCACTGCCCCAATTTACTCCACCCCAATGCACAACATAACCCCAGTAAATTTGGTTTCTGTAGTAATATTTACATCCTGTTTCAGTCTTATTCCTGTTTCACTGATTTATTTCAACAGTCTTCTAGGTGCCTGCATTAGAGCTAGGCACCAAAGGGACTTGGTGAATTTGTTGTTAAATATTTTCATCAGAAATAAATACAACGTAATCTGACTGTAACAGAGGAGGTAGGAAGATGTTGTACTCTCTTTCTTGTACACTGTGAGAAGACATCACCTACTGTCAGTCAAAGTCATGAAAAGAGCAGCTTTTACAAATGAGATGGTTGATCATACATGCAGAACCTTTTCTGCTGCTTGGCCAGTCTTTAGCTTAGTTCCTTTATCTTCATTTGCACAAATTGCAGCCATTAACCAAGGAGTGAATTCAATCAGCTTGTCTCCAATGGGAGATAAAGTTGAAACCATCTGCTAGTTCTTAAAAGCAATGAGGCAAATTTTATTACAGAGTGATTTGATTACTGTTGCCCTTGTTTTAGCTCATGCATTGGAGGCTTTCCCTTCTGAGAAGTCTGAGTTCAAATCTTGCCTAAGGTCCAAAATGAGACTGGTGTGTCCAATACACTATTTGGAAATATCAGAAAAAACATGGAATTACTGCAAGTTGCTGTTCAAAAGCGATGTACAAGTCCTGCAGGTCAGGATTAACATATATTGATTGACTTCCTGTGTCTTACAGTGCATTGATTTTGTTTAGAGCTTATTTTTTCCCCTGTTTCTGTCCCTTCTTGTATGGATGTCAGTTTTCTTAGGAAAAAAAAAAGTCTTTAAGATTAAAAGTTATCATAAAAATCACACGCGACATTTTGGGCTGAATTCTATTAGAAAAATAATGCATTGCCAATGTCATTTATAACAGACCGTAGACATTTTCACTATGTTCACCATATTTAAATAAACCCTCATGTTAATGCTAACTCAAACTTCATAGATATTGATTCTGACATGAGTATGAACATCCTTGTTAACTTTGCGTTTTAAAATAAGCCAGAGAGGTCTGGACTTCCTTACTCCGACACTAAAGATATGGGCAGGACCATTTACCCTCTGAATTCTCATAAAAATTTTCAAATTCCGTTCCAAACACACAGATGCACACACATGGACACACACACACAACTTCCTCATTCTTCAGCAAATCACATAATGAAAATTTATCAAATTGGAAATCATGCAAAAAAAATATCACAGTATTGCTCAAATCCTCTTTCAATAAAAGACTAGAGAGATTGGAGTTGAAGTACTGAGTAGTGTAGTTACTCATATGTCAAGAGGTCTACAAATCTGTCTGCTCATTAATGTGAAATAAAAGTTTCCAATTATTCTTCACAGCCCTATTACCCATAACTGAAAGTGATTAAGCATTTTACCAGCTGCTGGCTGCATGTGCCAGGAAGGACTTGGGGGCTACACATAGATAGACTATACTAAAGGCAAACATTTGGGCGTAGACTCCCTAAGCAAAATTTAAGTATACCTGAGAGAACTGGAAACCTGAATGTACTGTAAGGACATTGAAAACTACAACCTTGATCTGCTAAAATGCTCTAATATAAGCTGCACAGTGAATATACCGCTGGTGCTAAAGTGACTTCTACTTATAAGTAGATACTTTTTTCTCTACAGGGATTTCTTCAGTGGTAGATAAGGTTAAGCCTAAGATCAAACATTTCATTTGTTTCACCTACTTTATCCTCCCTGTGAAACTCAGGGGGAAATAAAAAATGCTTTTATAATAAACTCACTGAACACAACAGCTGTTCATTCTCTTTTCTGGGTAGCATGGCTGGGTTAGATCATGATCAATTCTTACTTTTCACAGTGACACTACTGTGGAAGGAAAAATTACTGTCTATTTGGAAATTCTGTCCTAGCAATACCAACAAAGAAATACATTTCAAACTCCTGGCTGCTATCGTTATTGTAATGTTATGACATCCCCTGGCATTCAGATTTATGGGAACTGTCTGAACTTCTATAACAGTAATTAGCTGAAAGTCTTAGGGGGTCTCTTTCTGCTTTCTTTTCAATGCATGTATGAAATAAGTAATTACCGTTTTAGGTCAACTGCTCTTGAAGACAGATTTCTTAGTTTGAACTTCATTTAATTTTTTACACAATACCATTTTTTTCTCCATCTTCAGTGCTTCAGAGTTTAAAAAATAATAATCTATGGGAAAAAAAAGAATTAATTTAAGCAGTTTAAGAAGTTATTTGATAGTAATGGAACAATTCCATCACTTTTTCTGGAGCAAGAATAAATAAGGGAAATGCAGTTACATTTATGAGAATGAGTCAACTCTTATTGGGATTTTAAATAATACAGAAATGCCTATATAAAGTTTAAAAAATGAAAGATACAGTTTTATTAATGGAAAATGAATCCCTTGAGTAAAAGCATGAGCATTTGGGGAAGAAGAATATAGGGGAAAAGTGAAGTCCAAGATAAGCATCCCTTGTAATAAAAAATAAAATGGCATCTGATATATAGATGAAAACGTGGATCCAACATACTGTTGGCAAAATGTTGTGTGTTTATAAAATATGGGAGGTAGCATACATGTTTAATTTAAATATGGATATACCAAGGGTCCAAATTTAGTATTTTTATAGAGCAATTTGATATGTCCTATAATGAAAGTAGATTGCTTACAGTAGTCTCAAACTAGGGAAAAAGATAATACTTCACTTTTTTATTTTATCAGGAGTTGTAGATAATAAAAAGAGGAAAATGTGCAAAACTGTGTGGGAAAAATAAGCAGAAAAATAAGGTTTTAGTCATGTAGAATAATGAAATAAGAGAAACTTAACTTTATGCAGAGAAAGAATTAAGTGCATGTGGCCACTAACATGTAAAGGAGTGAATGTATACTTTAAGATTCCAGGTTAGCAAATTTTAGAAGGCAAATTAATCACTCTACCCCGAGGGATGAATTACGTGCTTAATAATCTTAGAAATCTCTGACTACATGGTACATGTAGGGCACAAAGATGCTGATAATGTCTATGGAGCCAGAACTCTCTTCAGGTTTCCAAGTTTAAATAAACCATTCTAGGCAATTGCCCATAGTAAAAGAGGCTTGAGCTGTTGCAGAGCATTGCATTAGTGTATCTGGCTGATGTTGTAGCATTATCAACTATCTTTCAAGAGCTGCTTGTCTGGAATAGTTTTTCCTCCCTTACTAACAAAAAAAAAGAAATCAAAGTTGAGCTAAAATAATTAATTGACTTCTGCAATCTTTCATTCTCTTGACAAATATTTGCCTTACATTGTGTGCTGTTGTGCCATAAAGTTTATGGATCATCTGTAAAGATGTGGAGTGTAGCAAGGAAATAATGTTTCCCGTTCTGTGTATGTGGTGTAGTTCCTGTGTATGAATCAATTCTAACTTCATCTTTTTCCACACATAAAGAACCCCACATATTAAAAATTCAGTTTTAGCCACTGTTTTGCAACTTTATTTTTAATAACTTTAGACCTTTTTTTACTGTGTGCCCAATTACAAATATTCTTTTTGAAAGGAAGTTTTAAGTCTGTAAATAAAGAGGAAATATTTCTAAGAAAACGTGTACTAAAGGAAACTTTGAATATCATGTACCTAACTTTATTTTTGCATAACAAAATGTTTCCACTTTCTTTCCTTGATTCTGAAGTTTATGTAGATATCACTATTCTGTATAGGTCATATTTTCATCTCATTATGTTAACGAATATCCAAAGAGGGGAGACTTAAGCTTAATTTAGTAAATCTAAGCCCATTGCTCTACTAAATCCCTATGTCACAGAATCACAGAATGATTAGGGTGTGATTTGTTCACATTCAGACACACAACTTCTAGATACCTTAAGTGACAGCAGAAGCCATCTATCTATGCAACTGAGTAGGAAAAGCAGATATTTATGCAGCTGACCAATGTCTTCTTAAGAGGACAGCCAAGCACAGTCTCCAAGCATTCAAAATTTTTGAGTCATGCAGGCTCCAAAACTCATGGCAGGGGTTTATAAGAAGATAGATATGTCCTGTAGAAGATGATAAAGACTTTCCTCTGCTGCCATTTGTTGCACGGCAACAAAATGCAATGGAATACTGGTGGGAAGGTTCAACCTCTACTGTCACACCACCAACATCCACTTCCGATCGGCCAACATAATAAGATTGGAGGCATTACTTTCAAGGCAGCGCTTGTAATTTATGAGAATCTATGTCTGAATATTTTCCACAGAATATCTTAAGAAATTAATTATGAAGGAAAGCATAAGAAAATTTACAAACAAGCATAACACTGCTATCAATAAAAGAAAAAGATGTGTCACAAAACATATTTTGTAAAGACTATTCTACTAAAAATCTGCCACTAAACACAGAAGGGAAAAAAAGTTCTATAAGGCAGATACTATTTAGGCTAGCAATAACTGAGAAGGTCCATAGAAGTTTTCATATGTATAAGGTATACATAAGTAAACTATTTGAAAAAACTGATTTATGTTAACTAATATTTCAATTTAGTGCATAAGGTCCTAATGCTCTCAGCATTAGGGAGTTTGCAAGTGTTACCCTGAACACAGCACTGTGAAAGAAGACCAGTCTGAATGTATTTACAGGATTACAACATTATACGAATCATATCTGTGAGAAACTAGTTCAAAAAGTGGGTGCACTTAAGGCTTAAGTATTCTTCATTTACTTGTTGCTGAACTTTAGAAAAGAGGTAGGTTACAACATGTACAAATGTGAAAGAGACCCTGGAATGAAAACCACTTGAATGGCTGTCTTCATTGAAAACAAAAGAAAAAATATTTTAATAAGTATTTAGGAAATTTCCTAAACAGCAAAAGTAAAAATTAAACAATCCTCCCAAGGAAAGAACTGCCGTCACAGGTACCGTTGTATTACTGCATAGACAATGAGCCTTTTCAAGTGTGGAGTGAACAGATGGAGGTTGTTAGAAGCTTTTCAAACCAGTGTTTACTGCAATAATTCAGGCAATCTGTTTTGGCTTTTGTATTCCCATGGTCTTTTTAAGTCCTTGTGAAGGAATCAAAATTGTGAATAGTCCTTACTAATCTCTGTCTACTTAATTCACAAGAAAACTTTCATATTCAATATCAAAAACATGTTTAAAAAGGTGGAGTATACAATATGATCTTCTCAAATGCATCTCAAACACTTTTGAAGATAGAGCTGTCTTCTTGTTTTGTTTAGAGAAGGCAGATGTTGTTTAAAAAAAAAA
>WBMW01005832.1:101837-137836 GCA_013396635.1 Penelope pileata
AAAGAGTGGTTCTTCTCCTAGAGAGCTAGCCATATTTTTTCATCAAATTAATGATGAGACTTGTTGCATGCTGCCATAGAACAATATATAAAACCAAAAGCTTGGATCCCTGCAGTTTAGTCAATGAATATGTGCTCTGAACCAGCTGAGACCTGCATTACTTTCAAATTGTCCAAGCTAGGGAGCAAAAATTGTTGTGCTCTTATTACCAATACATTTATTTTATCTCTGCCTAAGCTTTCATACAGGGTTAGACTGCAACTCCCTATCTACCTACCAATGCAATTTTCCCCATGCCACTTTTCATAGTGACGAACGAGAAAGAAATTGAACATCTCCCTCAGAGACACTAACAGAAGTGTGTATTCTTTTAATCCTTATTATTTCCAATAAATATCTACTGCACTTATTTTAATAATACAAAGAATTCCTCCAAAAATTTCATCACTTCAGATTTTCAACCTTTATACAGTCAGATCATGAGTCAAAACACAGAAAAAGCAAGGCGTGATCAGTAACAAATTCATCTTCCAAGTTCCATGAAAATGTGCAAAATATAGCTTAAATCTATGTTCACTTAACAGTCACAAAGTTCCTGAATTCTTTTTCTCCAAACAGTTTCACTAATTAAGTTGTTACATCTGTCAGCACATAGTACTAGTTGTAAATCACTGACAGGAACCAACAACAATTCAAGAGGATTCTGTCACAGGGTTTCTTACTCTTAATAATATCGATATTCCCAATTGTGGCTTTCATCTGAAAAAAGAAAAGGATCATTGACTGAATGTTTGTGTTCAACCAGCAGCAAATGATATTATCTAAGGGCTAACGGTATAATTAAAGAAATTATAAGTAGTAGATCATAATTGGTAAAAACTGTAAAAGTGCCCCGAGCACACTTAATGCCAGTCCCTTCAGAAGAAAGAATGGTCTGTCAAATGGAAGTAATAGCTGCCAATCTTGAAATCCACAAAAAATCTCATTAGCATCTGCATATCACATACAGTGTTTAAGGTCTTTTCTGTAAGTTGCATGATGCTTCACAGACAGCAGATACTGGTTTATTTACTTGTTCTTTCATATTTACATGCTCACTAATATATCACTTTTTTCATCACTCTGCATCATATGTACAAAGAGAACCCAGTCTTGTTCAGGGAATATGAAGGCTGCTCCAAAGGGTTTCCTGTTTTATTATGCTGTCTCTAACCATCAGAGGTGGATGCTGGCAGTACAGCAGTAGAGGTGGAACCTTCCTGCCAATATTCCATTACATTTTGCTGCTGTGCAACAGATGGCAGCAGGGAGGCAGTCTGACAAAAAGGCATCTGACATGGAAGGGCATGTGAACCAAAGGTGTGGAACTGAATTCCTCCCTGCAGAAAAAGTTGTATCCAGCAACATTCATTGACACTTGCTGGCTGTTCGTGGAGAACCAACAGTGGATGATGTGAACACAGTGAGGCAGTGAGTGGTGCAGCTCAGCAGTTGTGGCAGCGATGTGAAAGACAAATCACATTCTCGATGGCCATGCAGATTTTGACAGGCATGACATGCACACATTTCATCACCAGTTCATCACTGGTGTAAACACATAGCTACTGGTGGTGACTATGTTGAAAAAGAGTATTTTGTAGATGAGAATTTGCTCTATCAAATAGTGCTGTTGTGCTCTTTATATCTGTTGTAGTTTCCATGGAAATAAATAAGAGGCATTACTTTCAGTGTGACCTATGAACATTGTGAAGCTGAAAATTAGAGTCAATTCACACACTGAGCAGGTGATAAAAGTCAAAATTCCTCATCAATTATTTCTAACGCTCATGGGGATACTGTGGGCTTTGTTGCTAGTGACAGAATGGTCTAGGCAAATCTTTCCAACTGGCCCAAGGGTAAACTCTCTGTAATAGCCAAGCAACCAAAAACATAAGGAAACAGCATGTGTGGTCCTGACAGTCTTTCAATTCAACAGTCCCAAAAGGCTAAATGATTGACTACTCAAAGTCTTTGAAATTTCCCAGGTAACACAACATGAAAGATGCAGTTCAGCCTCAGAAATCGTACAGATTCATTCTAGGAGGCATCCAACAGATATTCACAGAGCCCTAGCTCTGCAACTGGAGGTTGGGCAGCAGTGATAACTATCCAGCAAGGACTATAGAGATTTTACTTTATAGATTTTGCTTTTCCACAGGATCAATAAAAATCACTAATAAAGTATTAAAGCAAGTTCATAGAATTCATATTTTAATGTACAGCTTTTACAGATCCAGCAGTAATAATCCTTTTCACATGTGAAGTCCAAGCAAAAGCTTGGCAGCATACTAGCATTATATTTGTCATTGTACTGTAAGGGGGTTTTAAACTTCAGTGAAACTACATTGTTGCCCGAAGCATGTGAACCTATTCAGAAATCATTTCAAAAGTCAACCATCTGCAGATTTTGTAACTATAAGAACACCCCAGGCAGCTGAGTATTGTTATTGCTTGATAACATTCAGTGTGATAAATTTCAAACGGACACTTGTTTTCCAAATGGTAGGAGAGCAAGTATTGTTAGGGCTATAAAACACCTCGTAATCCATTAGGATATTACACCAATTTGGTTACAAAAGTTTCTCTCCTGAATCCTAGAATCACTATGTGACTATTACTTGACCAAATAAAATCTCTCTCTTCTCCCACTTGTGACAGTCTGAAATGATCCAATGTAAGCTCCATTTGCAGATTGCTAACTCTGCAAAGAGACTGCAGAATCTCCCTGGTGACTGCTCATGCAGGCAGAAGCAGCAGAGCATTACTGTGTCTGCAGGCACTCAGCACAACAGATGGAAAATGCAATGCATGCAGAGGATTTCAGTCAGGACATCTCGAAGAATAAATAGACATACATACATGCTTATCCACTACTGCATGCATATCCATAATTCATGGAACATATTTGTCGTTCCATATTGCTGCATAGAGTGGAAATATAACTCTAAATTTATTTTAGATGCTGGCCATTTCCTCTGAGCATCTTTTTTAGGGATCATGACCATTTGTTCATCTAAACTGTTTGGTTTTTTATGAAAAGCCTTTCTAATGTGAGCTATTTACCATGCAGTACTCTAGGCAGAACGAATATACCTAACAGCTCTGAAGAGCTGCAATAAAGAGGAACATTGTAAAAAACATAGGTATATAACTTTATGTATTTTTTAACACATTAATAAAAAGGGTTCTGGTTCTGAGCATCTATTGAAGACTCCGAAAAGAAGAAAGAGTCACCTTTCAGTGCACTACATGCCGTGGTGTTTTGTTCTGTCTTCATTCTGCAGTTTAGTTTTGATTTTCAAGTTACTACATGGTGACATGTTGGAAAAGAAAAAAAAAAAAAAAAGGCTTATAGAGAGGTTATGGAAGAGGCTTTCTACTAGCTGTTTAGGAATATCACTCCCCTAGTCCTGCAAAAACAGTCTCCATCAAAAGCTAGTAGGAACATCTGCATTGGTCCAACTCTGAAGTTGTTTATTCAACAAAAACAATGCCCTATGTCCTCCTGGAGAGAAGAAATATGGAGACACAACAGCAACTTTGATACATAACCCTCTGACGTCTGATCTTCATATTTTTTGGCAAAGATCAGACTAAGAAAAGACAAAGGTATTCCTGAATCAGTATATTTGGAAAATTTTCAAAGAAAAACAATCATAAAAATAGATAATGAGGTATTTAGGTTTTTAATACTAGTACAGTCATACTGAGTAATTTCACTCAGGAAAAAAATGTTTGCGACTACTTCAGCTAAGTAGTCTTCAATAGATCCTCTCAGATATTTAGTTATTCCATACATTCCTCTTCTCACTTCTCATGCAGTTCCACAGTAGCTGAAATCTTTTGAGATATTTACTGTTTCTCAAAATAAATCAATTTTTTATCTTTGATAGGCTTTACATTTTCTGCATTGTTTTATTTTTAAATATATACCCAAGTTTTTCTCTATGAAGTGATTTAAAGTATTACAGTTGATGTCAGAATGTAAATAAAGAAATTGATTAAATGCCAGTTTACCCAGATTACTTATATCCTAAAGGATTCTTAAGAGATTGGCAAACTGTTTTTACGCATCTTAAAAATAAATAAAAGTAGCACCTTTAATAGAGTGAGAAGAAAAACTACGCCATGTGAGGTTTAAACCAAAATCCTCATTTGACTTAAAAGTATAAAGGAAGAAAAAGAGGTGCTCAGAAAACCTGCAGAGCTAGTGTCTTCATTTCTAGCTGAAACAAAGTGAAAAGAATTCACTTACCAAATAGGAAAATTTCAACTATTCAGTTCGAGTTTTGGGGGTTTTTTTTCACTTTTTTTGACATGAAATATTTCTCCTTATGTCAAAGCCATTCTTTCTCTACAGCATTATTCTCCAAAACAAAAGGGGGCTCTGGAAAACAACAAAATCAAATACTAGATAATATAATTTGTAATGTACTGTAATCAGGCAGGTCCCTTTGCATGCAAAAATCAAGGAATCCAATTTGGATCTTGCCTCTGTTTTAAGGATGGAAGAAAGATAGATCACCGTGTACATTTGCTTCTAGGCTGAAGGAGTAGGTCCATTAGAAACCCGCTCTATTTCAGCACCACTGTGAGGTAAGAGATAGGTGATTAGCAAAGAGAGTTAATGAGTCTATGGTACTCCAACAACGACACAAGTTTGGTTATGTGAGAAACATGAAAAGGACTCCTGACTTGTTGATCAAACTGTTTTGCCTTAACTCTACTCTTAGTTTCAAGAATTATACAGATTTTTAGCAAATGTACCTTAAACAATTCATACAAGGCATTGCTTAGAAGGAATTAAGAGAGTTAACTATAGCCAGATAATTGGGCAACAGAGCTGTTTAATTATGAATGCTGGTATAAGAAGAGCTGAACGGAAGCATGAAGGATTTTCTATTCCATACACACAGGCTCTAATAAAAACAAAAGAAAACTAATCGATGCATGTATTTTTTGTAAATGTATATGTATATAACTAATGCTGTTTGTTTGGGATTTTTGGCAAGGTCTGGGAAATAAAGCTCAGCTGATCAGACATGCAAGAAGTCAAACTGAGCACACTTTTGATTAGTGGAAATACAGAAACAATAACTGAGAAGATCCTCTATCTCCCTGGCAAGGACATCTGAATTCACGCAACAACCTTCAGTACAAGGCTCTGTTTGGTAACAAGTATTCCAAAATAGTAAAACTAAACTAAATATCTTTATGTTAAGAAATTAAAGATAACTACTCCTGACAGCAATGTGAGACAGCTAGTCAATTAGCTCTGCAATGCTTATCTCAGACAGAAAAAGACTTGCAGGGCAAAAACACTCAAAATACTCAGGTTCCAACTATCCCTACTTCTTTAAAACCACTATAGTTTATGAACATCTAATTAATTAACCTGTTTCTCTTTCTTCCATCTTTTTAGATGAGATATTGACTCCACCTTATATGTCAGATAACAAAGTCAACTATATAAACATTAAAAAGTTATGTTCTGAAATTTTTTTACCCTAGTGAAAAGAAGAACAAAGAAATTTGGTGACAGGCAAAAGAACTTGAATGACAAGATAGTTTTAACACAAAAATATTTAACATTTAACTCCATTAGAAAATTAAAGTCAATCTGACTCAATGACAAGAAAATGTGCACTATAACCCTACATGAAGAAAAGAGCACAAAAAGGAGGTGTTTTCCATTAAATTTAGAACTTAATCCCTGAATGTGCTACTTATCTGCTCATGTAGTTGCTAAGAAGATATTCCCACTGGGACTTGTTAAACAAGTTAATATTATTTGTGTAAATTATGGTAGCAAAATCAGGCTCTTAGGGAACAATATAATACTGATTGATATTAGTATAGATTTTGACATGATGAAAGGGAAAAAAAATGTCCCTCTCCAAATAAGAGCATAAAGAAAGATCTAATACAGAATATTTTTTGCTGAGTCCCTAAAAGGAATTTTTAGCCTCTGAGCCAGGGACCACCTTGACCCAACAAAAACACATAAACTAATTCCCAGTGTAGTATCTCACTTGGAGTTTACACTAAAACAGTTGTTCAAAGTTTTTCCAGGATTAAACTTAACCTATCCACTCATGGCCTTATCCAACCCAAGGTAGTACTCTTTATAGCCTGCCACCCATTACTGCTCCCTTCACATCATGGCTGAGGTGATCAAGCACACTGCCTGCAGAAACTCACCTCTCCTGCCAGCCCTCCCTCGCACCTATGCCGACACCTGACCCTACCACGAGCCAGCTAAGGATCCCAAACCAACGGAGAAATATGTTCTTTGAGTTGGTTGTTTGAAGTGTTGTTTATCTTGCTGATTTAGCACCTAGAATCACTTTTTTGATCTCAACAAGAGCAAAAGTGGAGACAAATAAGCAAGGTCATGTGTTTAGTTTAGATTTAGCTAGGTTGAGCAGGAACAAGTACTCTAATCTTTCACCATGGGATTCACTTCTCTGTAGGACTATGCTGTAAATTGGATCAGTTATAAAGGACTCAGAATCAAAAACAGGGGAGGGTATGACCTGTAGATAATATGTCTCATACATTTCAGAGAAACTGTGTAAACAGTTGCATTGGAGACAGCGATTTATGAGGGGCAAAAGAGAGGAGAGCAGCTGCAAACAGAAAGGACTGGGACCTTCTTAATCTAGGTTTGCCATCAGAGAAATCACAACGTGAAACTTCAATTAAATGGTTTTTTTCAAGTGTTATCTTTCCATTACTTTTTACAAAAATGTCATACATTCCATTCTCAGCCTTCTTATCACGAGATTTGCTTCATGTTTGTACATGCTCTACACACACAAGTCAAGTGAAACACAGGATTTTCAGTGAAAATCTGCATGCAGATAACAGGCAATCAGATCTGCTATCTCCTGGTCTGTTGAAAATGCTTTTCTGTATATTTCTTTCTTTCCCCTTGTGCACAAGGTGCTGAGAGCAAATAGCTTACTGTTTGCTGTCGGTGCCAACGCTACATGAAAGGGCATAGGTCTGAGTCAAGCACTTAATAACCAAGAGTGAAAAACAATAACAAAATCTCTACAGTCGCAACACATTTTCCCCTGCTCTAATTAACCTGGATGGAACTCAGAATTGCACCTTTCACTTCACCCTGAAGTTTGAACTAATATCAGAAAACGGAATTTTAGGATTAATAGCATACCATTACGAAAACATAAATAAGGACACCATTAATACATGATGCTTCTGAATCACCCCTATATTTCTGTCTCATTTGTACATTGCACTTAGACCTGGTAGCAAACTGTTATCCCACTCCACACCTCTTTCTGCTCCCATTCCTTGCATTTGCTTGGAGAAGAGCCAAGTTGCACTCCAAAAGGTCCCTGACACCAGACAATCTTGAAGACAGGGTAGTGAGTTATACCATCACGGGCACCCATCTGAAGCACATACACAGACATGAAATGTCAGTGGACCTGAAGCTTGGAAGTGGCCTGCAAGCATTTTAAAATATCTCCTTGTGTATCTACCAGTTCCTGCAAAAGAAACAGAACCGAAACAAGTCTGTACTTGCATTGGAAATGCAAGAAAAGTCATCATAACGTTCTTCTATCCATTCATAATAAAACAATCACAAACAGCATAAGTGACCTGGCTAACAGGGCCTGGCTGTTAGTGGAATTGACACCAGCAGAAGTGCCATAACCACTGTTTAGCTCAATGCTAGTTTGGATTGTTAATTGAAGAACATTCTAACCTCCAGAATGCCCTCGTGATTTTTCCAATCTGTTAAGGGTTTTCCCTGCTTTTCTGTACTAATACTTAAAGCAATTCTGCTTTACCAAGGGTGAGGGCAAAAGAAGTTGTGAAAGTTCTGTTTCACTGTAGATATGATTTATATGTGACCTTCCAAAACAATACATGTCTCTGAAACTTCACAATAATTATTTATTTTTTCCCTTATTAAACATGCAAAAATTTAGAAACAAATCAAGTTGAAAAGTGCACAGTAAATATTATTTTCTCACAAAAAGTCTATATAGCTTGAAACACATTAGGTTTCAGTCTTAAAATTTACTTTCCATCACTACTTAAGCCATTGTAAACCAGTTTTTCTAAATGCATTTGTTTCTAGCATCATCTGAAGAGTGATTTAAAGTCTTTGAAAGAGCTCTGCAGGAAAACACCGCCCAACTCACTTGGGATAGGTGGGCTTCCTATGACAGGGATGTTCAGACTGAGCAATTCTTTTGCATGTGGATCCTGGATCCCATCCTAGCTTGCACTACAAAAGCAAGATGGAATGATCCTGAAGCTCTTTAGCACGCACACCTCCTCCAGATTCAGCACAGCATATTTAGACCTATCTTACAGATACACATCATAAAAATAAATCTGAATGGGCCGGTTTGCTTCACAAACTCTCTCAGGTTGTTACAGTCTGTTTCTGGATTTTCTTTGATTCTCTGCTGCTGTCCTAACCCCACCAGTAATCAGCTCCCACTTCATAAGTTGTAATATCATATTCAGGAAATGAATAAAGAACAAAATCTCTGCAGAATTTTACATTATTATTAATATCAGACAGCTGAAAGTTAATGTACCCTTAGCTGTGCAAAAGACAGTGAAACATAATGCCTTGCCTACTGCAGGACACAGTAAAAGCAGGAAGCAAGGAGCAAACCAAATTCCGTCTGTGGTATCAAGTTGCCACATCACTTCAGCCTCCTCTCATCCCTCCAAGACATTGTTTCATGTGCAGCTGACCCCATCTAATGGCATCCTTTTGCCACAAGGGAAGACCTCACTTCCTCCTCCCACGCCTACCTTTTGCAGACCTGCTTTCAGACAGCTCCCCTCACCTGTGCTCATCAGTTGATCACAACTACTAACACAAGAGAAAAATACTTTTCTCTGGTTTTTTCCTTCCAAGCTTCCTTTTCTGCCAAGTTGATGAGTTGAATCTTCTCCCTCAGGGAGACGACAAACACCTGAACTGGCTCAGGTTGACTAGGAGCACATATGGGCAAAGTAGTTGGCAGCGGTCCCAGTAGAGGTCGAGCTACATCCACCCCGTGCCCTGTAAAATGTCGCATCAGTCAGGGGCTTGCTTGCTGAAAAGAAAACAGTGACCAGAGGACAAGTTAACAGACTACTAACAGCATTCACTAGGTAACGGCAAACTTCTTTCTGAATATCCTCTATAGTCTACCACATACATTTTTGTTTAAATTGCAAAGACACCTCTCTTCTTCACTCTCTCCATGCAGGAATTTAGAGTGAAGTATCTGGAAACAAGTGAGCAGACCTAAAAGCTCACTGCTATCAGAAGTCTTCCTGCACTCATAGCTTCCAGTACGCAGGGTCAGAAAATAATCCAATCCTCCTGTGAGTCAGTTCAACTCACTAAACAGACAAAAGCATTTGTATATTTTTCTAGGTTAGTCTCTTATTATCCAATATTTTCTTGTTTCTTATTTTTTGTTTCAAAACTAGACAATTCAATAATAGAAAGCTTGACATTATTATAAATATTAGAAGTGCAGCACTGATATCTTCCTTTTCTATATGAAATTGTGTTGAGAAATTGTGAAAATCAATCTGCTCTCTGACTGATTTGTTTCTGGGGAATAGCATTTTCTACTACAAATGCTTTGTCATATAATGTCTGACCAGTTACATTCATAACCTATTAAAATATTACATATTCTCCAACTCAAGAAAATCTCTTTGGTGTATTTTGTGTTTGTTGTTGTTTGACCCAGCAGATAGCTAAGTCCCTCACAGTTGTTCGCTCACCCTCCCCCCTCCCAAGTGGGATGGGGGAGAGAATTATGGAATAAATACATGAGAACTCATGGGCTGAGATAAAAGCTATTTACTAAGACAGCAAAGAGAATAAAAGAAATACCCGTACATATATATATATATATAAGAAACAATAGATGATACACAAAGCAAGGGACCAACAACCGATACCCAAGCAGCCAGCAGCCCCTCCCTCCGAAAAAGAGACTCCCCTTCCGTAAAAATTACATGATGTGATGTGGTATGGAATAGTTCTTTGGTCAGTTTGGGTCAACTGCCCCGGTCCTGTCCCCTCCCAGTTCCCAGCTCCTTATGCCTAACTGCTTCACTGAGGAGCAAAATATGTCCTTGGCTGTGTTCAACACTGCCAGGTGTTATCAGTTTTGTTTCTCTTCTGAGACCAAAACATAGCTTCATACCAAACACTATGAGAGAAGTAACTTCTGTTAGAAACTAAGACAGTGTTTCTTTGTAAATTAAAAAAGAATATATCTGTATTTTTAGGGCTTTGCTCTGAGTCTTACATTTAAGTATCATTTTTTTAAACTATACAGGCTATGTAAACATGCATTAACTCATATGTCACATGTAAGTCCTTTATAAAATATCAACTACTTAATATAACAATGCTTTGAAATCGATAACAGAAATTATATACACGTCAAAAAAAATTGCTCTCCTTTGGTAACCAATATCTTTTACGGGCAGGTACTTCACACTTGCCAGCAAAGCAAAATACCTATCTTCACCTGACTCTGGTTAGTCTGCCCATGAGCATATAATTGAATGTCATCTCATTAACAGAATTGTGGTTTGGGAGGACTTTTGTTTTTTTGTGCATTTAACTACTTACTTTGAGTCCACTAATTTACAGCTATGCTCTCTCCAGATGGAAACATTTAATCTAATCTATACCCCATTTTCTACTCTGCTCATAACATGGCTTTCAAACAGTTTAAGAGAAAGGAGGAGAGAAGGGGCAAAAGTGTTCTGGGAGAGTCTGTGAAAGATTAAAATGTCTGCAGCTCCAGAAGGAGGAAGGGAATGCTTGGCATGTTACTTCCTCTTTTTATTACCAAACAAACAGAAGAAATAAACTTCTTTCTTTTGTCTGACTTAGAGTCTAACACTGTTCATACAGAAGACCTGCGAGCAAAGTAGCAGGGCTCAATATCCAGCATACCGTTTCTGTCATCCTCTCCTGGTTTTCGCTGTGCTCCATCAGTGACACCAGAACACAAATCCTGAAACACCAGGGCGGCCTATCTTTCTTTCATCGACCCCGTCTTTGTTTTACAGAGTCATAGATTGAAAAGGAGAGGAAAATCATTGTCTCATCTACTAGCAGGGTTTTTAAGACTAAAGAAGCCTGAGATAATCAAGGAATACGAGGAGGAAAGTCCAAACTCTAGTTCTTGCTTCAATGTACTTGCTAAAATTCAAATGAGATTGCACCTCTCTTCACTTGTACCTGCTGCTGCTGCTGAAGATTCAGCATGCTGCCTACACCACCAGAGGCATCAAACTCTTATGAGGTACTACAGTGGTTCATAGACATCTTCATCAGGTTTGTAGCCTGGGACTCAGGCTGCCAGGCAAGGACTAGGTGAAGACATCCAGAGATTCACTCGGCCTGGCTTCTGGGACACCTCACTGAACAGAAGAACAATGCAGCTTTTTTTAAAATGAATGTTTTTAAAGTCCAGATTTTAGTGACTTACTAATTTAATATGACATACTAGTCACACTCAAGAAAATTCATGCTTTAAACCGCCAGGGTTTTGTATGGAAGATTAAATCAATAGTTTAGAGCTGAGGATTACATCAGCTGTTAACCGCACTGTGCAAAGTTTCAGTCTACACATCTCTGGGAAGACAAGTTGGAGTTACAAAGGGCATGGACAAGTACATCTAAAATGCCTGAGGGAATGGAGAAGTTGCTTGTGTGGAAAGGCTTAACAGGCAGAGTTCTAGGGGAGATGTCTGAGGGGGTAACAAGGGAAAGATTTACAAAATCCCATAGAGAGTGGATAAGGAGGATGAAGAACTGTTGTCCTCAAAATACTGATATACAAGGACTGCTCTGAAAGTAAGGCTTCCTATTTTATTATGTTCATCAACAACATCAGAGACAGATGTTGGTGGTATTGCAGTAGAGGTTGAATCTTCCCACCAATACCCTGTTCCATTTTGTTGCAGTGCAACAGATGGCAGCAAAGGGGCAGTCTGACAAAACGATGTCTGACATGGAAGAATGCATGAAGCAAAGAGGTGTCACTGAATTCCTCCACGAAGAAAAAGTTGTACCCATTGACATTCATCAATGCTTGCTGAACTTCCCTGGAGACCAAACAGTGGATATCAGCACAGTGAGGCAGTGGGTGGTGCGTTTCAGCAGTGAGGACTGAAACATGAAAGACACACCACATTCTGGATGGCCATGTACAGCTGTCACACTGCAAGATGAAGAGCATCTTGATTGGCTCATCCACATGGATCAGTGGATTACAAGTAGGGAACTTTGTAAGGAGCTTAATATCAGCTTCAATGTGCTGAAAAAAATGGTAGCATTGTTGGAATATCACAGAGTTTGCTCCAGGTGGGTCCCATGAGTGCTCACATAGGAACAGAAAGAGCACTGTGTGCAAATTTTTCAGGACCTATTGAACCAATACAAGGCTGAAGGTGACAGTTACCTGGATCACATCATTACCAGTGATGAAACATGGCATCACCACTATGAGCCAGAGTCAAAACAGCAGCCCACGGAGTAGTGACGTGAATTTCCCATCAAAGAAAAAGTTCAACGTGCAGCCCTCTGTCGGTAAAGTGATGTGCACTGTCTCTTGGGATAGGAAAGGGGTGATCCTTCTGGATTGCCTGGAACTCAGACGAATTGTCAACTAAATACTACATCATGACACTGACTAAACTTGAAGGCTTGAACTTCCAGAGTCAGGCCAGAGAAGACAACCTTTCCCTTGCAACACAGTGATGCCAGGCCCCATACCAGTTTGAAGACTGTGGAGCACATTGCCGGTCTTGGCTGGACTGTCCTACCATACCCAGTCCAGATTTGGCAACTTCTGACTTTCATCTGTTTGGGCTGATGAAAGATGGAGTGTGTGGACATTTTCCTAGCAACAATGCCATAGCAGCTGTGAAATAGTAGGTCACGTCTGCTGGTGCAGATTTCTGGAAGAGTGGCATGCAGGTTCTTGTTCATCACTGGTGAAAATGAATTGCTAATGAGGGTGACTATATTAAGAAGGAGTGTTTTGTAGATGAGAATTTGCTCTGTCAAATGGTGTTATTGTGCTCTTTGTATTGGTTGTAGTTTCCTAAGAAATAAATAGGAGGCATACTTCCAGATCAACCTATGAATGAATTAGGAGCTTCAACAAATGGCTAGCTCTGGGGCCTGGGGCTCCTTCACAAAACAATCAATAGCTCAAGAATGAAACATGATGCATTCAAAGAAAACAGATGAAAACTGAGGCATGCAGCATCTCTGAAAGAATTGAGTCACAGATACCCAAAATTTATTATTTTGCTTCAAAATCAAGGGTATAAAATGGCCCCCTTTATCAAAAGCAAGGTTCTATTTTAATAACTGTATTTTTGCATGAATTGTAAAGTTTACAGCTTCCTGATGGTTACAGAAAGGAATAAGCAGACTAAGAAAGGGCAAAAGGAAAACGGCCCTGCTAATGGGTAGCTGCTGTTTTTCAAGTGTTCAGTGACATTTCTACTCTTTCATTTCCTGATGGCTTTCACTTTGATCCTAACAAACATAATCATCAGTATCCTAACCTGACAGGAAACATGTTAAGCTGTACATTGCATTTTTCTCTCTCCTGTTAGCGAAACCCTACAGAGGCCAATTATATTGTCTGTAACAGTATCAAACTGAATATCACCTATCTTTTGGTACATTAGTGATTATAAACTGCAAACTGTACTCTGAATAAGGACTGTGCTGTGAAGTTGTGTTTTCACTTTACTTGAACAGCTTTTGAGTAGAAACACATTGGAACATGCAATGTAGATACTTTCTCAGGAGTATTATTGTTCACTACAGGAAGACACCTGTGTTATGCTTCCTTCTCTAATTATAAAAGGTCAAATAATTCACCAGATACAAGTTTTTCAGTTCGTGTCACTTTTGACACCATTATTAAGTATGATCTATGGTTCATTCATTAAAGCCATTATCTAAATAATAAATATAGCAGTTTGTCAATGTTTGATAAGATGCTAAAAAATTCTGTTTGGAAAAATTAAAAACAGAGCGCACTGCTCTCCAACAAGATGGATTGACTTTTATTCCACCCATGAAAACTTTATAATGATATGTTTTACAAGTGCATTTCAGGCAGTTTCAATGTTAAAAAGAAGTTAGTTTTCAAGTAAAGACAGAAGCGCTGCAAGAACAGAGAAAAGGAAATTGAATGCTCCAGTGAAAAACAATTAAGGTTAAAGAGACGTCCTTGATAACATATTCGGGATAGTGATAGATTAACAGTCATAGCTCTTACACATTATATTTCTTTTCATAATAACAGAGTTCCTGAAATTAAAGCAAAGTTTTTAAATAAAGACACTTGACTTCTCGAGAACTGGTTATTGTTAGTTTTCTACATGAAATGCATAATATTTTTAAAAATAAATAGAAGGTTGAAGTCTTTCAATAAGAAAACGAGAGTGTTTCTAAGAAAATTTCCACTAGTAGTTGAAAAAAAATTGTTTGGAAAATATTGGTTTATCTGAACTTCCCTGCTTGAATCAGTTATAAAAAAAATCACGCATATCGAGGGTGGTTTGATGCAACCATACACATTTGTATACCAGGAGACAGGGACTGTAGAAACAGTCTCTCTTAAGGATAAGCAAGGGAGCCTGGGCAGCTGGATCTTCACGCAAAAACCCAGATGTTCTACAGTACTCACTACTGAACAGAGACTTTAGAACATCCGTATAAGGTTAAAGTCACACAATCAGGGATCTGGGGAAAATTACTCATCTGGATGTTCAGGCACTTTCAAGAATACGGAAGAAAGGAAGTGAAGGCTTTGTGGTCCTAAATCCCACCCTAAAGAAGAAAGAGAAAAAAAGATGTCTCTCCAACTACTAAAATGAATATAATAAAAGTGTATTTCACGTTTGGGAGTATAGCAAGGGAGCTGAGGGACCCAGCAGCCTTGCAATGTCTGAAAACTTCAAAATGGCTAGCTGAAGAACATGTCAAATGCCAGGTTCAATGGAAAGAATATAGGAAATGCAAAAATTCACACGTGACAGGCAATATAGATTCCTTTGCTAACATTTTTTAGCCTAGCCTATAAATGGAGCACTTATGCAAACATTCTTTCTTTCCTTTGTCCAAAAGGAAAAACACTTAATGTTAACCTGTACTGAAAACATACAAGAAACGTTAGAAGATGTTGAATGATTTTGGCCAACCTGGTGTGAAAAGACTTCCACAGCAGAAGGATGCAGTAACTCCTGGTTTCTGATTTTGTCTTTATTCATGTCCTTGTCCTAGTTTCTAACAGAAGTTACGCTTCTCGTAGTGTCCAGTATGAATTTATCTTGTACCTCCGAGATACTGATAACGTCCTGGCAGTGTTGAGCGGAGCCGAGGACATAACTCACTTCCGCATTCCTCTGCCAGTNCTTTAACAACGAAAGATAATTAAATACTGACCACAGCATGCAGGACATGAAACATCTACCAAGTGGGATAAAAGATTTATTACAAGGACTTACAGAGATAGATCTTTGATTACAGACATCCTTGAGAATCTTTGCAAAGAGTGAAAGGGCAGGATGTAAAGCCATAAATCCCAAATGACTATTGTATTCTGCTAAGAGACGCTTGCCAACACAGTTTGACTAAACTAAGCTTTTGTGGCCTTTGTAAGGATAAACAGCCCAGTCAAGGATTGCCTGTAAGCACACTTGCAATTTCTTTACGGAGGTCATTAAGTCAAAAGAAAAGGAACTTTTCAGATACTTACAAGCAGGTACTCCTGAGCACAGTCAACCAACAGCCCATTTCATTCTGTCCAACTTTCTCTGGAAGAACACTCAAATTAGATGCTTAGACTTTCTGATCCCTGGCTAATGATTTGTTGATAATTTGGGTCCCATGGAGGTACCCATTCACTATATAAATCTTATAATTGACCCAGACACATACAGTAGAATTCCAAACAGACTGCCTATTTAGGCATGTGCAGTACTCTCCCAAGAACTACTGTGCTTAATGCTTATCACAGATCAAGTTCATTAAAACACAACCTGGTCTACATGATGAGAGGAGAGCTACAGCAAACAGTCCTCAGATGCTTTCTCCACTATACTGCATTGCACTCAGTCACACGATTGTTGGGTTCCCAATTACTTTCATTTCCAGTTCCCTGTTTTTTTTTTTGTTTTTTTTTTTTATGTTATCTTTCGTCCTTCCTCCTTTCCCAAAGCTGTTTTCCCTTTGATGCCTTCACCATCTACCTTTCTTCACTCTAGGAAGCCTTCTTAGAATGAGCTGGGTCTGATTATATGGCTCTTAGATCTCTCCCTGCTCCTGCTAGCTTTCAGAAAGATAGGTGGTTAATTGGAGCCAGCTGCTTGGCTGCTTTTCCACCTATGTGGTAGTTGAGTCTGTCACAATGAGAGATGACAGTGAGAATAGGCCATAAAAATCCATGGAAGTGAAGACAAGCAGTTCACATTTGATGTATAGAAGGGAAAGCATGAAGAGGGAGTCAAAGAGGGGGGCTGTACGGTCAATGTGATGGACCAGCAGAAGTCTTTGCTGTAATGCTGTAAAGGGCAAGGAAGGCAGGGGGGAGAGGGAGGGGTGCGGAGGGGAGCTAATAAGAGTCCCACGGTGTATTTTAGCTCTGGAAATTGATTACAAAACTGAAGGCAAGAAATGTTATTCTGGAAGGATCAGTAAATTGAAAAAGAGTGTTGATGTAAGGATGAAATACATCCTATGCATTTGTCAGATAGGACTAAAACTTTAGCGGAGATACTGAAAATACTGCAAATCCACAGTTTGATGGTGTTATGGACACAAAGATTAAATCTCTTTCTCCTTCCCTTTTTTCCACCTCTAACTCCTTCTCTTCTTTTCAGCCTCTGCTTCTAAACTCTTAAGACGATATGCATGCAGCAAAATGAGAAACAGACTGACTTGAAGCTCCGGCATCAGTCTTCCTTTAGAGTTTCAATAATAAACGTTAGATTTTTAAAAATGGACACAGCCTAGCTTTTACATATTTTGCTTATAGAAGAGCTGTTTACTTGAACATGTTAGTACAGTATGAAAATGTGCAGCTAAGACATTATAATAAGACTTCAAGATGAAAGTAGAAAAAGTTTTTTTAAAAAAAATAATAGAAACAGAAGGTAGGAAGGAAGGAAGGAAGAAGAAGAAATGAGAAAGTAGAGGAATGGGAAGGGTACAGGGAAAAAATAGAAAAGGGAAAACACTTGTCAGTCAGCTACAGGTGGTAGGTTGTTGGGTTTTTTTGTTTTTTTTTTATTTTATTTTATTTTTATTTTCAGATGCTACTTGGACATTTTATATACAACAAATAAGTAGTACAGCCCATGCAGAAAATCCAGAAAAATTGCAGACTGCTGCACAATCTTTTTTTTTCCCCTCAGAGTAGCATGTAGCCTAGTCTGATTATGGACTGATGAAATCAAGTATCACCTTTTTGCATTCTGTTTATTGTGCACTTTCCAGTTATGTCTAATAGAGACAGACAGAAAACGTTCAAAGGAATAACACAGCAAGTTAAAATGGCAATCACCCATATTAGCAAACTGTAGTGCCAAATGGTGAGGCCCAAGAAAGTCAAAGGGAACTTTGTTTAAAAAGCTAGTGTGGGCAAAAGAATGTTTCCTAAATCAGAGTGGAAATCACTAAGAAGTTTATTTTAACCCTGGTTTCCTTTAAGTCAAAGGGATTTTTTCCTTTTCCCTTAGTTAAGTTCATGTTGCTATCCATCTGGTTTTTGTTCTTCCCTGAACATATCTGAAATCCATAACATTCTCTTACTTCATCTCATCTGGATGAATACACACAATGTACATGTAAATACACCTATCTGTTCTCTCTAGCCACCTGGGCTTTTATGGATAAAGTGAGGTAGATTTAAGCAAGGTCAATGGGATCCCTCAGGTGGATCCCCTCAAGATCAGTGGACTATTGTTGCAGCATTGAAACCTTCCCCAGATGAGAAAGACAGCATGTACTCGATGATTATTAAAATTTCTGTGGCACTTTTGAGATGAGGATTGTTAACTTTAGCATTAATTCTTATGCCCTTGCTAAATTATCATTAAGATGTAATGGTTTTTCAGAATCTCCTTTCACTTCTTGGTGAATATTGCTGAATATGTTTTACATCACTAAGCAGCTACCAAGATTCATCTCATGGTGGCCGTATGTTAATGTCAACAGACGTTTCCTTTTTTTTTTTTTTTTTTTTTTTTTTTTTTTTTTCTTTTTTTTTTAAATCTCTGCTACCATTTTGCTATTCAGAGTCTTTATAAAGCTACTCTTAACAATTTGGGAAGGAGTATAAGAAAGGGTATGAAAAGCATCTGAATCCCACTAAAATTGAACAAAGCTGAAGTTTTCATTCTGGGCTTCATTTAGATGATTTTGAAACCTATCAGCGACCTACTATTGTAAATTTGAAGCTATGTCTGTATTTGCAAGTAATATACAGGAAAAGCAATATATGGAAACATGGTACTAACACTAAATCTTCACTGGGTTACAGTTCAGAAGTGTCACTTTACAGCAGATTTAACCCTATTCTCTGAACTGTGCAGATCAGTACAGAAGTGATGTGAAACTGTCCACAGGACTATCCATCAGGTCAGATTTGTGTGTCCTCACCAAGGTTTGAAGTTCGCTGAGTACACGATAGGGTGGCAACTTTTAGTGTAGCCTCTATAGAAAGGATGCTCCTAACACTCACCCAAAAACTCCCTGGAGACTGTATCAAAGTGGGGGAAATGGGAGATTCACTTCAGCAGTGCACATCATCTCAAATCTGAATGCTGGTGTCACTACAGACTGCAGCCAGGACTACGCATTCAAAGCCCTGATACAGCTCATCCTCTTTCTTAGAAGATAAAAAAAGGTGCAAAAACACTGCCTCTACTCCTGTCTCTGTGGTGATGCTTTGGTGACGCTTCCGTATAAAGCTCTTAATTACAATAATTTAATAGCGTAACTCCTCTGTTTTTATATGTCCTATTCTGCTCTGAGTGAGATGAAAATGAAGTGTTTAAAATGGGTTTTCTATTATTTTTCTATAGTGTTGCAAGCTGTTACAAGATTTAGCTAATAGTATATCAGAATTACAGAGTGTGATTACAGGAACTATTTGATCTCATCACTCCATACACATATTAAAGGCTGACAGCTCAAGCTGATAAATATACTGTATTCTATTATTTCCATCAGAAGTTAAAATGCAAATATTTCTCACTCTTTTTCATTATTTCCGCTATAGTTTAAAGAAAACAGAATCATAAAAAGCAGGTAAAAATGTCTTTCTCTGCAGGAGCTTCTCCCTTGAAAAGTCATATTATTTCCTCCCGATTTCTCTGTGAAAACATTGAATTCTATTCATTGAACTCTATTATATGGTGCAGGTCCACAGTAATTCCATTAAAGGGACTCCCTTGAGTAATTCTGGTTTGACTCTAATGTAATCAAGACAATCACATCATGGTTGTTAATGAAATCAAAATTAAGAACTGATATAACAGAGTTGAGAATTCTGGGTTCACACAGACATGTATGCATTTACACAAACACATATATCCTTGTATTTAAGTTTTTTATCTTCTTTAAAAATTCTAGGCATAAAACCCCACTGCACCAGCATATCAAGGAATGTACAAAGTTGGTACTGAGTTCTTGGTCAAGAAAATGTCTGAGCATGAGAGTGAAAGAAAGAGCAGTGTCACTGAAAACAAAAATAAGGACTCCACAGACAACAAAAATGGACTGAGTCCTCAGGACAGAATAGACCTTAATAGTTCCATGGCAGGAAAGTAAAAAAGCACTCAGCCTATGTCAGCCATAGAGTACCACCTTTGCAGTAAAAGACAGATCACACATCAGGGCCTTTCCCATTTGAAAGCATTGTTCCTCACTGATTTTATCCAAGGACTGTGGCTGCTGATGAACTCAACAAGTCTCACACTGATCACTGTTAAAAATCTATTTATTTTTCCCTTCACATCAACGTAAACTGCTGGACAACTTGAAACTCATAAGCCAAGCAGCACCTGAACCGTTTCTGCTATGCACCACTGAATTTAAAAGAGAGAAAGCTTACTAGCAACCTCCTACATACACACAATATTGGAGAATAAAATACATACAGAAATGCACTGCTTGTAAACATTACAGCCATTTCTAAACAACTGCAAATTTATTTGTCATCATTTTTCAAAGCAAGATTAGTGACACCTTATTGTCTTCACTGTTGGCATATTACTTACTCCTTGATTACGCGTGTACCATTGGCTTCTATTCACAACCAGGTGATCTCAGTGTACTACAGAGAAATCAAATCAGGCCAATAAACTAGCTACTATTTAAAAAAGAAATAGCAATTTAGTATACATCAACTGTAATATGCAATTTTACTAGTTTTCATTTTAAAGATATTTTTAAAGCAGCCTATTACTTTTAACAATCCTTCACAATAAAGTATGAATACATTCATGAAAGTGAATATATTTCAGTAGATTAGAATAAAATTATTGCAAAAAAACAATAATCGCTACATTAGTAATTGGTAGTAGAAGTATCTATTATTTCAAGGTGTGTTAAACCTCTTTCTTATAGAAATTTCAGTATACAAGTACCTTTTTATGTATACCTGCACAGTATAACATATATGGACTCATGCTTCATTTTTGTAGAACTCAGCAATTTAGCTCTTGTTAAATTCTACAGGCTCATAGCATTCAAGGAAGAAAAATAGCAGCTTTGGGGACTTTGAGCACGTTAGCAACCTAATTAAGGCCATTCAAGGCCAGTCCTGACACCCTGTTCATCTTGATTAGGAAATGTGGGGAAGCTCCCTCTGTGCCTGTGAGGCTGGGCTCTCCTCTGCTGGCAGGCCTAACACGTGAGTGTAACGGATGTAGGTACATACCCAGATAGGAGAGGTATCATCATTTGAGATAATCCAGTATATACTCCACTTCTGGTTTCAGCTAAGGCAATATTAACAGCACACCAATGTTTTGGTTATTGCTAAATGACAAGAGCACAGCCAAGTAGAGCCACACAGTGGAGAGGAGCCCTGCCTCTACAGAGTGGCAGGAAGGGATGGGGTGGAAACAGGACAGCTGGCCTGAGTTAGGCAGGAGGTTATTCCATATCATGTGACAGCATGTGGAAGGCTATAAAGTTGTGGCGTGCCATGGCATGGCTACTTCTTAGCAATTGCTGTTTTTTGGGTGATGAGATGCTGTGTTATTGGCAGAGTGTTGGTCAGCAGGTGATGAATAATTGCATTGTGGAAAGATATATATTTGTATATATTGTTATCAGCTGTGTAGTGCTGAGCTTTCTACCAGATTAAACCACAACACTATGTCAGGTACTCACAGTGAGAGGGAGTGAAAGACCATGGTCACACTACCTGCTGCCTTCTCTGTGGCGCGTATGGGGCCTCTCAGCTTGAGTGACAGGGACAAACTCACAGCCTGAAGAAAGCAGAGATGCCACTGTTAGGGTTGCTTTCAATTGTGACCCACAAAGGCAGTCTATTACATTTTAGACTCTCTCACCCTTAGAAAGCCATGAGAAGGATATTCTGGCTCCTGATTCTTCTTAAAGTGTTTTTCCCAGCAAAATTTGAGTAGCATTTCCTTGATTTTCTAAAGCTTGCTGAAAATAATAGGCTCCTTCCTACCCAACAGCCTGCAGAGACCAATACAGTGAAAAGAAATGGCAGAATGACTATATTCACATGTGAAAAGCCTCTTGAATGATCAGCAAAAGCACAGAATGAGGACGCAATCAAAAACAGAGGGGCATAACTTGAAAATATGAATAGACTTGTGAGGATTTCCCCAGGCACTTGTATTACACTGCAAAGCATTTATTATCTAGTTATAGGACAGATCCAGGACATTCATGGGCATTCCTCCTTCCCTGTATAAACCTCTGATCAAATCTCACCTATTCTCCCCTGCTCTCTTCTGGCTTCCCCAATTAATCAAGGATAGAGTTTTGCCCCTTAATTTCAGGGAAAGAAGCTCACTTGTCTACTCCAAACATGAGTCAGTACTTTCCCCACTGCTCTTTCATAAACCTTGCCACCAACAGTGACAAAGGCACCAGGACAAGGACATTCTCTGTTCAACAAACCTGGGATCTGACCTTCTAAGAAATACCACAACCCTTCTGCATTCACCTCACGAAAATAAAACTCTGAGCTATGTCGTCAGATTTCATTACTGTAAGTACAAAAATAATACTCTACGAGTTGAAATGACTGTCCTGTTCGCACAGCTCACACTGGGATTATACTTTTAAAACTGTCTCTGAAATAAACTAACATCAAAACAAAATTATAAACGAAATGTCAAACAATGTGACAGGTTCAGAAACAGCCAACAGACAGGGAACATCATGGCAGTTGTAAGGAACACACCCGCCTGATCAGCATATTTGCCTTGCAGGTAGCGTGTACCTTTTCTGACAGCACTGATGCATATTGTGTCAAAAACTGACATGAAATCATAACATAACTGAGCTCTAAAAGAAACAGGGAGGAAAAATCTGTAATAATAGTATTTTGCTTTTATTGCCTACCAGTAGAAATAAACACCTGCTCTGTCTGATATCCCACCACCAACAGAGCAGTAAAGCTTCAGCGTAACTGCATGCTGTAAAATCTAATTGACTGTTGTCCAAACACTGGATGTAAAGTGACATGCCGCAAACTTGTCTCCTGTCTATTTACTACAGTGCTTGAGGAGTGCTGCAGTGATTTACTGAGCAAGGTGCTCCTGCTTATTGCCTATGATTTACTCTGCAGCCATGCAGAAAATGGCAGGACTGACAGATTTCAAGGAAAGTTTGTCAGTCATTACCCGTATGCGTTAGTCAGCAAAATCTTCCGGCTGGTGATAAGCAATTCTCAGAGGAACACTATTTTGTTTTTATTCTGGATTTTATTATCTTATCCCCCAGCACTTCTAAAAAATGCTCATTTTAAGGTTTTGAATGAAATCTTTATCGGTTCACATCATACGTAATTCATACTCACCATAAAAGTGCTGAATACTAACCAGAAGTATTAGATGAGAATTTTAAAAAGCTGTATTTAAAATAACCTGCTGAGGCATTCAGGAACACAGCAAAAGCATAAATACTAAGAAAAGCAAAAAAAGGACAGCAAATATACAGTGTGCTATAAAGTGTCAGCTTTTAGTGGAGCTGCTCAAAGACCTGATCGCCATTTGCATAATTACAGAATTAGCTACCATAGGGGAACAAAATAAAATATTATTGTTTGGATTTGATCTAAGCTTCTTTCCTAGCCTGGGCCAAGGCTAATACAGCTTTATCACTCAGGTGCAAAGATTAACTGAAGTCTTCGCATGAGCTTTTCTGCAGACACTAGCACTCATTTTCAGAAAAGTGGTGGGAAAACTGTTCAAGGCTGCCAATGCTTCACCCTCAACAGCCTAAAGGACCAACAAACCTCGTTGTGTCTGTCAATTGACCAATATTGTTAATCAGGCAAGGAGATGCATATAATAGGGAAAATATGGTCACTAACTCTATATGGGCTTGTAGCCTCTTGTAAGTAGTATTTTAACCTGATAGCGTTGCCCAGGATTTTCAAAGACACACACCTACTGCCCTTCCATAGGAAACATACTCTTTAAGCCCCAGCTTGGATCATTCTTTGTAACAGTAACACCAGAATAATTTGCCTTTTTGACAGTTCTTTTAAATGCCAGGCCCCTTAGGCTATGCGCTGCGCAGGAGAGACAGCTGTTGTCCATAAGAGGCTCCAACTTCTACAGGAAGGTCAGACCCAAATGTGAAAACACAATGTACAAGCAGCACACTCCAAAAAGCATGCAGTTACGACATTTTTAAAAAATATATTGTTGGGTAGATGTTAGAATACTCAGTCTAACCTGTCCTGATTTTGACTTTCTGCATAAAATACATCCTAGGCAAAGTAATTTAAAAGTAAATATAAGCCTGTGAAAATGCATTAGGAAAAACCCACAATACGGAGAGAAAAGACACCTAAGCTAAATACTGAGCAAAGCTGAAGGAAGAGAACTAATATCAGGAATAACTGTTGGCATGACAGAAACAAAAATAAATGTTTTGAAAATATAATGTGATGCTGTCACGGCAGTTTAGTGGATTAAGGGAAGAAGTATGGCATTTATTAAAAGAATTTATTAGAAAAGATAGTATTTTTTTAGGAAAGGAGCAAGCTTTCAAGTCACACGTGCCCCTGCTCAGTGTCAAACAATGCCTGAGGGAAGAGCCTGTCTAGCTGCCAGCTGAAACCTTTCCGCAGGGCAGTTTTGCCCTGGAATTCTTCTTTGCTCAAACCTACAGGAGAGTAAAGGATGTCACAGATGCTGTGCATAGTTTAGTGGTAACCTTCTGGAGACATTGAATTCACTGTATGGCACATGCACAGGAGACAGGATTTTGCAAAAATACCAGACATTTTGTATATGAGTGGCAGAATTCAGGGGATGCATCTGAGTTTTCCAGATATCCAGTAGCTAACCAGAGTAGAGGCAGCTGGATTTCCAGATGTTAGGTGCTCAGAAAAAAGAATTCATCCTGGTGTAAACATAGGAGAATAGATACTAGAATAAAACTCTCATTTAAAGTTTCCTGCTCTGACACTACTCTCATTATGAAGTATTAGAGGTCTGTGAAACCTTAAATCTGAAAATAAATTAAAATGATCTTAAATGAGAAAACTTTCAGGTGGATTCCAACTGTTCACAGAATGTTAGCTTAAGACAATGTATGCAGTGAGAGGAAGAAGTGGAGTGCTTCTTGGACTTATTAGAAACCAATATTGCTGTGGAAATTTAGATACAAATCTTCAGAGATATTAACACTAGAATTGAGGCAGCAGTAAAGCTGGAAGTGGACCATCAGCACTAGATGACAAAAGAAGATAAATGAGTTAGCTCTGTGACGTAGCCAGCTGTAGATCTATGGTGAATGTGAAGATATTCTGCTATTTTTAAGTGTTAATAACTTTTCCCTGCTTTGCTTTGTGCTATGAAGAGGAATTAATGCATACTTGCTAGGGACTACCACCTAGCTGGAAAAGGCTGGGGGTCCTAGTGGACATCAAAGTTAACATGAGCCAACAGTGTGCTTTTGCCTCAGTGAAGGCTAACAGTATCCTGAGACGCATTAGACAAAGTATTGCCATCAGATCAAGAGAGATGACCCTTTTCCACTACTCAGCACTGGCAAGGCCACACCTAGTGTGCCACATTCACTTCTGGACTCCCCAGTGCAAGAGAGACGCGGACATACCGGAGAGAGTCCAGAGAATGTTCACAAATGCCCAAATATGAAAAGCAGGAAAAATATTACTTTTTAAACATAACACTAGAAACAATTTCTTAAGAAACGTTAGAGTTACTGGGAGTATTTTTGACAGAACTGAAGTCAGCAAGAATAAAGAGATGCGTTTGCAGGTTCCTGACACTGAAAAACACAAGCTGAAGGAAGCTACAAGGAATATAATAAAGATAGCAGAATATATAGTAAACTGTTCTTTATTAAGCAACAAAAGAAATCAGAGGAAAGACCAACCTATCTCAGACATGATATTGATGCATCGAAAGAGTCTCTGGTCTATCAAATAAATATGTAATACAGTGCGTGAACAATTGGTTGATGGATCAGGCTGAAAGGGTTACCGTAAATGAGCTTATGGTAGGTTCGTAGCCAGTCAGTAGCGGGTGTTCCACAGTATTCCATGTTTTCATAGATGACCTGGATGCAGAACTTGAATGCACACTAAGTTTGCAAATGACAATAAATCAGGAGGAATTGTTGACTCTGTCGAGGGTAGAGAGGCCTTGCACAGAGATCTTGACAAGAGTGCTGGGAAATCACCAACCACAGGACATTCTACAAGAGTGAGAGCTAGATTCTACACCTGGGATGGCACAACCCTGGATATACATACAGACTGGAGAATGAGACGCTGGAGAGCAGCACTGTGGAAAGAGCTCTGTGATTTCTGGTTGATAGCAAGTTGAATGTGAGCTAGCAGCGTGTCCTGGCCGCCAAAAGAGCCAACTGCACCCTGGGGTGCATCAGGCCCAACACTGCCAGCCAAGATTGTCCTGCTCTGCTCAGCACTGGCACAGCCTCACCTCAAGCACTGTGTGCAGTTTTGGTGCCACAATATAAGAAGGGCATAAAACTATTAGGGAGCATCCAAAGGAGGGCTACAAAGATGGTGGGATGTCTAGAGGGCAAAATATATGAGGAGCATCTGAGATTCCTTAGTTTGTTCAGCCCAGAGAAGAGGAGACAGAGAGGAGGCCTCATGGCAGCCTACAGCTTACTCATGCAGGGACCAACGGGGCAGTGCTGATCTCTGCTCTCTGGTGACAGCAACAGGACCTGAGGGAATGGCATGGAGCTCTGTCAGGGAGGGTCAGATTAGGGATTAGGAAAGGGTTCTTCACTGGAGGGTGCTCAGGCCCTGGCACAGGCTCCCCAGGATGGAGGTTACGGCCCCAAGCTGCCAGACTTCAAGGAGCACTTGGACAACGCTCTCAGACACAGGACTTGAATTTTGGGTGGTCCTGTGTGGAGCCAGGAGTTGGACTCTATGATCCTTGTGGGTCCTTTCCAACTCAGGGTATTCTATGATTCCATGATTCTGTGATTCTATGAAATAAATCATCCATCCTTAAAGGCTACATTCTCAATTTATATAGCAGATTACTTGTTGCTAATTCTCTTGTTGCTGCTTCTCTCTTACTTAGCTCATTGCTAGCTACTAGAAACAAACAAACAAACAAACAAACAAAAATACAATCATGACTCGTGTCATGTTACATGATACTGTAGAATGAACAGAGTGGATTCCAAGTGCAAATTTTCATGCTTCCTACTGGGTCGGGTTGTTTAAACTATTTTCCATTTATATACTTTGCAACCCTTTTATTCCAGGTGAGCACTTCTAATTATCCTTTCTAGTGCCTGTTATGAGGTCACTTTTTAACTTTTCCCCTCTTATGTTCTTTAAATGTATAGGTACCCACCTACAGAAAGAAAGTGTCCCAGACGACCAAACAGTCATGAATAAGATTCAGTTCATAAATAACTTCTGGAAAGTCAAGAACCAATTTATGTACAAGATCAGTCTCCAGCAACTAAAATTCATATGACAGGCAAGCTGGATATTTAGTCTCAAAACTTCCTACCCACAATGTATCTGCCACATCCATTTATGAATCTTGCATGTACAAAATCCTTTTATGCACGGGTACAGTTAGACAGCAGTCATCCAAAGAGCAAATACAACTGTGTGTATTTTCCATGCAGATGTATGCAGAGGACCTGAAGTGCTGAAGACACCATTAGCTTTCTGTGCCAGTCCTGCAACAAAGTCCCTGGCCTTCACAATCCTACATATATATTTTTATTTATAGAAATTAAATATAATAGGAAACTTGAAAATGAGTGGTCAGGAACATCCACCTTCACACACTCTGATTTTGGGATTTAATGATCATGTAGTATTTTGTTTTCTTTAAATTAAATTCACACAACTGAAATGCTTTCAGATAATTCAGTTGAATTGAATTTTCATTTGTGTTGTTTCTGATGTGAAAGTATAAGCTAAAGAAAATAATTCTCTATTTGGCATGAGAAATCACTTTAAGAAGAGGTCCTGTAATTCAAAAGCAAAAAAAATAAAGAGGCCACTGTAAAATACACTTAATTTCATACCAGGTGGTACTTCTGTTAAAAAATATTTAGTGGAAGGAGTCATTTTTGGCATCTCTGCTCACGGTTTCAAATATTTTGTGACACAGTATCAGTCAAAATTCAGTGAGTGCCACTATATTTTCTGGAACTTGTTCCTGGCCCAGAAGTTCTTCACATTGTAGTAGTATGCTATAGCTCCTCCTCAGTCAACAAGCCCTGAGAATATGTGGAGAAAAGAAGGATTATGTGTGCAGAGCTAAATTGTACCTCAGAATAGCATCAAGGTGTTTCTAAGATGGTCACCAGGACATTGTCCCTTAAAAGAAGTTCTCCAAGACTGGTTAATGTATATACACCCACTAAGACTACTTTTGATAAAAAACTAGTCTGTAAGAACAAGCAGATCTGACCTGACAGGACACTGACCTTGGCCAAAGTTATACCTACCAGGATATTATATATTATTAATGCAGGGCAGGCTGGCAGTTTTTTCAGTGTTCCTTTACCTTCTATTTGAAAAATCCTTTTTCAGAGAATCAATCTAAAGGGGCTTAAGGAGGAGACTGACCTCCAACAAATCAATTAGATCTTAAATGAAAGCTCTTTTGTAGTCTTTCTTTTTTATTTAAGAAAAAAAGTAAGTAAAATACAGTTTACCTTTAATAAAACTACCATAAAGTAATTGTACTGTATAACAAAGGATACATCAATGTCCATAGATATAGATTTTCTATAATAGCTAAAGTCATGATGATCCATGCGCTTTCACCCAGATTAGTTATTTCTTATTTTAGAAGAGTAAAAAGAATAATTTAAATTTAATTATCATTTTAAACTGTCATAAAATAAGAATTTAGCGTTCCAAGAAATCACCTTCTTTAAACGCACCTCTGAACAGAGTGATAAGACTACTACAAGAAGGCAAATTATTTCCAAACGCAGTACGTGTTATAGCTTAGTGTGTTCAGTAATCAGTCCATCAACATGGAGAGCTTTTTGAGTTTAATCAATTCAAGGGACATACATTTGTGTATTAAATCCTGGCCTCCAGTTCTGCCACTCCCATAACTGTTGGTTCACTCTGTGCATAGTTCCAGAATCCCATTTTCCAAACTTTAATTACTGAACAACCTTCAGTATGACCCACTAACAAGAAGTATGTACAGACAAGTTAAAATAAGATCCAAGTACATCCTGAACTTATACTACATCCCTAAGGTTCAAAGCCTTTGGCTAACTTTACTTTGAATTATTTTGACGTTTCAGCTCTTCTAGCTCTGGAGATGAAAGTGTCAAAATATCACAAGTCAGCTTCCTCATATGAGATTTTCCATGAAATTCTGCAGACACAAGGTGTTCAGGAAGTTTAGGAAAGTTCCAATTAAGAGTCCATGGCTCATCTGAGTTTACCCTACAGCAGTTTTTGGATGTGAGTTACATATGCGCACACACACAAACTTCTTATGTATTTAGTGACATTAAAAATGTTTCTTGTCTCACCTGGATGACAAATAGAACTTTATATTACTTGAGAGAAAAAAAAAAAGAACTACAGTAACATTTCCAGTGAAAATTGTCAATATCTGAAGAAAATAGCTGCATAGAATTTAGTCCAAAATGCAGAGTGATACATTTATTTGGTTTCTTTAAGCTCCAATTTGAAATGAAAACACTCTTTGTACTAAAAATTTTATCTAAATAGAATGAGAATACAATATATTATTAAATTTAAGAAGTCTTTTCTAAGGCAAAACGCACAAAATATGCAGAATGAATGCCTGAGTTAGTTAAGAAATAATTAAATAAATAATAAACACACAGAGTCCCATTAAGAACACCTTACATTGCAGCACTTTTCATAATGGCTGAGTACAATTGGAAGCGGTGAATAATAGCTTGACTTCAGCTCAGTCAATGACAAAATCTGTATCTATTTAAGTAGAGCCTGAATTCAAATTTATATGTAATGAATATAATTAATAGCTTTACTTTGATGCCTTGTCTACTTTGAAAATGGCTCATTCATATGTAGCTTACTGAAAGTCTGTTTTCTTCCGCATATCACTCCTCAGAGTAAAACTAGTTTCTAGGTTTTAAACCAAATATTCCTGATAATTTGTACATACTAGACCAGCACTGAATAAGCCTATGAAATGGAACATGAAGTGATTGCCTGACATACAGGAGGACTTCCTCTGAGGACCAAGGAGCTCTCTTTCAACTGCCAGTAGTCAATGCAACAGCAATTCATCATCCTGAAAACAAAATGCATATTTTCTAGATTTCCATACTTTTCCACATTTCCAGCACTAAAAGTAGAATATGACTGCTGAAATTACTTCTTTTCTGTGGTTCTTGACAGGATTTTAAAGCTTACACATTATCTGTGTGCATGTAGACACATTTGTGTCAATAACCACAATTTCTGGTTTGCTGCTGGAGCTTAGTCATAGCTTTTCTATGTGAATGCTCTTATACTTTGGTTCTCCACCCATAAAGCTGAAATAACATTTCCTCACCTAATTAGTGTTCCTGAGATTTATGATGCTATGGTGATTATGATTGTGTCGGAAAGTAGAGAGGAAGTGTTACCTTCGCTGTTATTTCAATTTAAATTTCAGTCAGAAGGAATAATGGAGAACAAAGACACTAAAATTTAGGGCTAAGTCTTCTCATCTGTTTTTTGATTTTAGCTGTGATCTTAGAGTCTACAAATGTCAGCAGCAGAAGAGGAGATACTTACAAGAACTGCTTTGAAAGTAAAGCCTCCTATTTTATTATGTTGGCCCACAGTGTCAGGGGCGGATGTTGGTGGTAGAGGTTGAACCTTTCCATTAATATTCTGTTCCATTTTGTTGCATTGTGACAGATGGCAGCAGAGGGGCAGTCTGACAAAATGGCATCTAGAAGAAACATGCACTGTAACACATGAAATACATGGCACAAGCTGAGGAATTCTAAAATTAGAAGAAAACATTAAGATATTGTAGTCAGGAGTTTTCATGAAGAAAAATGTCATGGAGATACTGCAGTTTGTTGTAGTCTTACTACACTCTCCTAAACTCACATGCGCTTCAAATGGTGGAGAACTTCAGCAAAACTTTTTTTACAGTACTGACAAACTCCAAAGGTTCAGGAATCATAAATTAAGCATGGAAATTATGACTTTAAGTTAAAAAAAACCTTGTAGATTTTAAAAACATTTGTATGCAATTATTTGCCTTTTCAGTATAGAGACATTAAGCTTCGCATCATATAAGTTAATCTGCATGACCAGAAGACAAGAAATGTGTCTTTCTGAGATGAAATATGAGAGTTTCAAGTAAACACAGGAGTTGGCTCAATAAAGAGTCGACCAAGTATCACAAGACACATCATAAAAATTACAGGCACAAGCAAATATTATTTTTAAAGCAGTCCTTTTTAAATGGAGATTCCAAGCAACACTGAATTCTCTCCTTCCCTTGATAGTGTGTTCCAGTGGTTAATTACCCTTGCTGTAAAACTTCGGGTTTTTTTCACCTTTTAGTTTGTTTCTTTTCCTAACTTAGCTGCCAGCCAATGGGGGTCTTGTTTTATCTTTGTCACCTTCCTAAGATATTGAGATCTACTTCTATTTTGAAGGAAAAAAAAAAACTTTACAAATATGCTCGTTTTGTGAGTTTTTCACCTCTATTTACCAGTCTAGCCCTTTCTAGTAGATGACTAGGAGATGTGAGAGGCCATCTGTAGACCTGAGGCACTCTTGCTCGTTCTTTTCTCCTGGTGAATCACGTAGTCAAAGATCCTAACCACAATGTACCAAGATCATCAGAGTCACCAGTATGCATAAGCAACATCTGCACCCCTGAACTGCAAGTAGGCAGAGCAGTGAATATGGAAGGATTCTATTCAAAATTTGCAACATATTGCAAACGTTAAATCCTCTTTTTTTCTTACATGGATGACAATCTTGTGTAATAATAGCAGCTGCAATGTTCAGTTTCATAAGAGTATTTATCCTAGCTCTCCTGGAGTTACACATACCTCAGGAAATTAAGATATTGCTATCCCAATTACATAGCATTCAGATATTACCATAGAATCATAGAATGGCCTGGGTTGGAAGGGACCCCAAGGATCATCAAGTTCCAACTTCCCTGTCACAGGCAGGGCCACCAACCTCAAGATTAGGTACTAGATCAGGTTGCCAAGTGCCCCATCCAACCTGGCCTTGAACACTTCCAGGGACGGAATATCCACAGCCTCTCTGGGCAGCCTGTTCCAGTACCTCATCACTCTCTCAGTGAAAAACTTCCCCCTGACATTCAATCTAAACCTTCCCTCCTTCAGCTTAAAATCATTCCACCTTGTCCTGTCACTATCTTCCTGCATAAAAAGTTGATTTGCCTCCTGTTTATGGTCTCCCTTTCAATACTGGAAGGCTGCAATGAGGTCTTCCTACAGCCTTCTCTTCTCCAGGATGAACAAGCCCAGCACCCCCAAGCCTGTCTTCATGTGGGAGGTGCTCCAGCCCTCTGATCACCTTTGTGGCTCTCCTCTGGATCCTCTCCAACAGCTCCACATCTTTCCCATATTGGAAGCCCCAGACCTGGACACAGGACTCCATACAGGGCCTCACAAGGGCAGAGTAGAGAGGGACAATCACTTCGCTGTTCCCTGCTGGCCACCCTTCTCCTGATGGAGCCCAGGATACCATTGGCCTTCTGAGCTGCAAGAGCACACTCCTGGCTCATGTTCAGTTTTTCGTCCACCAGGACCCTTAGGTCCTTCTCTGCCGGACTACTCTCAAGGAGTTCTTCTCTCAGTCTGTATATATATATCTGGGATTACTCTGATCCAAGTGCAAAACCTTGCACTTTGCTTTGTTGAACCTCATTAAGTTCACATGAGCCCACCTTTCAAGTTTGTTGAGGTTCCTCTGGATGGCATCCCTTTCTTCTGCCATATCACCTGCACCACTCAGCTTGGTGTCATCAAATTAGCATAGTACCATAAGCTAGCCAATCGTCATACAAGTGACTGTCATGCAAATTTGTTTTTTTTAATTAACTTAGTACTCTTTCTTCCATATGTCCAGAGGATATGGAGGAAAACAGTCAGAAGAGGAAAAAGGAAATAATCTCTATGACCCACTCAAAATATTACATGAAGCAGTTACTTTCATTTTTCACTCTATTCCAACACATAGAAACAGGTCAGAGGACTGTCTTAACTGAAAGAAAATGGGAAAGGGTGTGTACTATTTATTATTAATTATTATTATGCCAGACATCTATTAGTAGTTTCTAAAACATTTGCAGTATGCAAAGTAGGAAGATTGATTAATGCTGGGGATCGCACGCATACGAGTTTTGGTTTTCTTTGGGGCTTGTTTTTAGTGGTGGAGGTTTTTTGGTTGATTGGCTTGGGTTTGTTTTAATTATTTGATGTTAAGTTCTTCATATAATGAGATCTTTTGATGCTTATGTGGTAGAAATATAATCTGTGACATACAAGAGAGAAAAAAAATCTTTCAATTTTTATAGTACAATTTAAGGCAAAAGGAGAACCATGCTGCTGAGAAAGGCAAAATGTTTTTACATTATCTTTTCCTTTGACTTTCAGAGGGTGAAATACTGTGTAGGTATGAAGAAAATGTCTTGCAGGGACTAAACAGTAAGCTAGTAAAAAAATAGCTAATCATACTAAAATAATACTAAGAACTCTGAAAGTTTAATTCAGAAAATACTTCTAATTAAGAAAAGAAAAATTCTAGGTTACATAAATGTAGCTATTGCTTCAGTCTCTTTCGACTGGTGCATTTGTTACTTGGAACATGGAGATTAAAGGACAAAATTTCTGATCCAATTTGTAGAGAATAAGTTCATTGCTTCTGGTTCTGTTTTAATTAGGAGATAGATGTACAGAGGTTATGACCGTGATACATTTTTCGTGAAAGGCACAAAAACCAAAGCCATAAAAAGTAACAGAGTTGAATCCTTTGATCCATTAAAATCTAACACGTTGACATTTGTCAACTTGTATAGTTACGTATAAGTGCTTATGTCTTATGAAACTGCTTAATTTTTCTCCCTGGTGCTATGTTCAGATTTTTCAGGTCCATCAGTCTATAAATCTGTCTGCTTGAAAGATATCTAACATAGAAGTTCAGCCCCTGTGGCAAGAGTTATGTGCTCGACAGTGGGCCCCAATAGCACCAGGTCAGCATAGCTAAATGAAACAATCATCAAATAGCAGATAAAGAGAAAAGAAAGAAAAGAATAATCTGAGTGTTAGCATTGTGGTTAAGTATAGACATATCATTCAGTGTCACGAGTTTCAGTTTTCTTTCCACAGGCCACTACACATTCCTCTGTAATTATGAAAACATTATTATGGCAGGTTTAAATTCCGTATGATTTGGCAGTGATGCTGTGTATTTACTATTCTGGCAGTTCATAACACTGTCATTACATGTACAAACAGCTGACAATACAAGAAGGAATTCCAAAATTTGTTTTCCTTCAGTGCAGTGACCCATTCAAGCCTTTCAAAAATTTAATGTTGGCTGCATTCTTTGGGAAAATGTAAAATAATGGCTTCACAGATAGAAAACAAGCTATTATTCTCTTCCTTCAACTGTTATTTTGGTAGTTATCACTCCTCAAAATACTCTTGTTAAGAAAAGGCATATCCTAAAAACAGATTTCAGAATAAAACCATGTAAGATTTTAAAGGAGGAAAGAACATGTTTATAAGCTCTGGAGGCTGTTATGCACTTTAACTAAAAGAATATTTACGAATCAAAGTTTTTTTGAATTTATTATTCAACATTCTTTATTCAGAAAATGTGATAGTTGAAAGAACAGGGAATCTTACATAACGTGGTATATGTAGCTATTTGTCTTTTTTTTTTTTCTATATCTTTTCAAGATTGTGATCAAACAGTCTATCAGTCTTGCACTTCTGGAATTTGTATGAGCTTCTAATAGCCTTAATAGCTGTCAGAAACTTGCACACTGTCAATCTGTTTTATTATTAAGAGTATCCAGTAGGTTTTTGTTAGATCAGTTAATGCAATTTTAAAGGAGTTACTTTCTCATAATATTAAAGATTTCCAAGAGACAAATATTGCTTATTCAGTATTTATGGTTTTGAAAGACTCTTCCTATTACATTATACATTGAAAGACTATGTATGTCTTCATATGGATAACGTAATTGGGGTATAGAAAAATGTGCAATGACATGTATATATTTGATCCTACAGAAATAATGAAGAATATGTTTAATTCGGGCATGTGGACATTCTCCATGCCTCCAAGTTTAAGTTGGTTATTTCAGACTAAGGGCACAATTACCTAGACATTTGGACATATTTCTTTCTATATAAACAGTCATAAAGGCTGAATGCATGGGGGAGGGAAGTAAGACTATTACGCAGTGCAGCACCAAAGCTATCCAAACAGCTTTGAAAACAGTGGCACGTCTACACAAGATTGGCTTACTGTGAATACTTCTCTATAGCTAAAGCTACATACTACTTCACAGAGAAGCCAGGTGAGGTTTTAATTCAGTGTAATATAGTTGGGAAGAGACCACCAGAACACCACTATAAATATTCTTTGCCAATTTCTATAACGTAATATCATGCAGAGATACTAGTTGGTGTCCCAGAGGCAGGATAGCTATGATAGCAGTGTTCTTGGAAACTCATCCTATTTTTCTGAAGCATCTTTATTGCATTATAGTCAGATTGCTTAACGCTGCAGCCTTTCTACAATTCCTTCTTTAGCTATGCTCACACATTGCTACCTAACAGCAGCCAGTTCCATAGCTTCCTGTATTACTGGTCTTGTGTGTGAGTAAAAGCAACATCCTCTCTCAAATCATCTCCAGATAAACTCAAAATTAGGTCAGAATCTGAATTCTAAACAGAAGTCACAAAGGTCATGTATAACTGCAGCATTTTGGAATATACTACCATATATTAATTGCAACACAAAATATTAGAATCTTTAATTTAGCAAGAGAAATCAACGTTAAGGTAGAGCTGACATTTGCAAAGCAAATTTTCCTATGATTTTTCAAAAACTTTCTTCCTTCCTTCCTTCCTTCCTTCCTTCCTTCCTTCCTTCCTTCCTTCCTTCCTTCCTCCCTTC
>WBMW01005832.1:138227-184734 GCA_013396635.1 Penelope pileata
CTTTCCCTCTTTCCCTCTTTCCCTCTTTCCCTCTTTCCCTCTTTCCCTCTTTCCCTCTTTCTTTAGGTGACTAGTCACTTTAAATGCAGTAAGAAAGGAAATAGTACAGACTGGATGACCTCGATCACAATAAAGAATGATTGGCAAGGCAATGTAATATGTACTCCCTCCTTTTTCCCACAGAGGTTAAGCCAAAAATTATACAAAAGCATAACCCTGTATCTTATGCTATTTACCTTGCAGAATTCAATTTCAAATTTTTCTATTTTTTCCTTCCTTTATGGGCCTGAAAACACCATTAAGAAAATTTATTGGACATTTTCTCATGCCAGAACTTGTCTAGTACAAGCTGAAGTTATATTTTGCCAAGCATCACGATCCATTGTGGCAATCACCCAATAGTTTCTTAGTGACAGATTTCAGAAGCTCTTCCTTAACCGAAAGTTTTTGGGACAGCTGTCCCACCTTTCAGTTGTCCACCTGCCATCTGCAAAATTCTCCCTCTATCTGTCATAGTATATGTAATCCCAAAGAAGTTTGATTTGTCATCCTTAGATGACTGAAGATCTCTTCACAAGCCTGCTGCCTGATTGTCTTTCAGGCTGAGATGAGCTTCTACCTTCAGTTTACATAGAGCAACCAACATTTTCATCAGGCAGAGTTTCATAAAGGGGTTATTGTGTTTCAGTACTGAGACCCTGACAAGGACTGCATATTGACACATACTCAACTGTGTGCTATTTCTCATGGCCTTCTCCTCTTTTAGGAGGGGCCTAAATATACTTGGTCTCTTTTCCATAACTTACTCTCTGGTGTATTGATCATTTTCTTTCTTTCTGTTTCAAATTTGGTGTGGTGATATCTCTGATACCATTTGATGTCCAAAAATGTTTAATTTGTTTAGTATTCGGTATGTTCAGTACTGGCTCTTTCTATCATAGAAGCAATATGTAGTTCATACTGAAGAACCTTTTGGAATTCAGGTAGGAAATTCAAACAGTGTCTTTTTTGTAGATAGGTCACTGTTCTGTTTCTGGCTACTACAGTATTGAACACAATGTAAGCATCACTTATTCAAACTGTTGTACTTCAGTAGCCACTCTGTTTTCCTGAGCCTTAAATTTACATGAAAGACAAAGTAAGTAATCAACCTCACTGTTCATGACCTCCCTTCACTAATCATGATTTAGGACTGGCTTGAGGCATGAGCAAAGCTGGCAATCACCCTAGGCAGTGGAAAGAGTTAGCAAAATCAAAGTCTCAGGTGTGGTGGGTAGTAGTCACCCATCCTTGGACTTTGTGTCCTGCCCCTTCACTGGCTGCTGGGACAGAGAAGGGACTGATGGTCCCATCCTCAGCTCTCCAAAAGCACATAGTTTCTATGATTCTGTGAAAACCAGACAAAATTCACAGCCCTAACTCTCTACACTCTGCATAGACAATCATACAGAGAGGGAGAAAAGGAGGTCCCGGAGGAGGAGGTTTATACCACTCTATATCTAATCATAATTTACTGCCCTAGAAGGGATGGGCCCAGGTACATGAAGCCACAGATTGGAATCAGCTGTAGAGATGAGGCAATAAATATCCCCTTGTACTTGGACTGAGGTACTAGTTTAATACTTGCATATGAAATTCCTTAAAGAGAATATTTGATTGTCTCACTGCACAACCACAGGCTGGACATGGAGCCAGAAGGACAGAGCTCTGCCATGAACAAAAATGTCATTCAACAGTGCCCAAAGACAGCATTTTTTCACCCCATCTAAAGGCAGGAAAATTGAATTTCATTATATTCCTCAGAAAACTTATGTTGATTCTGGCTGGTCCTGGTTGGGTTAATTATTAACAGCCAGATTTATACCACTTAACTTGAAGCACTTTGCTGTGTCATATCAATTGAGGGTAGTCTGGCTTTACTATGTTTCCTCTGTAATCAATGGAAAGAGAAAAATGGGGTAAAATTGACTTGTGGTAGTAATGTTGTCTTTGTTGACTGCTAAGTGGGTTTGGCCCCCCCATTACATCCCTGGAGCTAAGTGAAAATTAATCACTACTCAACAGCTTGAGATACCAGGTTTGATCGGAATTGCAGTCTTGCAGTTTTGATGTCTACCCAAGCTAGCTGCTGAGTGCTGTTCAACAAAAGCCCAGGTTGGACTGCATATGTTGAATCATATCACTTATGCTTCAGAAGAGGACAGTTTCACAAAGGCTGTGTAATTTCCAAATCTGCACCACTGGCAGATTTGCAGAGTGGAGTTTAATTCATGGATGCCTCCTGCTTCTGAGTGCCTGGCACCAAACCTATTTTTAGAAACTCAGAGTAATTCTGAAGGAAAAGTAATTCCTGGAACCATGTTCCTGCCACTCACCTCCCTGAAGAATTTTCCCTTTTGTTATTTTTTACTGTATTTGCATTCAGAGATTTTGCTGCTCACCAGACAGATTGAGTATATTCACAATTCCTTCTTGCATCAGTGGAACTCTGAGCAGAAAGTGCTTTTCAGCTTAGTTAGGAAAATCATCCCTTCTGATTGCTATACAGGTTTAGTGTGGGACGTATAACTTCTCTTTGTCCAAGAGTGGTAGAACACCAGATCGAACAGATTTCACCAACTTGTTAGAGTCCAAAGATTGATTTTATGTGTTAGTGTTATTCTATTCATTTTCTAATACTGCAGTGAAAAGGAACTCTGTTAACCACAAATTAGTATTAAATAACCCTTTATTTTTTTAATTCCTTCTCGATCCCCCACTTCCTTAATATGCTCACTAGAAGCTTACAAGTCCAAGAGTCAGAATTCTAAAAGACAAAGTCAAATAATAAACTTTACAGTATTGGTACAGATGCGTAGCTTGTAAGGAAAGAAAAATATTATCTAAAACATACATAATAATTTTATTTTCCACAGGAAAGCTAAGTTTTACCTTGTTTCACTGGCTACCTACCAATGACTGGTAGGTAGATGTTGTGGGATTTTTTCCAAGAAAGAAAGAAAAGATATCAAGAATATATTTTAAAGTATGCTGTTAATCCTGAGTAGACACAATGCATGCCTTGTGCAAATCAGAATTAGACTGAAATGTGAGGGGGAAAGGCAATGAGCTTATCTTGAGTTTCCTTACCACTTACAGAGGACTGTTTCTAGGAGGCTTGCTTTTCCTAAAATAAATAAATTATAAGCTTAATGCAGATAGTAAATGGAATTCTATAGTCTGAAGAATACAGAAGGTCAGGCTAGCTGATAAGAATGGTACTTTATTGATCTATTTAAACAGATTATCAGTTTAGAGATTACCAGTGATCAAAATCTAGGTTTGCTCTTTATCTCAGAGACAAATTTACAACACATTGCTAATTTTGGATAAAAGCTTGAGATAATCACTACAAGGAAAAGAGAGTTAAAACTTGTAAACATTTCCATCCAAATACCACTTTCTTCCAATCCAAATATCACTTTCTTTGGATCATGCAGTATCTCTAGATCTTTCCTAGTGGTGATCATATCTTCCCAAAATGCTAGGTGTAGAGGAAATAGCTCAATATCTCTGCAAAGTAGGCAAAACACTCAAATATTGTGCTTAGAAAAATAAATGTACAAAATACCAATTTCCAGGAGACACAAAGGACAAGATGCCAGTTTAATTTGCAGAGAACAAATAAATACATTCTCTCCACTGGTAGCACAGACAGAAAATTTAGAAAGATGAAATTCTATTCTATTCTAATCTATTTCTATTCTATGTTAGTATATTGGAACAAGATATTTAATAATTCAAATGTTGATCATTAGAGTATATTGAAACTGCTTACTATCTTTCACACTATGAAAGCCGTAAGGACCAATCATACTATCTTACTCCAATATTGATCAGATGGTCAGAGGAGATCATGACAACCTTTAATTGAAAAGCTAGTAACAACAACAGGTAAGTTATTCTTCACAATGTTTGTCACAATGCATTTATATTTGAAAATAGAAGAATGATGTTTCTTTTGCAGTGCAATCTGCAGAATTCACCCTGGTGTAATTTTACACACCATACTTAAGTTTTGTCACAGATAAATTCGGTCTAATAGCAGAGGAAATATTTTCTTGTGATGACACCTTGAGGCATCAGTAGAAGCAGTAGCTATGTATATCTAAACGTATCCATTCAGAAAAGTCTACTCTGATTAAAAAAAAAGAAATTACTTAAAATAAAAGCTTCACCTTCCACACTCTCAGTCCAGTGCTACTTAGATGTCACACATTAAAAATTCCCAAATTAGCATTGTAATAGCAATAGATCTGAGAGAAAAAATGAGCTGTACCTATGCATGTAATAGGAATTAACCCATAGGAGGTGAAATCAATGCACATGACACTCTAAAACTCTAATATTTTCCTTGTAGACACTAGTCACCACTCAAGCTGTGATGATGCTCACCATGTATTCTGCCTATACAGTTTTAATGATTTGCTGGTAGAAGGTTGGCCAATTTAAAGCAGGAAGAACGAAGTGAATGGCTATTTGTGGAATTATGTCCCTAGCTTTTATTTGTTGTCACAATCTCACAGAATCACAGAATTGTAGGGGTTGGAAGGGACCTCTAGAGATCATCAAGTCCAACCCCCCTGCCAAAGAAGGTTCCCTAGTGCAGGTCACACAGGTAGGCGTCCGGATGGGTCTTGAATGTCTCCAGGGAAGGAGACTCCACAACCTCCCTGGGCAGCCTGTTCCAGTGCTCCATCACCCACACCGTGAAGAAGTTCTTTCTCATGTTGGTGTGGAAGTTCCTATGCTCCTCTTTAACCATAAAAATGAAAACCCAAACTAAGCTACAATAACCAAATGTTCAAAACAGCCTAAAAAGATTGGAGATCTAAGGTCCAATTTTCGTATAGTTCAGGCTCTAGGAATTTCAGTTCCTTGGGAATACTGCTGACATTTCAGTTGTTAAATTGATTTTGAAAATACAGTATGGCTTTTTTTTTTTTTTTTGAAAATAAGAACTTTTTCAGAAAGTGACTTCAGAAAGTTTAGTGCAACCATTTGTCAACTGAACTCTTCACATAAGTAGAATAAAACTTCCAGTCACGAATTTGCAGAGTTGAAATCCAAAATTAACCTATTACAAAATCAGAACATTTATACCAAAGGTATATCATATAGATTTTATATTCCTTATCCTACCCTCTCTCCAACATCTGGGTGCCCACATTATAAATTGATCAAAATTACTTGACTTTTAAAGACATGTATAAGAAAGGTATTATCCTGTTTTTGGCTGGGATAGAGTTAATTTCCTTCATAGTAACTGGTATGGTGCTGTGTTTTAGACTTATAATAAAAATAGTGTTGATAACATAGCAGTATTTCAGTTGGTGCTGACCAGTGCTTGCAGAGGCAAGGCGTTTTCTGTTTCTCATGCTGCACTGCCAGTGAGGAGTTTGAGGGTGCATGAGAAGCTTGGAGGTGACACAGAAAGCAAAGCTGACCTGAACTGGCCCAGGTAATATCCCATGATATATGATGTCATGCATAGAAATAAAATCTGAGGGCAAAGAATAAGGATGGGAGTGATGTTCAGCATGATGATATTTGTCTTCCCAAGTAACCATTAACCTGATATGTGCTGTAACCTGGACATGGCTGAACATTCGCCCGCTATCAGGAAGTAGCAAATACTTTGTTTTGCTTTGCTTGCACACACAGATCTTGCTTTACCTAGTAAACTTTATGTCAATCCAGAAGTTCTTGTACTTCTGCCGTTCCATTTATCTTCCTCATCTCACTGTAGAGGGACTGAGCAAGTTGTGCAGAACTGCCTGCAGGGGTTAAACCACAACAGATATACAGGGGGAGTCAGAAAGAAATATTTTACTGCTGATATCTCTGCCTCTAGGACCTTCTACTCGGACTCAACTTTCTAGACCTGATGGGTTTACCCAGGCTGGGAGGGCAACTGCCTGGAATCAGAGTGATATAAGGTGGTATTGGCAGATTATGTGTTTCCATGGTCATGGAAACCCTATCTCTTTTGCACTGCAGTGACTGGGACACCCTGATCTCAGAGCTGAGCAATTGCTCACTGTGGAGACAAAAGAGTTTGCTGTCAGGGCTCAGATGCGTTGAGAAAGTTAATAAAGCATTTCTGCCCTAGTGTTGATAGGTCCATGTAATACTGTCTGTGGAAAGAGTAGGAAAATGGCTCTGAAAAATATGTGACCACAATCTCCAATCTTTTTATATTTCCCTTTCTAAACTCATGGATTCAGTCCAGTGTTCACAAAGTGAAGTATGTGAAATTTTGCCAAAGCACCATATGAAAATGAACATACTATGCCATGGGAGCAGACTATGGTTTTGTTCACATTCATACTGATCTCCAAGGAGGATATTCCACAACCTCTCTAGGCAACCTATATCAGTGCTCAGTCACCCGCACAGTAAAGAAGTGCTTTCTGATGTTCAGAGGAAACATCCCGCTTGTGTCCATTGCTTCCTCTCCTGTGACTGAGCACTAGCAAAAAGAGCCCGACTGTCCTCTTCGCACCCTCCTTTCAGGTATTTATACACATTGGTGAGACTCCCCATGAATCTTTTCTTCTCCAGGCTAAATAGTCCCAGCTCTCTCAGCCTTTCCTTATAGGGGAGGTTCTCCAGTCTCTTCATCGTCTTTGTGGCCTTCTCTGAATTCTCTACAGTATTTCCATGTCTCTCTTGTACCAGGGAGACCAGAAATAGACACAGCACTTCAGGTATGGCCTTACCAGCAGTGAACAGAGGGGAAGGATCACCTCTTTTGACCTGCTAGCAGTACTTCGCCCAATGCAACCCAGTAAACCATTAGCTGTCTTTTGAAGAAAGGGCACATTGCTGGCTCACGTTCCACCTGGTGGCTGCCAGGACCTCCAGCACCTTTTCTGAAGTTTTTTTTCCAATTGGGTGGTGCACAGCATGTAACTCACATGATCGATGGATGAAGGGAAGGAAGTGGATGTAATCCTTCTGGATTTTGGTCTTTGATATTGTCCCTCACAGTATTCTTCTGGACATACTGTCCAGCCATGAGGTTCACACTGCACTAGGTGATGAACTGACTCAATGGTAGAGCTCAAAGTGTTGTAGTGAATGGGAATACAACTAACTGGTGACAAGACACTAGCAGTTTTCTCCAGGGCTAAATTCTATGTCCAGCTCTGTTCAAAATTTTCATCAATGATTTTTATCAATAGATGCAGAAGTGGAATGTATCCTTAGATAGTTAGCTGATGATACTAAACTGGGAGTTGCTGATGACTCTCTGGAGGGAGAAGAGTCCCTGTGGAAGGATACAGATAGGCTGGAGTATTGAGCACTCAGCAATAGCATCAGATTCAACAAAGGTAGATGTTGAGTGCCACACCTGAGGTGGAGTAATGCCGGAGACAGGTACAAACTGGGAGATGTGTGGCTGGAGAGAAGCTCTACAGAAATGGATCTGGGGGTACTGGTAAACAGTAGGCCATGAGCAGCACCATGAGCCGTCAGTGTGCCATGGCAGTCAAGAGGGCAAACTGCATTTTGGGTTGCATTAAACATAGCATAGCCAGATGGTCATAAGTATTGATTCTTGCACTATATTTAGAGATGGTGTGGCCTCATCTTGAATATTGTGTGAAGCTCTGGGCTCCATGCAGGCCTCCTGACTTCCTACTCATTGGATGAAGGAAGCAATCTTTGAATATTAACCAGCTGTCTTGAGCCACTCTTCCCATAGGACTCTACCAATCAGATTTTCAAAGGGGACGAAGTCTGCTCTCCTCAAGTCCAAGGCCATGAGCTTGCTTTTCACCCTCCTCCTCACTCTCAGTGTTCTGAACTCCACTGTCTTGTGGTCACTGTAGCCAGGGCTGCATTTGGCCTTTACCAATACCACCCCTTCTGGTGAGTATGAGGTTCAGTAAAGCACCTCTTGTTGGCTTCTCTATCACTTGGTTTGGGACATCATTTTACTTGATATACTCCAGGAATACATATTGCCTAGGCTTGATTTCCTTCTTCACATTATTAATACCTTTTCCCAGAGAGTATGACTACCTGAGAGGAAAGAGTTGTTCTGAATAAGTAAATATTCACCATATTATTTCACAAGCTGGAGAAGAAAATTATTTAGCTTCTTTGGCCCAGAAGAAAGCTCTAAAACAGTAAATGGGGAAGAAAAGGGTACTGAAGACAAAATCGTAACAAAGGAATTTTACTGGCAAGTAAAAGGAGAAAGCATCTGAGTACAAATGATATTCAGAGGAATTGTAGCTCTCCAAATTGCAAATGAAGAGGAAAAGCTATGTAGAATACTTGCTCAACCTTCAAGAGATCAGCTCTGAAATGTTTACTACACAGCTTGACAGCTATAAAACACCATTTGTTTTCCCATCCTTTTATATTCTGAAATGTGAAGGCATTAACTGAAACAGAAAAGGCCTGTAAAGCCTCTTGCTGCTGTATGTTTCTTTACAACCAATGTTTCAAATTGTACCTTTTTTCAGAACACTATCATTCATACAACAGATATCTTTTTCTTTTCAGCACTTAGTTTTCATTTCCTTCCAGCTAATGCCAGTAATAACTAGTGCTTCAGCAGCTTATTATTCATTAAATGCTCATTTAAAACACCTTTTCTTCTGTGTACCTTGGACTCTAAGTAGTGTTTTGATACCTAGAGACCTTTGCAGTATGTCTTTTTTTTTCCAAATACAATCTAGCATGATTTCTTTCAAATAAGATTTTTTTCTGTATATTATTTTATTTGTCAAATTTCCAGGTTTAGTTTTAGTTAAAATGCTTAATGTAAATTATAAAAATATTGCTCCAAAATTGAACAAAAGTAGGCAAAATATGATCCTATAAAATAAAGCTTATAAATATTGTATTCCAGTGCACTTTCACTAGACATTCAATGTCTGCCAGAAATAAAAACAAATAAAATATTGCTGATCTGAAGTTGTAACCCGTATTCTCTAAAATCTTGAAGCTGTACTCGATGTACAATCACACTATTTCTTAAAATAAAATATTATTTTTGCTAATCTATTTCATTTCAATATCACATGAAGTCTAGTTAATCAATCACATATTTTAGGTGCCTATCTTCACTTTCTGAGTTAGCTAGGATTTCTTCTGGAACTTTCTTTATACTGGAGAGGCTGTTCTGGAGGACACTTTTTCTCTCTATAGGAAGGTACTGGGAAGGCCGTCTGCCTAATTAGCATGCTGACTTAGTAACCTAAATCTGAGAGAGATGAATTCAACCTTTTCCTCCCACTATGTTTTTTCTGCTGCATACAGAAAGGTAGACAGAAATAATCTTTTCAAAAAAGGCCCTGAGTGTCCTAGTGGACAATGTTGAACATGAGCCAACAAAGTACCCTTTGCAGCAACGAAGGGAATCAGCCTTCAGGGCTGCATTAGAAAGTGTGTATTCTTGCATGCCACTACCCTAGGGGAGTATGTGGAAAGACAGAGCCAAACTCTTCCAAAAGGTGCCCTGGGACGCAACATGGGGCAGCAGAAACAAACTGCAACCCCAGAAACTCTGATTGGATATCAGGAAAAAAATCACCACTGACAGTGATCAAACACTGGACCAGTTTGCCTACAGAAGCTGTGGGACCTCTGTCCTCGGAAACACTTAAATTTAAACTAGACAATAGCCTTGAGAAGCCTTCTAAGTTGAATCTAACTTCAAAATTTGTTCTGTTTTGACCAGGAGGTTGAGTTAGTTGAACTTCAGAGGTGTCTTCCAACATAACTTCACGACTCTGTCAAAATGATGAAAAACATAAAACAGATATTTTCCATAAAGGCTATTTTTTCATGCCAAGCTACTGCCAAATTATAGGCTACAAACATTCACAGAAAAAAAATAGCGCTAAAAAATTCTTCCTTTTCCAAAATTCTTCTGATCACAGAAGTATACCATTATGCTCAGCGTAGAGAACAATAATAGTTCTAAGAGGCTCCTCAGACTTAAACACACTAACCTGCCTAGAGAAATATTAATGTTCCTCTCCATTTTTAGTCTAGGTATATTTCCAATCAAAACTCTGATGTGTGTTAGCCAAATATGAAACAGATTGAAAAGGTCAGCAAAGGTCTGCCAGTGAATCCACTTATGTGGCCTGAGGAATGTGGCTGTGGCACATCATCTATTAAGTCTGCTTTCATCACTTTTACACTGATGTCACTTTAATTTGTTCAAAAAGCGTCTTAGTTGCTAACTGACTTGAGAATGATAAGCATAGCAGATGCAAATTTGTACCCTGTAACACATGTTGCTGGTGATTAAAAAACACAGTACAGCAACTAATGTTAATGAATTCTGTATACCATAAATAGCGAATTACCCTTGCCAGTACAAACATCCACAAAGATAAATCTTGATAGAAAAGAGCATCAAAGAGAAACAATCAGAATCTCCTTTACAAAAAAAGCATCACTAAAGGTTACTCACACAAATTTGTCAGTTATTATTGACTTTTAACTGCACTCCATGGTACAAGTCTGTACTCGAGATACCAGCTCCAGTCTGAATTTTTGTCTGAAATGTGCAGTGTTCACTAAAGTACTGCCAGCATTACATGAGTCATTCCTTCCACACACCTATTTGCTTGTACATGTTTGCAGACTGAAGCACTTCAGTCATACATTGCATTATCATGATGTGAATCTGTCATTCAAGTTTTCTGATAAACATGCAAACTCTTGTCAATGTAAACCCCTCAAATATACTAGAGAAAATTGACCTTCGGTATTATATGTTTGTAGCCATTTCAAATTCACATGCAGGATACAACAAAATCAGCAGACCAAAAATATCTCCTCTCCTTGAAAAACATTATAGATTAAATCATTCTATTTTGTCTAAGGTTACTGATTTCATTAAGTTTGTATCAGTAAATTAAGGAGTTTGAGTTTGGTTTTATTTATGCATTTAACCACAGTCCCAAAGTTAGGAGTTAGATCTGCTTATTGCATGACTGTTGCTGATATCTATACAAACTTTTTGAATGCTTGTGTCTATGTTTGAAAAAATATCTTTTTTTTTTTTTGTCCTTGAAATCAAGTGATCATGAAGGCTGCAGTTCTCAAAAACATGCAAAGGGACTAGATGTCCAGCACTTACTGAAGAAAATGTTTGGTATGGACTTGTGTTGAAATCTTTCACATGTTCATAAAAATGAAGTCAAAGATCATAGAATCATAGGATCATAGAATGGTTGGGGTTAGATCTCAAGAAAAAAAGCAGTAAGATTAAATTTATATATCCACATTATAAACTTAACCACAAAATTAAATTTTCAGTTTCAGTGTAATGACAGACTTCTACAACGTTTGTGTATCCTCAGTGTTTGAACATCACATAAATACCTGTGATCTACATCCACTCTGATTTTAGATAAATAGTCACACACAAGTAGTGTGACAATAGTCAAGACACAAATAGAGCTCTGGGAAGCAGTTCTAAATAGTGCATAAAGTTCTGTTTAAAATAACCCAAAACATTCATAATAATAATTTTAATAGCATTCAGAGAATCTTTATATTGTCACAAGACTTTGCATCCTTTACAGACATCTCAGACAAGTGTTGGCATAAGAGAGATAGGGAATAACATGTATATGTTCTCATAACGTATTTACAAAAATTTGGGGAGAACATATGGTAGATATTATCATGAATGTTATGGGAAAAAAGTATTGTGCACTCCGTCCTCCATTTCTGATGCGACCTTCGCGTAAAAGCAACATGGATAGAATAATATCCCAAGCAACAAACCAGATATTGATGGCTCAGCAACTGGCAAGAAAACTATCATTCATTCAGTGCTTATCAGAATTTTTTTAATGCAATGGTTAGGAAAAACAAGATTTATCTAAACTACTACATGATTTATGCAGAAAAAATAATCAGTTTTTCAAAATAGACGTTGGGATCAGCTAGAGATATCCGTCCTTCTTTCCCTGGTACTTCAAGAATCAGAGATTCAATAATGTTTTTGTTATTCTTTAAGCTCAAATCTGTCCTTTAAGTTGAATTTCCTGTTCAATCAGGAAATTCATTGAAATTAAATCACTGAAATCATTCTAGATTGTTCAGTATCATTCTAGAATGTTCAGTAAAAGTGCTTTAAGTATTAACTAGCCTCTAAAAATGTATGTAACTACTAATGTGGTTATACATATTATGTTTAACATTTTAACTTTTGCTGTTAGTTTTTTTAAGGGTTTTCATTATCCCTTAGAAGGGTATGAATGTCTAGGAAAAAGATCTGAAGCAACTACGTGGACATTTGTTTCCAATTTGTCAAACACAATATGTAAATACAAATAAAACCTGTTTTTAATTTTTTTTGAAACTTCAATTTTCAAAAGAAATAGCCAATCTCAAATTGACTTGGAAATAGAAGGTCAGGAAAGAAAAAACAAGAACTATGACCAAAAAAGTTTTAATTGTTGAAAAAAGCAATCTGGGTTTTAGAGAAACATTATGCTTGGAAGAAGGAAGAAAAGACTAGAAAAGAAGACAGGAGAAAAGCTGTAATTTCTTCTTTGACAGAATCCTAAAAGCATTTTAAGTGCCATTTCAGAGAAAGAAAATTATTTCATTTTGCTGTAACAATTTCTGGTAATTTTTACAAATCAATTTCATTACAAGTGCTCCCAAGAACTAGATTTCACATAGGTTTTGATAAACATTTACTTAAATCACACTTCCAGAAATCAAACTAGCTATTTAAACAACTGACAAAAAAGTTAAGAGTAGAGTGCAAGAGCATTTTGTCAAAAAGTGAATGAAACAAAATGGCTTTTTTAAGCCTACTGCTGATGGCCCATTTTCTAATGAAAAGGGTAATACAGGAGATACTCTGGCAGAGTCACTCCTATTAAGTCTTTTAAAGTGAGATTCATTTCAAGAGTCGCAGAGGTCTGAAGCAGGAGTCTGGATCTGATGACACTGCCTACAGTCAGAGGAGAGAACAGTTAGTTTCAGGCAAAGTACAACTCATTCTAATTGTAACACCTGGATTACAATTGCCTCAGCTGCTGATGGAAGCTCCTTCTGAGGATCCCTTGTCAGAGCGATCATACAGCTACCAGTGGCTTGTACATTGGTTGATCCGAAAGTAATGCCTCCTATTTTTATTTCCATGGAAACTACAATGGATATAAAGAGCACAATAACACTGTTTGATAGAGGAAATTCTCTGCTACAAAATATTCTTTTTCAACATAGTCACAACCATTAGTTATTCATTGTTGCTAGTGATGAAAAAGAGTCTGCATGCCATGCTTGTAAAAATATCCATGGCCATCCAGCAGCTTGCCTTTCATGTCGCTGTCACCACTGCTGAAATTCACCACTCACCACCTCTCTGTTATCACATCCACTTTTTTATCTCCATAAATGTTCAGCAAGCATCGATCAATGTCAATGGGTGCCATTTTTCCCTCATGGATGAACTCACTTCTACACCTTTGTTTCCTATGCACTTCCATGCCAGATATCATTTTGTCAGACTGCCCCTCTGCCACCATCTGTTGGTTGGCAACAAAATGTAACTTGATAAAGGCAGGAAGGTTCAACCTCTACTGCTATACCACCAACATCCACCTCTGACATTGTGGACGAACATAATAAAGCAGGAGGCATTACTTTCAGAGCAGCCCTCGTACATTTATTTTCAAGATCTTAATGCCCACTGCAGTTTCCAGGATGCTCTTTTGGCCTGCAGCTCTTCTTCTTAGGATACATCCAACCCAGTCTTGTGGAGAGACCAGTGGCTGAGGTTAGGGAAAACAGAGGCCTCACTTCTGATCAGTTACTGGCAACTGACAGGAAAGTGAGTTGACTTTCCTGGCCACTACGGATCACTAAGGCCACTGCACATTTTCAAAATAAAGAATTGTGTTGCTTATATCAACAATACGTGAATATATGACTTATCATATATCATGGAAATTACTCTGCAGCTCAGAGCATTTCTACATGAAAAAAACCTTTTGTAAAAATTTGGTTAAAAACATATATGAGATTAAATATTCTGTTTGTATAAATGATCCATGCCACACTTACTTGGAAAAAATACAGTGTTGTGAACAAACGCTACATGATATGAGTAACATTTTACACAGTATACTACAGGGGTGCTTTCTCCATCTATAATCAACTTTAAAAATACTGATATATTTTCAGAGACCAAAAAAATTAAAGTCTTAAGCTATAAATTGATTGTTATATCTTGCTACTATAAACAAATCAGAAGCACTTGAAATGGCACAGGAACTAATAAAAAAAAAACAACTCAAAGTACAGTTGCACATTTTTTTAATGTGAAATATGAACTTTCTATGTAGCTGAAAAGAAAAACAGAACCATCTGTGGTCACTGTTATGTCTTTTATGTTGACCAGAGCTACAAGCTAACTGTACTGCTTCATTATAAAATAGGTACTGTTTGTATAACCAGAATCTACTTTTAGAAACTTAAGCGATATAGGAACTTTTGGCTTATAGCACAGTCGCAACCAACAACCACACAAAGCAAAAATACCTTTATGAAAACTGACATATGGCTTCCTCCGATAGATATTTTACTACCTCAAAACAATTGGCAAAGCTTTAAGAAGATAATTATTTCTAAAAAAACATGTTTTCTACTATTCCTAATTTTGGAATATAATGTGTGATTTTATTTTATTATCATTATCACATAGAAATAAAAGGCTTTTATGCTGTTTGAATTACTTCTGTTCTTCTCAGGCATTTAAGCTGAATGCGAGTAGAACACAGCCTGATCAGCTATGGCAACCAAGGCTTGTTTTATTCCACAGAATTCTGCTATCATCATTGTAAGAAATAAAATTAATTGCTCCATTAGTGGCAGCAAAATAGAATATGATCTAACCTATTTGTGAGCTATTTAACTTATATTGGTGAAGTCAGAAGAGAGAAAAAAGAACAGGTAGCTGCAATTTTTGTCCCAATCAAATATCTTTGGTTCAAGAACTGTCAACAGCAAGCAAAAATACCACAAAGAAAGCAACAACAGCTTAGAAATAGAGACATTGAGGTTTTTCTAGTTTTCTGGCAGTTTTTTTTAACTCACTGCAATGGCATGAAGGAAGCTGAGAAATATCTTGATACAGGCTGTTGCCTAACCAATGATGTCTGCAGTCTTGCATTTAATATTCTGTGGTTCTACTGAATTGAACAGTTTAAAGTTGTGGATGTTTCCACAAGTGTCTTTAGCACACACATGCTCACCACAATAACACATGCATTGCTACAGGCAAACCTTACTCATATCTGATGCAGAAGCTGAAATACTTACTCCTGAGCATCAGCTTGAGCTTTTAACATTTGAGGTCAAAAAGATACTTGGAGAGCACGCTAGCCCCGCTTCATAGGCTTCAACTCGAATGCCATGATGACTGCTAAGGATAGGAGCCCTTCATCAGGTAGGCAGCTGTGTGCCTCCTCATCCCACAGCTAGTCTAAATATTGAGTGAGCATCTGTATGTCAGCTCAGACACTGGTTTGAAAAGATACTGCGCATGCTTTCCCTCACATGCCTCAGAAATCAGGTCTCAACTGAAGGAACTAATGCTGACAAGGCAATGCACACCAGCTGGCAGCTCTGGTGGTCTCCTCCACTCCTTTCCTACTTTTTCTTACTATAGTTATCCTTGAAGAGTTAAAGACTGTTTAAAAGCCATTACGACCTAGAGGGGGATGGTTATTAGCCTTCACATTCCCTCCTCAGGCTATACTGTTTAACCTTTCTGTTGAGACTGTCCAGGAAAATAGCAGCATTTTCATCTGCTATACTTTCTTGCCCTCTGCTGGAAGAATTGTCAACTGAATGTATAGAACTGAACCTTTTAAACCGATTTTTCAAACAATCATCAAAATAACTGATTTTTGTTAAACAGTCTTCCATCAAAACCTTCGTAAGAAATGTGAAAAAAAAAAACCATTTATAACCAAGCCACTCACTCACTAAAGATTAAACCTGACTCTACTTCAGAATCAGACCACAGCAGTCTCCAAAGCATTCTTGTTTCAAAATGTAAGGGGAAAGTGGTGGGGGAGGGGAGACGGAGCGCATGGGAGAAAGTTGGGAAAAAAGGAATATGCCTGCACTTTTCTTTAACACAAATGAAATGTAGATGCTGGTATTAAATAGAAATACAGGGCAAAAGTATTATCTGTTTTAATAAACTGTATTGACTTTGTGATAAGAGAACAAGTAGGTAGAAAGTATTATTCCTTTGTCAAGTAACAGCATGTATATGTATTCCTACTAAAAACCACAGAAGGATTAGTCATAGCAGAAACTAAAATACCTCTGTACAGTTGTACTGTTATTATGTGGACATATTTGGTAGCTTTTTGAGAATTTCTCTGAGTTTTATGCCTTCAAAACCTAAAGCCTCCAACTTTCTCAACATATACAGTTTCTCCTGAATAGCAGTTGGAAAAGCAGTCAGGTTCACTGGCTGTATTGTCACCATTCTCTTTTCCATCAAAGAGCAGTTATGGTGGATTAAAAAAGTAATGTCACTGTGTCACAATGAAGGAAGGATAGTTCTTTGTTAAGTATGCCTCTGGGAAGAACCTCTCTCATTTTTAATGCCTCTTCAGGCCTTTCAGGCAATCAGTAGTTCCCTCCTGTGAGCCATGAACCTTTGCAGAAAGTCTTTCTGTCATAAGTAACCTTCTGCTTTCTACTTAGTGACCTTAATCTTCAAAATGACAGGGTATTTCCATGGCATGGAGAATTTCCCTTACAAACCCCTACCTAGTGTGGAATGACTCACATGAATAAGTGTATCATATTTAGGAAAATAGAAATTTTCTTTCAGCTATTCTTTTTTCCGTGAGTACTTCTGAAGACCAGCTATTCGCTTGATACAGCAAAAAGCAGCCATCTCTGCTGGGATAAAACAGATGGAAAATAGATGTGAGCAGGACTCATGTTTCTCTTTTTCAGCTTCAGTCTGGTTCTCTGTCAGATAGTTTTTTTTACAGTGATTGCTTCCATTCACCATGCTGTATTCCACTAATATCTACAAGTTCTCAGATTTATTTCCTAATGTGAACCAGATTCTAGAGGATTTGTTTTGGGAACTACCATGTTTCCACTGGCAGTACAGAGAACATCTTCACTCCAGTTGCAGACCACCTAACAACCTTACTGTAACCACAACATCCTTTTATTCACAGTAAGGTCATGTTGTTTCATCTTTTTGAAGCATTATGGCAGCTGGAAATAGAAAATACATTCAGCAAAATTCCGTCAGCATGCTCTCCACAGGCTGTTTGAGGACTGCAAGCTATGAATTGAGATAAATTGACTCAAATTGTACGAATATAGATTTATAGAGATTTTAGTAAGACAATTATTGAAAAGCAGCATCCATTACATCATCTTCTATCAGTGTGAGCTTCCGAAACAGAATTGCAGAAACACAGTTTCCTTTTGGCTGAAGTTCTTCACCCAAAAAATCCATCAGAGATAATATATTAACAGCATGGTATGGCTCAGGGATTAAGTGATGGCATGCAGAGCTTTCATTTCAAGAACATAACTTCAAGTTCAATTCAAGTCACTAGAGGCCTTGAAAGCCCTGTTGTGAGTCCTCTACCTATTGAAAATGAGTTCATTTTCCAAATCCATTTACTTTGGTTTTATATTTATAAATCCAGGGGATATGTTCACATCACAGAAAACATATGCAATCCTCTTAAAGTTTTTTAGCAGAAAGATCAGTGATTACATGAGATTAAGATCGATGTATCCTCATTCACTTCAGGTTTTCCTCCCATGATGGTATGCCAGCAGAGAAGCCTTCTTCTGGCCAGTCCCTCCAAAGAGGTCACTCTGTTAAGGGTCTCCATTACTGAAAGAGGGGCAAACCAAGGCACTCGGTGAGGGATCAGGATTTGAATTTTCAGATCAGTTCAGAAATAAGTTGGTGTGGAGAACTAGCACTGTGCCAGAACAAATATTTCTGATGTTCAGAATACAGAGCAGCCACATGGTCCTGACTTACTGCTGTCATTCTGTCAATGATGATGTTGAAATTATAAGTATTTTACTGAGAAAGGAAGGAAGGAATATTTATTGGATTCTGTACCTATGTGTATTCATTTGCACCAGAACAAAGTCATAGCACTTCTTCCATGAAGAGTGAGGTCCTGCTCATGAGCAAGAGACTAACTAGACTGCTGTGACAACATAAACAGCAACACCTTGTGTGTATACAATATCATGCATATTTCAGAATGTGGGCAGGAGTTCCTGTGTTCCATGTTTAATGCAGTTTTTACCCAGGGTGGTCAAAAATAATTTTAAGGGAGGAAAAGTTACGGTACTCAGAAAAAATTACTAGATATCTCTTACCAGGAAAGAGGATGTGAAGCACTTGAAATCTAACTTTAAACTGCAAATCTAACCTTCATTTCTCATCTTTATTATTTCCACAGAAATAAATATATATTTTTAAATAGGTTATATGTAAAGCAGTATATATGAGCACAAAATGGACACTATGACATCAGTAATGAATGCAAAACAAAGTATGGCACTTCAGAACCAACCTGTCAACTGAAAGTCACAACTTTCGATGAATGGTAATACCACTAGTAACAACTGTGTTTCAGAACATTTTTGAATAAGAATCATGGAATCATATTATAGAATCATAGAACAGCCTGGGCTAGAAGGGACCCCAAAGATCGTCAAGTTCCAACTTCCCTATCACAGGCAGGGCTACCAACCTCCAGATCTGGTACTAGATCAGGTTGCCGAGCACCCCACCCAACCTGGCCTTGAACACGTCCAGGGATGGAGCATCCACAACCTCTCTAGGCAGCCTGTTCCAGCATCTTACCACCCTCTCAGTGAAAAAACTTCCCCCTGACATCCAATCTAAACCTTCCCTCCTTCAGCTTAAAAGCATTCCACCTTGTCCTGTCACTATCTACCATTGTGAAAAGTTGATTTCCCTCCTGTTTATAATCTCCCTTCAAATACTGGAAGGCTGCTGGAATATCCCTGCAGCCTTCTCTTCTCCAGGCGGGACAAGCTCAGCTCCCTCAGCCTGTTTTCATAGGGGAGGTGCTCCAGCCTTCTGATTATCTTTGTGGCCCTCCTCTGAACCCTCTCCAAAAGCTCCACATCTTTCCTGTATTGGAAGCCCCAGGCCTGGACACTGTACTCCAGATGGGGCCTCACAAGTAGAGAGGGACAATCACTTCCCTCTCCCTGCTGACCACCCCTCTTCTGATGGAGTAAGGGTATGACTTGAGTCAACTTTTTCATTTTTATCGTCATTTACACAGAAAAAAAAAAAAACCCTAGGTGGTGAATTTCATACATTTTTCAGAAGTAAAACATTTAGTCCTCACTTTGCTGCAGTTCTCTATATCCTGTAGCAAGGAAGAACTCACACTTGGGATATTCTCTGAGAACAAGGTTCAGTATAGTTAGATAGGTACCTACAGTTGCTCCTAGATCAGGACAGTGTGACTGATTTACATTTTCTCTGGTATTTTTGATGTTTCTTCTACAGCTGCATGAAATTGGCATTGATAGTACCTGCCCCTATACCAAGCTGTAGGAGATTGTGTTTTCTGCACATTTCATGTTGGCAAATGAGTGGTAGAGTTTTTTCCCACCATGCATTACATTCTTATTTTATCAAGCAGGATGGAAAACAATGGCTTACAGGTGTCCTCTAAATTCCCATTATGAGTTTAATAACATCTACTATATACAAAAACATACAAACAAACAAAACCCCCACGAACTCATAGACAAAGTTACAAAATTTCAGTTTTAATACTCTCTTTAAAACATTAATTCAAGAGTTAACTGTGATTACTAGAGTTTAAAGTCAAGTGAAGAAAGAGTCTTGTCTTGCAGTGCAAGGTACGCTCATGTTCTCAGAACTATCCTTCTTTAATGCATTTTTTCCCTTAAGGTCAGATGGCAGAAATGGGGAGAATGTGTCTGTTAAAAGCATCTCACCAAATACAGATGGCCTGAAAGCATCACCTGGGAATCACCTCCTTTTTCTAACAGCAATCTGCAAAATACCAAGGATCTTTAAGGTATCAAAGGAAAGTGCTTTCACCCACATTAAACAGTCAAGAACTCTTCAGATATTGTTTCTGCCTTGCATCTTTAATCTTCTCTCTAATTTTAGTTACTTCTAATGGGCAAATCACAAAGTTTGTCAAAATATATTCTACAGAAAGGTCCGTTCTAAAATAGTTTTTCCTGCAAAACTCCTTCAGTTAGCATTGAGCAGCATCACCCACATGCTGTTTCAAGTTCTTCAAAGAAACTCTTCTTTTTTTCAGCTAGTTTCACTATTTTCACCAAGAGAAAGAAAGGAAATTCTGCCAACCTAGACAGGCATGTTGCACCTACACCATAAGGGAGGAGCCGCAAAGTGCAATGAGACAGGAATTAAGATGGTAGGGCTCAGTAGAGCACACTCCCATAGCACCCACACTAGGGTAGAGCAGCAGTGGAGAAGGCTCAGTTGACTGAGTAAAGAGCTATATCTGGAGTCCATCCAGGGAGACTATCCAATAAATTGAGACTGCAAGACACAGGAAAGCTGCCTGGCCCCCTTAGTGCTCTATGGCAGATTAGGAGTCATAGAAATCCATGTAGATTAGAAATATTCAATGTCTGTTTTTGCCACTGAAATAACATTGTCCACACTAACACTGTAAAGGCGTTGGAAAGACTAGAATGTAGTAAGGATGAAAGTCAATGTTGAGTACAAGAGAAAAAGCCATGATAGTCCTACTAGAAGACAAAAGCATACAGATTCAAGATTGGTATTTCTCTTTGCTGTCCATCCAGCACAAACACCTTATATATATAACACTTCAGTGGACAGAAACTCAGAAGAGACAGAGGAGGACCACTGAATATGAGGGCCTAAACTGACTCAAATCAGTCAATAAGAAGGAGCTATGCATTTCTAAAGATTTGAGTATCCATTCACTCTTTTGTATTCCGTTCAGAAGCACATCAACTTTATTCTCATTCTATGATTTTAATTTTACCCTCAGCAATGTAACCCCAATGTAAGATCCTTATCTGTAAAATAAACACAGCAGAACTGTGATCACACAGACTTTTGGCTGCTGCCTAATCCCAGCCTGGAGCAAATCATCCAGACTCTGCAGCCATATCAGGGAAATTCCAGGGCAGGCACTTAGTCTGAGAGCACAGGCAAGGGAGGAAGAAAGGGCGGAAGGAAAACTACCCTGCATTCTGAAATAAAGGATTGATCTGAAGTGGAAACAGACTCAGTCTTTCTGCCATATCTACTATAAACAGACAAGTAGTGTCTGTCACCAGTACAGTGGTTTATGATACAAGAAACCCTTTTTGCTGAGACCTTTGTGGAGTTACCCATTTGCCTTCATCGTCTTGTGAATTGTCTTGTGAAGAGCCTTTAACTGGAAACTGCAGTTAATACCAATACAGAGTCATATTGAAATGATCTCCCAAGACCATTCGCTCAGTACTTTCACAGATTGATATAAGTAAGTTGTCTTTGACTGCTGGACTCAGTTATTTTTATCGGAAACAAAATCTGAGTGTGGATCATTATGACTTATGTTTAAAATAGAATGAATGTTGAATCACTTCCAAATTATCATGATTGTTTAAAAATATATGGAGTGCTTCACTGAATTTTAATCTCTCTACTGCAAAAACAATTTTGAAAGATTACAGCCTTGCACATTTTTAGAAGGATGTAATCACACTAGCTAAAACATACATTTCACACACCACAATATTTTTTAATCATTTTGCACTGCACATACCCAGCATTCAAATGTCTCTTTCAAATGTCAAAATAAAATTAATATTTATTACCACACCTCTGAACTAGCACATTTACAAAACTGAAACTCAGGATGTTTTCTACTAAGCCATCTAAGCCATTTTATACTTTCTCAGTTACATGCATATTCTAGAGCTATTTCTCTGCCTCAGGGACTCCCAGAATTTCTGAAGCACTTTATGCCTTGTTTCACTAAATTCTTCAGCAAGAATTGCTCAGAGCAAGTCAAGAAGGGGATCCCAGTTCCAGTGGCAGTGTTTCTGTGTTGTTAGCTTGCTGTAAATAAAGTTATGAGAATAATTGATGTTTCTGAGTCTTATTCACACAGAAGGTATCACTGGAGCAAGTACATAAAATTAAAGAGAGAGATGTCATGTTCAAACCAAAATCTTTGGTTTTGACATCTGCAAGGCACCAGGGAAGTTCCCAGGATCAGGATCCATAACAACAGCAGATCTCTAACAGGTCAAAATAAAGACCATGATCCTTGATATCTTGTTGTTTGGAGTGAAAGAAATATCTTCAGGTGAGAACTTTGCAGGCCTAAGTCCACCTGGAAAAGTATTGAAAAGAACTGTGGGCTCTTGTCAGTGGGAGGAGGTGCTGTTCCCAGCTGCTAGTTCAAACTAAGCGCTGGAGTGCTTCAACTTTAGAGGATGAGTGCATCACTTAGCATAGAGCATGGAGACAGAAAATAGGATGTCCATGTGCTCTTCTCTCTGTGAATCTTTTATGTGATATCCTCCTTGTTACACAGGTCCTAGCAAATCAGATCTCTCCAGAGAGATGTTCACAGGATTTCATGTGCCCGCCACGGTGACCTGCATGCTGAGTTTCTCAAGCCTCCCGGGATTCTGTTGATTATCTTCACACCCTACAGATGAACTTCAGGCACACAGAAGATTTCAGTGGGAGAAAACAAAATTCACGTCTAAATGCTTTTTGATACTAGTCCTATGTTATTTGGCAGCACAAAACAAACAGACTCACTAGCATCTGCATTCCTAAATCACTACATCACCTTTGAAAAATCCCAGCCTTCTCTCCCCACCCTCCTAGATAAAGATCGCATTGTCAAGCAGTCCAGACCAAACAAATATTCAAGCAGATATAGTATAATTGTTTGTTACTGTCCATATAATAATCAATCTAGCTTTAAATCTCTGAGATAGCAAACAATTCATTCAGTGAGCTAAATTATATCTACTCCTGCTATGATGCAGCAGGGAGGAGAGGGAGAAAGAAGCTCCTTTTACCGTGGTGCATTGGAGGCACTGGCAGCTATTTTGTTGATTCATGCAGAGCACCACCAGCAGTACTTAGTGACTGATGTTTTACAGCAGAACCCCAACTCTGCACAGCACAGTACTAGGGGATGATGGCTACCTCTTTATTGATGTAGCAACATGCTGGCATTTATTCCATTTCTGTACTCTGTGTCACTGAGGCTGTTATACTTTGTTCAGGCAGGGAGGCAGACAGAGTCTGTGCTAAAAATGTGAATTAATAATCTTCTAACTGCACTTGTGGCCCTTCTGAGTTTATCTTCTGTGAACAGTTTAAACAAATGAGTGTTACTGGAGGGAATGTTCTCAGAAACCATGACACTTATAAACACCGCCTGTCCCTCTGGAAGCAGAGTTAATACTCCTCCAGTGAGGCTGCGGAAACAAATAGCATCGCTCAACATGTGTGGCTAGGCTGGAAAACCCTCAACATTACCTCCATAAGTGCTCACAACACAACGCTTGCAAATGCTTCCAGGACAAAAGCAGTCCTCTGAAATTATTCTGGCAATGATTCTTTACAGCTAATGTTCAAGAAAGTTCCTCTCCATCTGCGGACAAGTTACAGAGCTAACCCTGCTCTCACGGCGTGATCTTGCTCATACAGGTCACAGCAACCAAACAGCGCAGCTGCATGATAATTACAGAACTACGTAAAACCTGCTCACCAGGCTTCCCATAAATCTCTGTTGCTCTGCTGATGTCAGCACAAGGAGCCAAAAGCCCTAATTAACTTCTGATTGAACTTTGATCAATCTGAATGCATACAGCCTGTGGGTAGTGCCTTGGCTGGGAAGTCTGCCAACCCTGCAAATTTCTACTGGGAAGAGAAGAACCACTTCCCATCCTTGTCCTCATGTCCTTTCCCCAGGTATTTGCTGCTCTTCCCTGTTGAGGATGGGAGGCTGAGCCACGTGGATCTCTGGCTTGGCTTAGTGTGTTTTCTCTTACCTTCTAGGTATTTCAAAAATAATTTCTTAAAAATCCTGGCAGCAGCTGAAAAGGGAGGCTCAAAGCTTTGGCAAGTCACTAGAGGGAAGGGGAAACCTTTCCTTCCCCTCCAAGCTGATCAACACTCAAGATTGTTCTGTTCTTTTGGGTCAACTCCAGAGGAATTTGAGGCTGATCGGCACAGGCATAAGCTGCCACAAGAGGGACAGAGGCTGGAAACAACTGCTCCTGATCTCTTGCACTGACCCTGTAACCCCAGCAAGGAATTGAACTGGAAACTTGGTGGGGAAAAACTGTAGCTTGTTCTTCCTTACGTCCCTTTCTTCTGTTAAATATGGTCTATTATTACTGTTATTCTAATTTGGGTCATCTAAAACGGCTCCTCAGAATTTAATAAATTTAACAAATTACCTAATAAAAGACTGAATTTGGCTGGGTGTTAGTAAGCTTGTTAAACAGTGATTGACTGAAAAAACACTCTCCAGAGTGAACAGGCCACATTGTGGTTTATGAGTCTCTTGTTGCTTTGTTAGACAAAGATGAGTCTTTAGGCAATAGGCATTCGTGGTTTCACATGCAGGGTCCCAAGTTCAGTCTCTGTGCTCAGTGATCTTCCCAAGGGTGTACTGTTACAAACAAATTCGTGAGCTGAATAAATTATTAAATGAAAAACATTAGCTCAGATCTGTGCAGATGCAATGCCTCTCTCCCTTAGGGCAAACATCCCACTCTCAAATCAATCCAAAGTGCCAGGAGAAATGGCTGATAGTTTCATTTACCTCTAGTCCACCTCAGTAAGAGTGAATGTAGTTATATGTGCACTGTCGCCAAAAAACAAAACTGAGAGAAAACTAGTGTCAATGAAATTTATTTGAAACAGAAGGAAAAAAAAAGTAGTAAGGCATGAAAACTTTTTTTTTTATTTTACAACTCCAGGCATCCATCTTGTCTACAACATTTTTTTCATTGTCTATATAGAAAGCTTGTCACTAAAGAACAGGTGTGACAATTGTATATCTTTTTTTTTTGTTTGATGTTCGTCAATTCAGTGCCAAAAGCATGCACAAAAAATAACTGTATTTTCACTTTGGGTAATATCCTTTCTCAGGATATCTTGTAAATGCTTTTCTTTGTAAACATAAACTTTTATACACAGAAGATCAGATTTTGTGACCAAAGCCTGTTGGCAGTTCAATGTCAGCAGTCAGCAGTGTCAGAAAGATACCATTACTCTGTCGCAATAACTAATTTCTATCCTTCAGCTGGTTGTCAACACTGCCTCATTTCTGGGATTTGTTTCTTTCAACCATATGTAGACATTTTTATCTGAGTTGGTCCTCTTAGGCTCCTTTTAAACTTACAAGAAAATAAAGGGCACTTTCAGGGTACAGCTCCATTTTACATTTAGGCAGATCCATGACACTTAGACATTTAGTGCTGAGTCACCATTCTTCCTTCTAAAGATGGGGGAGAGGCATATCTTCACAAGGTGCTTACAGGCATGTCACACCTAGGAGATACTCTTTCTTCTCTCCTTGGAGATTGGAGTGAATGATAAATTATAACTGTGACTATAAAGTTCTTCCCATACTCTTGTTTTTTGACAATGTTTACAAGAATAATTGCCATACTCTTCACTCAGAAAAATTAAGGCTCTGCTCCTGAACTGCTTTGTCCTATTAACCAGAGAATGGCTTACAGCTAATAAAAAATACATTTTGCTTACAATAGAAAAATTAAAAATATATTTATCTTTTTACTTTGATTTGGAATAAGAATAAATTTTAGGCCTACTGCAAAATATATTCTGATTTGTTTTGTTATTGAAATTACATGTGTCAGTTTCTGCAATTTCTTTTGAATTTTATCTTTAATATATTTTCACAACTCTACATGAGGTCATGTCATGTCATCAGAAGTTCGTGTCAGCAGCACTGAGGCTGAAGTAAATAACCTTCAGATGTTCCTTCCAACCTGTTTTCCTGTGATCTAAGCAGTATATAGTAGGCATTGTTCCTTTTTAATGTCAAACACTAAAAGTTGTATTAATCTGACATGAGCAACAGTAAAGTTTATTTAATATTATAAGTTCTAATAGTGTTTCATGACCACCTAGGGTGACAGAAGCAACACATATGAGCAAACTTAAAATCAGGGCTCTCTGTTTTCTCCTGGTATTCAATCATACCCAAAAGAGAAGGAAACTGAACGATAAAAGTGTATGACTAATTGAAAAGTCTTATTTGCTTCTTTTTGCTCACATTTGATTTACTTTTTTGTTCTTTCTGGTTTCTACTTATATTCCTGCTTATTGTATTTGAAATAGAATGAAGATCCTGTGAGGAAAGTCAACATTGCCTTTGGACAGGTCACCTCAACATTTTTCCTGGATGAAATCATAAACTTCAAAGGAAACTTTCACGCACTGCAATTGACTTACATGTTGTTCTCCTGTTTTACTGTGACCTAAGACCTTTTAAGAATATTTATTACATCCAAGAGCAGTGCTCACTAGAAAGTTACATACTATAATATTTGTACAGCTACAACTTTTAATCTGGAAAATTCTAGATGATTCCAGATATAGTTGGTAACAGTCTGATTTTCACCCTTGGCTTCTAAAGTTTCCCTTCCTTGAGCACATTATACAAATGATCACTAATTTAAATGTTTTGAATCATTCTTAGTATTAACAGGAAGTTATGCAGAAACCTGTAAAATTATATTGAAGAGAAGTGTGACTACCTTTTAGTTTTGCAGACACCATTTACATACCCTTCTGGAAAATATTCAGAGATATTCATAAAATGATAAATTGTGAGCTATACCTGTAGAACAGCTTTGGGATGAAAGTTTCTATTTCATTTAATCATGTTCTTTTGATTCTAACTGTTATACTGATCTGGGCAAGACTATGAGACACATGAAACCCTAACAAAATTAACATCATCTTGAACTTAAATGCTTATAGCAAATTTTTCACGTACACTGAAGCAAGACTGAAAGCACTGAAGTGAAAGGTAAACCATGTTGCTCTAAAAGTAGTTACGAAAATCAAATTGTCAGTGAAAGAGACAAGATTTAAAAAAAAAAATCCAGATGGAAGACAGACATATGCCTCTTCTCTAAATTGATAATTTTGCTGTCCGTCATTTTTACACCAGAGTCCCGTCCAGGCCCTAGAGAAGAGGCTTGCTGATTACTCAGTTTGGGACAAATCAAAAGAGGAAGTCCATTGTGTTACACCTGGGCTACACAAAATATTTTATTTGTGACTATGCAGCTGACAAAGAAAGGAGTCAGAAGCAGTATACAGGCCATCCCATCTTCCAGAAAGCTCAGTCCATTATACATGCTAATTTCTCAGGAAATTGTCTAGTCTTCTGTTTATTCTATGAAACAGATAATAGAGTATAAATCAAGTTTCTTGTCATCTGAATTTTTTTTGCCTGACATTGGAAGGATATTTTCTTTATGGATCACTATGCGGCAATATTGTAAAACCACAAATCTTTAGAAAGTAACATATCTTGAAAGACTAAAAGCTTACTGTCCAAATGAGAGACTATTGCAAGATTCATCTGGGGACGTTTGCTGGCACGCTTTACAAGTTTTCCTTGGATGTCTTTTCTCCTATCAGTAACAAGAATATGACAATATCTAAACGTATTTCCCCTTAATTATTGGATGAAAGCTTGAAATAAACAGAGTCACTGGAATACAACATATAATGATTCTCATGCACACCATATAACACAACACATGGGACAGTACACTTTGAATGCAGTAATCAAAAATGTTTAAGACAATTAAGAATTCTCTCTGATAATCTCCCAAAATACAATTGCTTCTTGCATAAGCTTTTCAGCAAATTCAATAGATTGTTTAAGCAACATCTGAACCATGTAAATAGATGACACATTCTTGTATGCATCCTTAGCACCGATAAGATACAGCTAATGCATCATATTCAGTAAAAATGGCTGTAAATGATAACAGGTGTTTACTGTAATGGAAACTGCTGATAGTTGGTCAACGTGTAAATTAATTTTGTTATTTACAGAACCAGATGGTCAGATCTGGAGCACCAGCATGGGTAAAATTAATAAGCCTACTCACTGCAGAACATCTCATCTGTAGCTTCACCAGTTTCTAATTCCAGCTACTGTGCTACAGTACTCCTCTGACAGAAAGATTAACTGACTTACTGTCTGCCCAAGAATACTATGCTACATATTATCAAAGAAAAGTGGCTAAAGGTCATACAAACAAACTTCATGGGAGATTAAGAGGAGTGGTAAGAAACAATAATTTTGTGTTTTTTCATCCTTGTACTCTGGGCTAGTTACCATGTCAGTATGATTTGCTATTATTTTTTTTCTTGCTTTATTTCACTGTAGCAATGGCTTGATACTGCAGAAAATGCAATTTATCTATAGAGCTCAGCTGTTAAGCCATTTACGATTGTTTTATTGCAATTTAATCTTTAGTTTTGCTTCAAAGGCCCTGCCTGAGAAACTCATGAGCTGACTTAGTCTGTGATTCAGAACGAACCTTTTTTCCAGCCATATCATAAACTCATTCAGATGAAATCAAACAGTTAGGCAAGCACACAGGACTAGGAAATTCCACTTGTCTGGATTTCCTGACCCAAAAGGGACAGCCCAAACCCCTGGCACTACAGCCAAGCTCCTCAAGGTCGTATCACATCACGCCGGTGCTCTTAGTCACTGCACAGGAAATGCACAGCAAGTGGGATGCAGCTGATGTGCTCCTGGCCCAGCATGCTCCAGCTGCAAGACTCACATGCACATGCCACAAACAGCCACATCTGACCACACTGGCAGCAATTTGCAAATCCTGAGCAAGCACACTCTCAAACTGCATGTGGCCAAAGTCTTAAGAAACGAAATGGAGGCACTTCAGGAAAATCCAGGCTCAGAGCAGCCCTGCACACAGAGAATAAAACATGGTTTCCCGAGGAAGTAGTGTACCTCCAACCTCCAGATGCCTCTCACCTCCCCTGTGACGCCCTCCCAGCATGCCTGTCTGTCCAGAGATGGAGTAACGAGGTGGCAGAGAGGAAGACTGAGTGTGCTCCACAGAGTCTCTCTGACTCAGAGTCTCTCTCTCCCCACACACTCCCCCAAAACTGCAGGGAAGCTCCTCAAACCACACATACTTCTGCAATCTCTTCTCCCAAGTGCACAATGCATTCCTTCTACATGTTTTGAAGTGGTATTAATTTATACATGCTAGGAATAAATAGTAATAGATAATTTTGTGCCTTAAGTTTTCACTGAAGCAGGTTTCATTGATGAATGTAGACAAAAGTACAACCACTGTGCACAGTGCATCTTGGACATTCCTTTTAGCCAGTTTAACTGGCTTAAATGGAAGGAAAACGTAGTAATTGTACATATAAGTTCAATTCTGTTTTACGACTATGAATGTTCAGACATTATCCAGAACTTTAGTCTCCCATTTCCTTTTCTGAGTGTATCAAGAATATGTTTTTTAATCCTCTTCACTACTAGGAGGTTGTGTTTTAAAAATGCAAAATCGTCAGTGACTTACTGAGAATTATCATGCACATATGAACTAGTTTTGGAATTTGGGTTGCATATCTGACAGCTACATGTCACACTGAATTATTCAAGGAAGGAATACTGTACTCAAAATGGGTAGAATCCAGTAAGCCCTGTCTGATATATTAAGAAATCCCATCTATTTCACAAGTATTTTTGTCTGTTAAGAAAATGAAAGCACACATCAAGATGAAGTAACAAATATTCCTTATGGACTCTTAGGTCAGATGATTCACATGCTTCAGACCTTTAATCACAGCTACAGCGTCTCTAAACACTTTTACAGTGCACTATCAGTGCTACACGGAACATTTCTGTTGTTAGCCTGCTGTGCAGTGTGTGAGACAACATGTAGAATAAGTCAGGGGGACATATTACATTCTTTTTAAACATGTATGCGTCTCCAGACATTTGCAAAGCACTGTGCACTTGCTTCAACTTCACAATAGTGAGCCCACATGGCATTAGTTGGCCATTTTAAAAAAAAAAAAAAAAAGGAAATCACAGTAAATCAACATGAAATTCAAAGATATTTAAATTTAAGTCACTAACATACAAATGGAAGTTAGTCACCAAATTCAAATCCAACTCTGAGCTCCACACAGGACCACCCAAAATTCAAACCGCATATCTTAGAGTATTGTCCAAACTTTTCTTGAACTGCAGCAGCTTGGGGCCATGACCAGTGTCCCAGGGAGCCTGTTTCACAAGGAACTGAGAGTTAAACTCAGCCAGGCAAGCTGACAGAAGTGTCAAATAACCACTTTGAAACATTTATTTACACTCTGTGCCTCTTCAGTAATCCAGTTTGCAGCACAGGTCTACGGATTGTCCTGTGGGTTGTGCTTTATTCCTGCCATTAAAATTGAACTGTTTACGAATAAGTGCATAGTGACTTATGAAACCTTTCTGACCACAGACAATCAAACACACAGATCACAGCCGCTGAGCTCAGCAGCATCTGATGGGCCATCCTGCTTCATGACAGTGAACAGATGTGCCCAGTGCTAAAGGAGTGCCCTCCAGCAGTGGCGCTGGCAGGACTGGTGTCCCCAGGTGTCAGTGGCCCCTCACATCATGCCCACCACATCCCTGTCTGGTGCATGGCAAGTGCATTTCATTCACAAAGCTCAATCTATGGATGAAGCTTGCTCGTCCCCAGAAGAGCAAGAGGCATGTTGTCTTGACATCTGCAGAGCTGTATCCTGACACTTCACTGAAGGAACTGAAACACAGTGAGTGTTACACATGAGACAACCCACAACCACATCATCTACACTGGAGAAAATTCCTCCTTCCATAACTGTTGTATATTTTGCAGTGAATCAAATTTGCATCAGTAATGCTGCATAGCTTCCTCCAAAATGTGTCCGTGACTTTTGTCCTGCAGCTGGCAATTTGTTTCTGTTATTTAATACCAACAGTGATATGCTTGAATAACACTGTAAAGTAGTTTAATTGAAGTATTAGATAAACAAAAAATGCCTTTCTCTTGGAATTCAAACAAAACAGTCGGAGAATAAAAACTAGAGAAAAAAAACAAACAAACAAGAAACAATTAACAGATACCAAACCTCTGATAAACTATTCAAGCAAAACAAGCTTCTCTCAAATCATAATGATGTCTCATTATAGAAAAATCTAACGCTGCGCAAACCACAGGGCTTTCAGTAATTGCGATCATCTTATTTACCTGCAACTCAGCAACAAGGGAACAAGAAGAAGGTGAAACTGTATAATAAATCAGGTAAAATATGTGTTGTTCCCCATCACTTATAGGAAATGTGCAGCCAAAGGTTCCCCAGATGAAATGGCCAGCTAAAGTGAACAGGCTTGAGGCTGAAGTAGGGGGATGGGAGCAACCAGTGTAGGCGGAGCTCCCAGGCAGCTCCTTAGTGGCTGTGCTTGCACTGCAAAGCCGAACACAGGATCCTGAGCACACTGCACGTCCACCTGGACATCAAAGCTCGCAAAAGGACAGTTAAGGGCAGTGGTGTGATGTCAGGAGACAAAGCATCATCTGAGTACAAAAATATCTTAATATGGAGGTGACTGCTAAGCATTCAGTAGGGGTCAGAATACGGACCTGCGTGCAACAGTATAGCATAAGGAGCAAGCTCCTATAGTACTTTAAACACTTGTGAAGAAAATTAAGCACTTTTCCTATTGCTTCTTCAGGATTGCATGAGGTCTAGTATTTGAAAGAAAGAAAAAGAAGAAGAAGGAAAAGGGATTTAGTTCACTTAGGAGAACACAAAGACAATAAACATTTTAAAAATTGAGTGATGTAAACACCGCATTCAGGTAGTCAGAATGCAACACTACTGCCATGCCAGTGTCTCAGTCATGGTGCAGAATTAAGTTCTCTAACATGCTAGTAGCACAGAATTTAGCACCTTTCTATATCTCAGAAATTGGCAGTCAAAATAAAACGAGGCACATCCCCAAGGCTGTAGGACATGCATGAAAATGTGGCAGGAGTTCAAAGCCAGTTACAAAGAGACTGAATACTATTCCCATGAAGATCAACTTTTAAAATTATTACCACAAATGTAAAAATATGAAAATATATTCTGTGATATCTAAGGAAGTTTAGTGCCCAATAACTGTCTGGATGAAATCTACAGTTCCACGGTATAAAGCAGTTAGAAAAACAGGCACTTGTATTGGAGAGAACTGAAACTGGAAGCCAAATAAGTTGCAGACAAAAGGGAAATTCAGAGGAATTATAGATGTTTCATAACATCAAGTTGCAGCTTTATTGCACTTTTCTCCAAGGACTTCAAAGCACTGTACAAGCAAGGCTGACATTACAACACCACAGAATGCAAAGACCTTTTTGTTCTTTCCATAAATTCCTGTTTTTCTTTAAAAAAAAGCTTTCTGTCCTTTAAGACTGTCATGTAAATTCATGAAATAATATCTAGTTGAAACAGACAGTCAAGCACCTAAGTTAATTATCTCTTCTCAGTCTCTGTGGATCCCTCATAATCAAATTGTGACAGTAGATCTAGGATAAATCTGATATCTTCATACTGCATGCACTGCAAATTTCAGCTCCTCAAGGAATTGTATCTGACATAGAACTCTGAGAGTAAGGGTAAGATAAAACTGAGGAACCCACATTTTCATGGTAGGATGCTGCCTGCTTTCTATCCAAGGGTCATAAAACAGATGAAAATGGAAGACATATTCCAGCTCAGTGCTCACCTAAGAGGGTTTGAAATCCTGGCCTGGGAAGATGCCCTGGCCTCAGGACTATGATGGTGTCTGGACCATAACAACATCCCCACGCCTTATGTTGCATCTAGAAGGCACAATTCTTGGGACAAGAGAGGATCATTTTGAAAACACGTTCATATCTTTGAACAGAGAGTATTTACAAAGGAATGTTAGGAACAAAAATGCATCCATCTAAAGGCACTTACATGGCTTCAGAGTCTTTTTTCAGAGTTTATTCAGGCACTAAGGACAGGTCCTTTTCATGGGTTTTTATTGATAACATTAAGCTAGTACAGGATACAAAGGGTTATTATATTTGACTGACATGCTACATCAGTAGCATTAACTGCTTAACGAACATATCAGATGTTCAAGCAATATAGCTTGCTCCACTCAGAGGGTCATTTAATGCAGTGATGTTGGCTTAATATCTATCACTTCACAGATCCTACCACAATTCCTTTTGGAAAATTGATCTGAGTTAGAGCATTGTTATTTACAGGAATATATTAGTAGAGCACATATAACCTACAAACCAATTAAATTTAATGGAACTTGAGTTCTCAGAGCTATATTTTAGCAATATTTAGGCACCTAACAATGGAACTAGATGCTCAGATACTTTTGAAAAACTCAGTATTACCTATGTTTATCTTGAGACATCCAATTTATTTCCAGTTCAAAGCCTACATGAGTTACTTAGGATATGATTATCAAATTACGTAATTCAGGACTTCTCTAGACAACATGGGAAAGTGGTAGTATATCCGGAATTGAGACACTGCAAGAGTAACTCATAAGTCTATACAATAACCACGAAACCGTCTTTCTTCACATTAGTTACTTACTTAATTCTCCAAATAAATACTACTTAGAAGTATACTTCTTTACAAGTAAAATTTTATTGTAGAAATGACAAAGCCATCTCTAAATTCTGATAGGAAGGGAAACACCAACTATACATTTTTATAACCTTTCTAACTTTAATTATATTTTCCTGACACCTATTCTGTTGTATATTCTAGCTAACTATTAGTAGTAGTAGTTCACTGGATGTGTATGTGCACTAATTTCCATTTATATGGCAAGTTTTGTTACTTTCTTGCAATTTAGGACTCTTCAATTTAACATTTTGTAATGGCAATGTCTTTTTTTAATGGATAAGAAATCTGAAGGACATTATAATATATACTCCCAATGGAGAAGCAGAATTTTCATAAGATATTGAGGGAGGTAGAATAATTCTTTACACAAGCTACATTTTGCCCACAAATCTATACTGTGTTCAATATTTCAAATTGTGAGCTTTATTTAATGCCTCTTCTAAAGATAATTACACTACTCAGGATTCATTATATTGAAGGAAAAGAAAAACTATGAAGATATAGCAAATTTAATAATTACGTTTCAGGAGCAATTTTATTTCTTAATTGATCAAAAGAAAAATGGACCAGTGTACAACTGCAATGACCATAAGTCTAAATGGACTTGTTAGTCTGTCTAGTTTGCAAATGGCAGGAAAGTCACTGTACCAAACAAGCCAGAGGGCTAAATTCTGCCATCTCTTAGGTCTATGTGGCTACACTGAAATAGATGGTGTTGTCCAAGTGCGTTTAAGAGCAGAGTTTGACCTGCTGACTTTGGCAGAAATTGTGCTAAAAGAAGAAACGAGCCCTATTAGCTCAAATATAGTAGATGAGAACCAGGATTATTATCTCATTTACACTGGTAGGGCCATTTGAAGCAATACTATTGCATTAAAGCAAACTGACATTCTTTCTGCCTTCCCGGCAATCTATCAGTCTGGTGCTGCATGTTGTATATAATCTGTATTGCTTTAGTGAGTAAAAATGTTCATTTTAAATACATAATGTCCTGCATCTGTCTTTATTACAGCCAAAACAATGAAAGTCTACCATCTCACTCTACAATCAAACCTCTTTTTTTATTAAGGACAATTCCATTATTCTGCAATAAGGGGCCCAGTACATGCCCTCATTTTGGTGAAATTGTTAATGTAGATTGAGTTTCCTAGAAGAATTACTGAACTGTACTTTTTGAGATTCTAACTTAATTCATGCACTTATCATGATAATGTGCTTTATTATTTGTTATACTAGTCTGATTAATTCTCCCTAGGCAATGTGTAATTATTAGACAATATCTATTACAAGAACACTGAAAATTGCTATTATATGGTGACTCCACGCAGTTTACACGATCCTTTCTCTATTTCATCTCTTGTCTCAGAGTTGTCATTGCAATCTGTCTGTATTAATTCAAGGACAAAGTTCTATTACATTTTTAAATTATCTAATTATAGTGCTGATTTCACATTAAGATATAGGTAATAAAATAAGATGACTTGGCATTATTTTATCATTGTAATGTTCCTGAGGTACAGGAATATACTATCTCAAATCCAATCCAATAGATGCAGCACAACTAATACCAGAAGTTTTAGGCAGCATTCAGTGAAACCAGGTTAAGATATATTTACAGAAGGATAAGCAAAAAAGTAACTGCTGATATCGTTTTTCTGTGCAGAACAACTTACACATGGTCCACATACATTCCTCATCCAAACAAAAGCTATATACTAGAGTCTCAGAATTTTATTGGGAAAATATTTCACCATAATCAGTTTTCACTTTACTTGCTATTTCATTCAAGTTCTATATCTGGAGTTTTGTGACACCAGAACATGTTAGCTGCAGTGAATAAAGGAATAAAGGAATAAATAAATAAACAGTCTTATTAAAAAGTACAGATAAAAGCTTAAGGTTAATAAATAAGAATTGACAAAAAGGGCAGCAGAAAAGAACCCTCCACACCTTTTCACACATCTAGTTTCCAGTAGTTATTTTTTCTGCTGAATTTGTAAACCTTATTTCAATTGCTCTGTAATGCCAATAAGTGAATAGCCTCCTTTGACACATGGTGAGCCAGCCAGGCAACATGAGGAACAACAGAAATAACCCAGCCCAGCCTTGGACCACGCTCCTCATTCTAGCTATCCCAACTAGTTATCGACACGATAGTCTTTCACCAGAAAAAATTGTCTTCAGGTCCCAATTACACTTCCACAATGCTGATCTACAGCACAGTCAATTTCTAAGTTGCTATTTCCCAAGCTTGGGAAGATTTCTTCTAGGTATTTTTAATCAAAATCAGAACACTTCACAGTAATATAAATGTTTAGTGAACTAACTGAAATCTTCCGCTTAGAATTGGTTGTGCTTCATGAATCTGGTTTCAGAGTATAGCACCTGGAGCCCAGAAGAGACAGCCTTGGCCTTCTGCTTTGCTTCATGGAGAAAGTTCTCAATGCCTTGTGTGCACAGAAACTTTCCACAAATAAAGCAGACTGCTTGCTCATGAGATAAATTGCATTTAATCTTTGGGAAAAACAGTGTTAATGTGTTCATTACACTGATTTTACCCTGTTAAGAATTATTCCACCCAGTTTGTTGAAGCCATAACAGCCAATTAGCCTAAGCAAAAAATGGTTGCTGTGTTTACTGCATTTCTAAGCTAAAAAATAAAGCACTTCTAGGGCAAAACAGGTCACCATGAATATTTTACATCCCATAGCTGTTACTGTAATGTGGTTCTGTTTTTTTTTTTTTCACCAACAGGAGATGTTTCTTCAGTGTACACTCGTTGTGTCAGTGTGCAGGAATTTCAGTTTACATTTCAGTGACGAGGCACATAAGCAGCAGCAGATGGTACTTGGAGCACAGTGAAGATATAAAGATACCAGGGGAGCTGGAAGAGAGGATCTGAGTATAACAAGCTGCTTTATAAGCCCTCCCTGAAGAAAGCATGCACTTCTAAACATGTTTACTTGCTATCATTGTTTTCAATTACTTCAATAAAAGGAGTAAAAATTAAATTAAAATAAGTTAAATTAAAATACACTAAATATTCCTTCAGAATATTTTAATAAAGCCTAAAAGGAAGCCACAAACTATTCTCATGTTTTTTATCCTTTATATTTTCCCCTTTATATGTATATTGTATTCCTTCAACAGAAAACAGTACTACACTACTTTGGGAAACATGGAACACAGGTGCAGAGAGGCAGAGGGAGCCCCACTATAAGTCTGAGGTACTGCTAAAAATTCAGCAGAAGTCTCCAAAGTTGAGCTATAATTCATTAACCGTGACGCTGTCTGCAGTAGAAACCAATAATTTGAACAATTTGAATGTGGAGAAAAACAGGAAAGAAGTGGTGAACAAGATCCACTTGTTCAGAGATAAGGGTTTAGCTGGTTATCTTTGAAATGTGCTGCAAGATCATTAGGGAATTGGGTTTTACCAAGCAGTTAAGAAACCCCAAGAGGTGTCCAAAGTGACGCATACCAGGTAAAGTATTGCCCTGGACAGGTGACTGGAGTCTTGATTTTCTCCAGAAAGCTCAGTTCTCTTGGGACTAAAGAGTTGGCAATGCTACTGTCATGACACGTGTCACCCAAGTGCAGAGATAGAGAGCATGTAGGTTACCCAGCTGTTGTTGAAAAAAAATTGCTCAAATTGTGGACGTGAAGAGGTGGCAGATAACTGGCTGCATGGGGGGAGAGGGATATCCCAAACTGAACTTCCAAGGCCTCAAACAGATTCCTGCTACTTGTCAGCTACAGTCAATAACTCTCACAATGATAATGGCTGGACTAAATAGATGTGGCACATCCTGAGTTCTCCAGTTAACAAAGAGACATGAGCCAGAACCAGGAATTAAACTCATGCATTGTGATTGCATACATAGATTGAAGAAATTGGGTTTTGGGGACTGAAAAGAAGGTGAATATTTTGCCTGAAGTAAATGTCCTAGCAGTAGGGGAATCTCCTGAAGACAAGAGCTGCATGGAGAAAACTGCTGGGGAGTGCCCAGGGACCTTGGCCCCTAGCACTCAAAGCACGTCACAGTGAGCAACAGCACAGCAGGAACCAACTCAAATTTCTTCCTGTCCCAGACCAACAGTGACTTCTCTGGAAAGGAGGAGATGGTAAAATCTAGCTACCATAGCACTGGGGGCAGTGACCAAGAAGGTGCCTCAGATAAACGAGTAAAACTGGTATTTCTTGTTCTTAAGTAAATCCCAGAATCGAGATTCAATATGGATTGTCTCACCTATGGCACTGGAGTCTTAGCAGTATTCTTAGATCACATCTAGGCATGGCCATGGAGACATAGGGACATTTTATAGATGTTAATGTTTTAAATTTTCACCCAGCTCAGACTACAGAGAGGTGATGAGGTTCTCAGACTACAGAAGCTTAGGTATGCCAGTACCTATCATACCTCTAATAAAGGTTTTGAGTAACATTTTTTAAATGTATACATTTCAGCTCCAAGTTCTAGGCTCACCTCCTAAATTCTTCGCAGTCTTGTTATATGAGTAAGATTCAGGAAAGGATCCGTCTTGAGATTGTGAGACTCCGTTGCAAAAAACATCTGAAAAGAAAAACTTTCCTTGACCTCCTTCTTGCCATTGTGGATTTAAAAAGGAAGTAATTTCTCTCTGCCTGGACCTGGGATGAAATAGACTGATTGTTTTAGTTTGGTTATTCTTACTCTGAAGCAGGAATTAGGAGGCAGCTTATTTGAAACGGTTAGCATGCCCTTAAGTAAGCAAGCAACACTAATTGAGATTGGTGATAGATAAATATTGCCTGGAGGAAACCTCTGAGTTGATAAGAAAGGCTTTAAGTTTTTGTAAATCTCACAATGAAATCAAAATAAGGAAAAATCATTTGAACTCATTAAGGGGCTGCATATTTTGAAAGACCCTTTATTCAAATAGGTGAGATAAAGGAATTAATTTTAATTCACAGGGTATAACCAGAGTAGCTCACCTCCCTGTAGTACTGTAGGTAAAATGTTACAAAGTAAACACTTTAATTAACAGGAGATTATTATTACCATTTCCTTACCATATGCAGAAGACATTCACACTTTGAGGAGGATCTTGCTACCCCTTCAGAGAAAACCTAGCTGCTAGTGAAACAATTAAACAGATATGCTGATAATGCCTGATTTACCTTTAAAGATAGAAACTTACACCACTAACAAGTTAAAAACACAACTGTTCACTATAGATCTGCTGAATGACTACTTTAAACATCTCCGAATGCATGGCAGCCTCAATAACAAGAATAGGACAAATATTTGGGGGAGCTGGAGCCATAATAACCTCAGTTTGTTCTCAACCACTCTTAAAACATTTTAAAAACATATACAATGAACAAAGATTCACTTTTAAGATACAGATTTTTACCAGGAGTTTTTTCCTTTATGTAATTTGTTTGCATTATTTCAGCACCCAGGAAACATAACCATGACGAGGATCCCAATGCCTACACACTAGCATTTGGGGAAACAGATGGAGCAGATGAACATTTATCACCTGTTTAACAGTTAACGCACTGAAGTTCTCCAGTCACTGGGGTTGCTCTGTTAGTCTTCAACAGCCATCGTCTGGGTAAATCCTGATAGGATCTGCTTTCATAATGGCATCCTGTGAGGTCTCTCAACCTCTGGGGAAATACAAAAATTGCTCCAATGTGTTTCCATTCATAATTTCCAGCATGCATGTCCAGATCACTGACAAATCTGATTATATCATTATTTGACAATAAGCTTGTAGTAAAAGTGAGATTGTTATTAGCAGGCAAACATGCAGTTTATGAAATATATACAATTTTTCCATTTTTATTAGGTCACATTGGTATTTATAATTGCCTGTGAACATGAGCTTGCAAGATAACAGATGTTGTTTTTACAATTTTGGTTTTTTAAGCATGAATTGAATTCTTGCTTTGAGTTTTTATATAATTAATCAGGAAATTCAAAGCATTTCAACCACAAATTTTCTAATCCCCTGCTATTACTTTGTGTTCCAGGTGATATGCAGATAGATTACAACTGTTTAGTTTACAATATAGATGTAAACTATATTTAGACAAATTAATGCATGGTCTAATGCTAATTAAATCAAGAGAGTTAGACCAAGAATAAATTAAATCCTTTTGGATTCTGTGCATGTTTGTACTGTACTTATGAAATTGAGGTAGCTTTTTTCATTACTGTGTTCCTTGCATCCAGAAAATTCAAGATGATTTATATTTATATTTTCATCTATTTATTTATTTATTCAAGAGAGCACAACAAAATATCTGCTGTCCCACTCTAAGCCCAAATTCCTTCAAGAACCACCAACGTCTCTTCAGTGTCACAGACAAGGAAGATAGATATCCACAGGGTGTATGTCTCGCAACCTGCATTTCCTTTCGTTCCTCAGAAAAAAATATCATTGAAAAACGATGTTGAAAGAAAAAGGGCAAATCTGGAGAGGATCTAAATCCTGCATTATAGAGAAGGAAATAAATCTCTGTGAAAATTCAACTCAATTCAAAACTGCTAACCCTCCTCTCAAGCCTCTTCATATTAAAGCCTGGAATTTCTCTCAGCCACACTGATATATACATTATGCTTTATTCTTCTGAATGCCCAGTGTTAAGCAATAAGGACAAACAATTACCTGAAAAGCAAAGGTAATTCACAATATATGCATACACATATGCACACATGCCTGGACAAAAACTGCAAAAGCTGGAAGATGAGATTTTCTAGTGTGGTACTCAAAGCATAGCCTTCTCATAAGGACTGAAAATCGCTGACCTTGCAGCTTTCCAAACTTCATGAGAATAAAAACCTACCAAACTTTGACATTTACATCTTAAATATAAAATTATAACCTTAAATGTGTTAATAGCAACCAAGAAAACACACTCCCTCGTATATACCAAGAATCAGTGAATTTTGTCTGCTGCTTGAGCTTGACAGGAATTTCCTAGTAGGAAGCACTGTAGATGTATTTCTGTCAAACCAAACAAAACAGTTTTACTTGGAAAATAAACATATTCTTTTTATTAACTGTTATGGAAAAAGTCCCAAAACTCTCACAACTGTGCCATTTGCCTCATCAGAAGCTGATAAATCTACTTCCTTCTTAACCTCTCCCTTCTTGAGCTCCTTCTCTCCCTTGGCACTGCTTCCTTCCCTCTCACACTTCCCAATCTATCTGACTTTTGCCTGGCTGGCCCTTATCAAAGCCTGGGAGGCAACCTCGTCTGAGGTCCGCCCCCTTCCAGTCACAGGTGCAAGTGATCTACCAGTATTCCCGGAGCCAGCCTCACCCCTCCATCACATGCTCAATCATCAGTTCAGGCCATGATCAACAGTTTTCCTTCATTAATGTTAACACTCTAGGACTTGATCTGTGTAGTACTCATTTGTACTATCTTATTATATTAAGAGACATGATAGAATAACACCTAAGAAAGGGCAGATTTCAGCACCTCAAAACACCGCAAATGTTTAATTTTCTCCAAAATGACTTGAGGCAGTGTTCCTCCAAAAGAAGATTATGTGAGTGAGAGGCCAGTTGCCCCAACCCATGGTCATTACAAAAGGGATGACTGTCTTTGATGCTATTCTCATCCACAGTCCTGTGTACCTGTTTGGCTATTAAAACAGTGCTAAATAACAGTAGTCATGTATTTATGTGAGACATAATTCCCAGATGTTGAAAAATTCCTTGGGGAAGCAACATTTCTGCATTTTGCAAACTTGGAAGCTGCCTATATCTCTTCTGCCTTGATCCCAGTACCTCAAAAGCAAATTAGAAGTAGCAAGAGGCAGTTGGTATTCCAGAAAGATAAACTCAAACATCCCTGAAATAATAAGATCTTAATAGGCTCAGTTTAGACCTGATTGAATGGTCAAAATCTACAACTATTTATCAGACTCAGTTCCTCTTCTGAGCTCTCAACCACTTGCTTGCAACATTTCTACAGCCAACAAGCTGGAGATTTTGAGATAAAGAGCTTGTATCTTGGAATAGGTAGATTAAGCTGATCTTTCCTTAAATCTTTATAAGCAGCTGTTATTCTCTCAGATGTGTTAGTGGTATGTATGTGTATGTGTAAATGGTATGGAATAAGGGGTGGATAATGTCCTAGTTTCTAACAGAAGCTACACGTCTCGTAGTGTCTAGTATGAATTTATCTTGTACCTCCGAGATACTGATAACGTCCTGGCAGTGTTGAGNACATTGAAAATAAGTCCTTCAGATCTCTTCCAGCTGACTGTGATTTGTATTAAATATAATGTCAGTATAATTAGCTAACCCCAGATTGTTCCATCCCTGCACTATGGCCATCCTTAAATAAAACAGGTCACTAGAATAATTTCATGGTAGTGAACACACCGATGCATACACTCCAAAGTAATAGCCAATATTTTCATTTAATAATTTAGGATGTTCTCAGAGGTGATAATGCAAAGATGAGAAAGAATTCTTTTCCAGAGGCCTGAATTAGTCAGAAAACTGCTCTGATGTGTGGCAGTACCAATTTTGGATGGGAATTGAGAGAATTTTTAACAATTCTTCTTTGATGATTCAAGCTGGCCTATAATTGGACCCCATCAGGATATAATCTAGTAAGAGAATAATTGCATCTCTATGTTCAAATCATCAGCTTTCCGAATTCTTCAATAGAAATAATCTCCTCACCTTGGTTGAACTAAGTAGTGACTTTTTCAACACCAAAGATTAGTTAAGCTTTCCACGAATTCATGTTTATTTTTATAGCAACATTTGGAAATAATACTACATAATCTTATACATTTTCATATCTTATAGTACATTCAGTTTCAACACGTGTTGCAGCAGAAAATAGATTTTATTACATTGTAATACTTCAAAAGAAAAAAATAAACAGAAGAAAAAATTTTTACGTTTATAAACACTTCATTTAGTTCATCTCTGTACACTGCACTTTTCTCTCTACTATACTTTGTACTCATGGCCTGACTAGAAAAGTTCAGGTCAAGACAATCTGTATACGTCTCAACTTTGTGCTGATCTGAACGGACAATGTTAGAGTGGAGACTGATCAGTGCTCTCCATCCTCTTCAAAGCAATGGCTAGAGACCTCCTTATTGAATGTCAATGTCGCTGTTACTGAGAAAGATGATGGAACAAAGTGACAACAGTTCTCCACCTACTAGAAGTTTAATCTTCTTTAATTCTGGTTGAAGAATCATTTTGCAAAGCTGGTGTAAATTCTTTTTGTTCTGTGTATTTTGTTTAACCATACATTTAATTGCTGAAGCTTTGATCAGTTTTGGTTTACATATTAATAAGAAGATATTAACTAATTTTCATGTGGTTTTCTGAGTTTGTGTACTTTTTTGATAGTAGGAAAACAGATATCTCACATAAAACTCACTTCAAAACAAGACATTTAGAAGAGATGCACTTTTTATTGCAATTCCTATTTTGTAATATACCAAAATCAACATTTAAGATTCTATGAAAACACAGGCACCTCACATCTTTTGAATAAAATGATCCAAAATTTTTTTGTCTTCTCTTATTTTAAACAGATCACATAAGGTACACTTTATTCTCTATACATGAGGCAAGCAGTAAATGAAACACAAGTTTAAGTAGAAGATTCATTTAACAAAAAAAAATACATGAAATAAATAATTAGGAAAGAATTTTTCATCTAGCATTATCAAAACTAGCAAGTAGCAAGTCGATCATTAAGCATAACTGCTGTTCGGGAGCACATGTCTACTTTCTTCCTGCCTGATTTTAAAACACAGCCAAGTTCAAACGTTAAAATCATGAGAAATCAAATAAGAAAGGAACAAAAGTCCCAGTAAATGAACCACCAGTGAAAATAAGAAGTTTCTGAGCAAAAAGTTATTAAAGACTTCTTTAAAGAGCTACTGAAACAAAAAATAATCAGTAGAAAATATTTCATAATATTTAACATCATCCATTTCAGCTGTTTATTACTTATGGAAAAAATACTGCTTGATACAAGAAAAGATAATAGAATCCAAGACTTAAAGATGGATATTCATTCAAATCTACATTTCAATTAACTGCTTATTCCTCACACAGCCCATAAATATGTGAGCAGTTATAAGAGTACCCTTCTTCCTGTATGTAAAAAAAGTTTTGTGAGTGATCTGTGATCACTTTACACTTTTGTAAGATCTATGATCTTGGTGTATCTGAGGATTCTTTTTTCTTCCAGATTTATTTTTCCATTTAAATTTAATTTTAGGCTGAGAGACATTTGCCTATTAATGTTGAACTCATAAAAAGAGGTATAGAAAAAGATTTAAAACTGATTTATTTTTAGAAAGTAATAAAACAATTAGAATGAAAAGTTGAATCTTTTTATTCAACCCCCTGCAAATAATTTAGGCTTCTTTTTAGAACCAAAGATGCATTTTAGTCTCTCTCTTTGTTCTTTGAAAGAGTTTCTTCTTGCTTTTTGTTCATTCAACAATACAGAAACGTTCTTACAAGGCAGAAACTTCTGCTAGCTTTGCAAATATTATCTAGGTTTGATTACAGGAGAACTATGTCTATTGTATGTGCAGCTAATGGATTACAGTACTGAAATTAATTCCAGCACAGACTTAGTGCTGTTGTGGGACACAGGATAAAACAAGTTAACACCTGCGTACTTCATGTTTTCTTCATCCTTTCTTTTTTCTAAAAACAGAAAGGAAGAATATCACAACAAATATTGAGTCCAAAGAAACTTCGCAAGCAGTTCTAAACATATATTTTCATAAGTATATATTTAATGCTTCAAAGAGTTATGCAATGATTATAGTGTTTATATTTTCTGTATTTAAAATAGTCTTGCATATCTGCTACATGCTAGCTGTAAAAAGAAAAATGAACTACAGTATGTCTTTCCTTTGTTCTGTCTTACTCCTACTGGCTTGAATAGCAAAATATAATAAAAGTAATCTCTTTTGATTTTCTACTGCTTTATTCTCTCGCTTTTCACAAGTCATGAACCAACCTTTATCTTCTGCTACAACATTCAGGCTTTGTTGACCTTAATTTATTGCAATGGAGATAAAGTAATATTTCCCACAAATTGTCAATTTTAACTCTCAATTTCCATTTTAATTGGTTTGACATAATATTTTCAATTTCAGTGATTGGCCTTTGAATGTTTACAGACACTATTCATGGTAACAATGATTTAGTCATCTTTGCTAAGCACCCACAGTCATTAAGCTCCATCATTTTTCTCACCCATCATAAGAGACAAGCAGAAAATTATGCACCCAGCTGAGAAAATCCATTTGTCATTGATATTGGGGAAGGGGAGTGCTAATCTATAATATTTAAATGCTTCCACAGACACTGAGAATCATAAAAATGCTAGTAGTTCTGAATTAGGTCTAGAAAATTAAGGAGTCAATATATTATTTTTTGTTTCAATTCAGAAAGAAAAAACTCAGCTGATTTACTTGCAATCTGAACATCAGTGTTCAGAATTGCCTTTAGGCAAAATATAGCTAAAAATTTAAGAGTAAAGTGCTTAAGGCACATTTTTTCCTCAGAGTTATACGCTACTTTAATGATTTAGTTCCTGTAGTGAGAGCTGAGAAACACAACTAGGTCATTGAAGAGGTAGGATGACCGCTTGTACAAAAGCCAAGACCTTATTTTCACATAATAAGAGCTCTGATTCTTTGACGCTCTACAAGAACGTTTCAAGTTAATTAATCTTTCAATTTTTCTGCTAATCACTCATTAGAGCTATCCTGTTAATAACAATTTATGAGATTTGTTATATAACTCACCTTGAATGATTCCAAGAAGCAACGCTTTCATGAGATTGCATGCTGCAGTGACCACAGAGAGAAATTTGTAACATCTGGACTGTCTTGGATCCACACTACTTAATTCTTTGAACAGGCTGATAACATAGCACCCATATGTCTGTGAGCGTGCTTCACATCCCTAATTGATGTCTTGCTATCTGCTGGAACATTTTTTTGTACCCATGAGATATTAAGATGAATGCTGCAATCATCTCTCAGGGAAAAAATAAATAAAAATTAGAAACCTATAATTTCTTCAACACCAAGCAAACAGTATATAGTGTTATGTACTAGCACAGTCTGGCAAACTACAGACTTAGTTCCAACATTATTTTTAAATTTAAATAGAAAAAGGGCCATTGAAAACATGTCAGACGATGATATGTTGGTATTGTGATGAAAGCCTTAAGGACAGCATAAAGGTTAAATAAGATAATGAAGAATTTTTCCAAAACTCTAGTTTTCTGTATGTGGAAAGTTGTGTGTTTTCCATGCAAGTCTCTGCCAGTCATAATAGTATCATACTTTCCAATAATCAAGTGAATTATATGATAAATTGTCTTCAAAGTGTCCAAACTTGTCCTTCCACCAAGGTCAAAAACCGATCTTATGACAGCAGGACAGATTTGCATGTGCAGCTTTCTCAGGTTGTGAACACAGAAAAATGACAGGAAAAGAACCCATCTCTACAAGTTTGGGACTCTAACTTACCTTCATTGTCTTCATTTCCTAGAAAACAGTTTCCATAATTATTTAATTAAATTTTTATATTCACTTCTACACAAATATATTTTTTACTATAGAAAAATATATTTAAAAATTTTAA
>WBMW01005858.1:6913-25045 GCA_013396635.1 Penelope pileata
AAAAAAGGGAGAGAGAGAGAGAGAGAGAGAGAGAAAAGAAGAAGAAGAAGAAAGAAAAAGAAAAAAAAGAAAAGAAAAGAAAAGAAAACTCAGTGGAAGAATCAGAACAAAGCCAAAATTGTGTGGCTGTTCTTTGCAGTGCAGCAGGGATAGCTAAGGAAGACTATTAATGCTTTTCATTTACGTATGCCATGAAGAAATCAGGTCATTTTGGACAGGTCTTGAAATCCTGACCAATGAGAAACAAAACAGATATTATTGTGGTTTCACAGTTTTAATATCCCACCTCACTGCAAAAGCTCCATTGTAGCAGCTGGTCTATTCTCACTCTGTCTCTAAGAAGAGAATTTTATCCATCCTAGTCTTTTCCCCTCACTCATTTAAGTCTAGCTGTCTTGACAGTATGCTGATGAAATAAGTTTCAGGCAGGCTGAAAAAGCCTGTAGCTGGAACAGTGGTCTTATTTTGACTTATGCTTTTGTTAAACAGTACAACTGCTGGTAATGCTAAAGACAGTCAGCAACAGAATTCCTCTTCTCTCTGCAGGTTCTCTGCCAAGCCCTAAACAGTGGTGGGTGGAAGAGCATGAACATAGACACTTTCTGTGTTTTAAGTATATAAACAAATAAGTACACTCTTGACATCCATAGTTGTCGCCATTATAGTTCAGAGACAGAACTCCTTTCTAATACTTCTTTAATGACAATACTAGGAGAATGAATATGTGAAGTTATATACACAAACTGTGCAGCCTGTAAATAGGACTATATTGTAAAAAGGTAATGGGTTGTTTTTGTAAGTAAGTGTTTGACAGTCCCCGGACAATAGACACAGGCCTGTCAGCAGTTAGGCCACTTATAGTTACTCCCTCTATATATGTGGATATAGAACCACCGATCACAACTCTCTGGCTGTGACCATCCAGCCAACAACTTATCCATGATGTAGTCTACACTTCAGATCCGTATCTATCCAACATAGGGTGCAATACTGTGGCACTGTGCAGATTCCTGATACCGTTGGGAGATAATGAGAAAGAAAGAACCTTACTAAGGGTATGTCTTAATGATGGTTATAGAAACACTCTAAATGTTTGTACAAGGTTACAAAGTATTTTTTAACATAGCCGAAACAACTGAAAAAAAAAAATCAGGAAAAAAGAAGTATCCAGAATCCTCCTAGTTAGCTGTAATCCTGAGGTAAATTATAAATTTTTATGCAGGAGGTCAATCAGTTCTGTAGCAGAGAGAAGCTAAATATTTGGCCAGTCAAGCATAACAATTATACCCTGAACATTGGCAATATATGGAATTCACTATTTGATAAAATTGTTTACTCTAATTCACTCAGTAGGAATAGCCAATAGTTAAGTGAGGTTATATCTCGAAAGAGTATAATCCATGGAAATGTGTGTAGCATCCCATGAATACTAAACAAATTCATTATGATCAGCAGTATTTCCAATGAATCTGTAACGATGGAACCTTTAAATTAAATTGTCTCTCTTGATTTTTCAGTGTAATCATGTTCATCAGCCCAATCCTTTTTTTCTTCTTATTTAAGGCATCAAGCCCATGAGCTCATCAACATATGAAAGCATATTTGAGGTGCTCAGGCTAAGAATAAAACAGAGAAAAAGACTGTGGAAAAAAGTAGTGATTTGTCACATCATGGAGCTCCAAATTCTTTGCTGTAAAAAGTGCAATGAAAAGAAGACAGTGATTAAGAAATACAGCACAAAATACACATGCTAGAAAAACTGCAAGGGCTCAATTCCCTAATCTCTACTCTACAACGATACTGTAATACCTAAGAGGGATAAGACACCCTCTGACATTTGGATCAGTGAGGAGGATTTCTGAAAGACAGTTGTTATGATGCTTAAGCCAGCTTCTCCCTATAGTGACAAAAACCCAAAAAACTTTTTTCCTTCCCGTTCCTCAAATTCTTACCAGGATTATCTCAGCAGTGCTATTGTAGACTGCTTGTACCTACACTGGTCAGAGTAGGAATTCCCAGTCATATTGCAAAGTGCTTTTTTTTCCTTGAGTGAACTGCTTGACAGGACAACAGATTTCCAAGTGGGAACCAATCCCTTTCTTTTCTTCAGCATCAGCATTGTGTCATCAGAACAGCAGCTGATCATTTTAATGACTGTCCTACTATTGCAGAAAATCTTGGCCTTTTACCTTTGCTAGTAACAGACTACTAGTGACACCGTCTTCTAAACAGAATGGTTCTTCAGCTGCATCATTTGCTTCTATACTGCTCAAAACATGTAGTCACCAAAGGCAAATGCTAGTTATTCTGCATGTCCAACAGTTTGAGGTTTATACCATCATATTTCTGTGTTGATCCTAGCAGGCTACTGGAACAGATCACAATCAAGACTATTGCTTTTATCTGGTACAGAGAATATACAGGTGAAAAGCTGAAGTTTAGTGTCTCATATTTTTTTAAACTGCATAGCCAGCTGGAAAGTACACTTTTAAACTAGAATTTCTTCTATACCTAGTAGATTTGTTGAAAAAGAACCTATACAATTTCACTATTTACCTCAGTGAATACCGTCTCAGCTCCATTATTACTTTGTCAGGAATTAGTTTAAAAGTCTTGCATAAAAAAAACTCTCTATCCAGTGCACAGATAGTTTAAAATACCTAATCTCACTTTAGCATGTGTGATTTACAATTAACTAAGTATTTCGTACAATCAGAGAAACTTGATTCCATTCTTGATGACAAGTGGTCTTGGTCATTTTTTACTGGTCAGAAATAAATTGCAGCATTCTCATTTATTCTTTAGGTCAAAGTGCATGCACTTTGCTGTGTCAGCATTTGAAATAGCTTCAGCTATCTTGCTCCATTGGATTTTTAATCTTTGAAAATAGAGAGGTGATATTCAACTCTTTTTCAGTGAAGGTACTTAGATCTCTCACAAGCATTCTTTATTATGTGTTAGATACACTAAACTATCAACAAGGCTGAGTCAAATTCCTTCCAAAATGAAAATTAATTTTTCAGGAATCCTTCTCTTTTGCAACATTCATTCACATCTCTCACAGACAGGAAAATATCTTCCTTTTTTCCTCATGTATCTAGTTTCCTGATCAATACAGATTCACAGAAGGACATTTATATCAAATCAGATCTGTCTAACAGTGTATGACACCTTTTGCTGGTGATCAAAGTTTGATGTTGCAGAGATTTTAGGCCAAAGGAAAAAAAAATTTGCTTGATCTCTGCTAATACAGGCTAACTTAAATATTGAGGACCACAGATAATAGCCTTTTAAAAATTTTGTTACCACTTTGAAGTTCAGTCAGTGGCTCTACCATTCAAATAATTCTTACCTTCAAAGTAAGCCAGTACAAAATCCTGAAAAAATGTCCATATGTCATGCTGCAAGGAGATGTCATGTTAATTGCGGAAATAAAAGGTTTCTGATGTGTCAGCCATATCCCTGTGACAAACACCTGCTCTCTCCTGAGTTCACTGAACACCCTTCAAAAACTCATGCTTGTACATCTTTGATTTGTTTTAGTCTGTTGCAACTCCATAGCAGAACTAATAGGATAAAAAGTGTTGTGTGTGTCGTGTGACCTTTCTCTTTCACTGCAGAATGACTGCAGTAAAGACACATTTACAGAAAGTGGGTAATACAAGAGCAGAGCAGAAGTATGTTACTGGAAATAAAACCACTTTATAAATCACTTCTCACTTTGCATTGCCCTGTGAAACACTGTTTCAACACAGTTAAATTTCTGCTGATCAGCATTAAACTGATGTGGTTGTATCTTTATTTTTACGTTTTCCCACTTTGGGCAGGTGTATGTTTTTTGCAACACTGCATTCATTTACTGAAGCCCTTAAACATGTGGCAGCACTATGGTATGGAGGCTGCCTAATTCTACACATAATCCTGGATTTATAATGCTGGCAGAGAAAATCTCCTTTTGATCATGCAAGGAAAGCAAAGCAAATTTTAACAGACTTAACAGTTTCTATTAGCATTCATTAAAGGTCTCTTCCAAAATCCATACAAGTCAATAACAATTTTTCCTTTCTTGGATAGTAATAAGCATTTGGGTTAGTCCTCAACACAGCTGTTCATCTTTTCTCAAAATCGTTAATTGATATACCAGAAAGTGAAAGTACTTAGTAATATTGTTTACAGCGCTACACTATAATATCACAGTAGAGCCTTTGTGTACTTGACATGGCCTGAACATTATGAATGACATAGTATATGTTCGGTAAGATGTAGATTATTCCATGTTACACAATAAATATTCATACTAATTAAAAATAAATAAAGAATCAACTGCATCAACTTTATTCAAGGTTCTTTAACATTTACAATCTAGACATATTAAAATAGTCTTATTGACATAATTATTTGTTGCAGATTCAAAGGAGCTGGAACTTTACAATAGGCATATATAGCTATCACTCTTGGTAAAAAAAAAAATTATGAGGAAGTTCTACTTGATAGAAGATGGAAAAAGTACTTTGACTAGTGACAACTAAACTGCACTTTGAAAACAGGGAGCATCAAATGTTCAGATCATGACGGGGCAAGAAAATTCAATATGAACAATAATATAAAACCTATCTGAAAATCAACTATGTAATCACTTTAGAAAATTTTGTGTGTAGGATTCTGCTCATCTATGCCTCCTTGACAGTATCTGCCAGTAGAATATAAGAACCTTGCACAGAAACTGCTTTCAGTCTAGAAGCACCCGCTGTTTTATGTTTTCTAATGGGAAAAATAATATATTTTTCTAAATGAATACCTAAAAAATCTTCAGAAACATGAAAATTAGCTCTAAGAACCTCTGTTCTGGTTTAAGCCAGAAGGAAGCTAATCACCATCACAGCTCACTTATTCTCCTCTCCCCTCTGAGAGAATCAAGACTAGGATAAAATTTGTGGGCTGAAATAAACATAGTTTAGTGGAGAAAAAAACGTAGGGAGAACAATGACAATAGTAATAAAAGAGTAAATGAAACAAGAGATTCATGATGCAATTGTTCACCACCAGTCTGTCCTTGAGCAGTGTCTGTCCCCCTGGTCAACTTCTCCAGTTTTACTGCTGAACAGGAGTCCTTATGGTATGGGACATCCATTTGGTTCAGCTGTCCTGATTCTGTCTCCTCCCAGCTCTTTGAGAACTCCCAGCCTCCTCCCTGACATGGTAGTAAGAGAAGCTGAAAAGTCCATGACTTAGTGTAATCACTACTCAGCAACAACTAAAACATCGGTGCGTAATGAACATTATTTTTGTCCAAAATCCAAAATGGAGCACCATACCAGCTACTAGGAAGAAAATTAATTCTATCCCAGCTGAAACAAGGGAAACCTCTCAAAATCACTGAAATGTCTTCAGAATGCACCCGTGACTATCTGTGAGAACTTTGAAAGAGTACACAAAAGGTAGACACTAAGACATGTACCCCAAGTGAGGTATCCCATAATCGTAGAAAAAGTCCCTTGAGTCTTCCCTTTTTTCTACTCTTCTGAATACTGTAAGAACTTCTGCATTTTTAAGGAAATCCTAGCAACATCAAATATTTATGCACACACAATTATCTTCCAAAAGCTCTTGCAAAGTGTTTTCTGAACATTTCTGGAGGCAAAGTGCTTGTCTATTGTTGTGGCTCTTATTTGTGATCTTTTTTGACTTGACAGTCAAGTAATCTTGAAAATTAGCCATAAATTTGCTGGATGGCTGACCTCTGATATTTTCTTCTTATTTAATAACTGCAGTTTCAGAAGGCAAAGAAATAACATGGCTATTTCAAAACTGAGGTCTTCACCAAGAAACTTCTGAGATAAGTAAGTAAGAGAAAATACCTTTGACATACTTAAAACCTATGACAACTTCCTAGCTGAAAGCAAGTTGACACTTATATAAAAAGAAAAATGGAAGAACATTGTTAGTGCCTGAAAGTCAGTTTCTCCAGTGCCCTCTGAAATGAATAAGAACAATGAATGGATGTAAAATCTATTTACAGAAAATGACACCTCTCTTGCCAGTGCAACAGTTAAGGCAGCACCATGGCAGATTAGCAGTCTGTTGCTTGAAGAGAAATCGGAACTTCTTGACCAATTCTGAGTTTGGTGACCTACCTACTACCAGGATCATCTTGCTGCTTTTTCATTCAACGGGAATCTCCACAAATTTCCCCAAATGTTTATCTTCCAAGTATATGAGTAGTCCCATTTACTGCAATGAGAGAATGATGGCCGTAAGAGGTTAGGTAAATGAGTAAATATTTATAGAATTAAAATATTGCCAAAATGATAGATACAAATCACCGTACACCACTTTTTAATTGTAAATATTCAATAGCTAGAAAAGAAAATCTATTGAAATGGAGATTCTTCTCAGCTGATTTATATTTCTTTTAACAAAAAAGAAATAGAAAGAGGGGGAAAGAAGAAAGGAGGAACTTAATTCCAACTTCATCGTTTAGGATACAAAGCTGGAAAAGATTTTTATAGCTTTCCCTATACAAGAATAGCATGCCTTTTGTCTGTTTTTCCAGAACATTCTTTTCATGCTGATTGGAAGAACTGTGATGTAATAAAAATCACTAATACAACTGGTTATTAAATACTGGTGGTCTAATCTGCAGCCTTCACAAATACCCGGTGTTGTAAAAATTTCTGACCCTTTTCTCTCTCTGGCCGTTGTAGCTTTTTTCCAAATTATGCTATGCTAGTCAGCCATCCTGTGCAATTTCTTATATCTTATGTCAACCTTCAAAATACTACTTTTACAGCTCTTGTTTTGAACAATAAAACTCTAAAGAAACACAGATGATGCATCTCTCCAGATATACTTTCACTGTTATGTTATAGTTCGTTTTAGCTGCAGTTAATGTAAATATCTATGAACTAGAAATTTGGGCGAATTTCTCATTAAATTAAACTAGCCTTAGTCAATTTTCAATGCGTACATCAAATACTACAACATTTCTAAGCATCTTTTGTTTACGATTCTCTGCTACCATCACCATGGTAAAATTCATCCTTACCATGAAGTCTCAGGGCTGCTGAGAGAAATGGCAAGAGTGAAACAGCTAGAGCTATTGTTGGCCTGGGGATGTTGCTCAGGGTAGCAGATTGATCTGGCGAGAGGAACCTGGACCCTGCACTTCCTCATGTCAGCTCTCCTACTTCTTCTGTCTTTCCCCCACTGTTCTGGGGAGAAGAAGTAGGAGAGCAGCCTGTCAGGAGCAAGCCAACCTCACTTGCAGAAGAAGACTTACGATACTGAGGTTCTGCAGACAGCAAATCTCCAGGGCTAGCTACTTTCAGAGGAAAAAGCCAAGCACTGCCAACGGGTAGAGACTTAGCTTTGCCCTGACACGGCACTAGTGGCTATGGGCAGTCCAGGGTGAAACAGGCAGGAGGGGAGAAAGGTGAGGTCTGAGTCAGGAAACATACTTCATATTTCCCCCATAACAGCAGTATGTACCTTTGCCCAAACTCCTGAGAACATCTTAACCACCAATTCCTGTATTTTGTGCTAGTAAGGGTATTCCCTGTCCTGGTTTGAGTAGTGCCAGGCAATAGCAGCAAAAATAAGACAAAAGTTTTACAAAAGTATTATGCTCCAGAAAAGTACTTGTAGATAAATTTGCTCTTCCCATTCTAAATATGTTCTCAGAACTCTTTGATGATTTTCTGTGTGAGCAAGAATGTTTCTCTACCTGTGCACACACGACTGTAAAAACATAAATAAATAAATGAAAAGAAAATCTTTAATTTAAAACTCTCTTAAGGGATTAGATCTGGTTAGCTGAGGTCAACATTTGGTTGTAATCTGTGTTTCTGCATTGGGAACATGTGTGGTGCAACTACCAAAACACTGTTTGTCTCTGCAGTCATGATTGCTGCTCGTACTCTCAGGACTGTGGGTGGTCTAATATTTCACTTTGAAGGAAGCAGTAACAAGAAGTTTCTCAGACATTTCTGCATGGGAGAGGTGCTTCTGTTTTGAACTCTTTTATGCTGAAAGATCTGGTTTAAGTTAAAGTTTAAATTCTGCAGATCCTGCTATTTTAGGTGGTATTAATCATATACCCCCTCTCTGGAAGTATTCAAAGCCAGGCTGGATGGGGCTTTGGGCAACCTGGCCTAGTGAGCGGTGTCCTTGCCCATGGCAGGGGGGTTGGAACAAGAGGATCTCTAAGGTCCCTTCCAACCTGAACCATTCTATGATTCTATGAATGTGATGGCTTACAATGAGCAGCTTAAATGTTTCTTCTTTTTCAGCTTCTGGGTCCATGAGGCATGGAGAGGATTGATGGTGGTCTCACCAAAAAAAATGAGTAGAATAAAAGAGTTGCAGAGGGGCCATGGAGTATTGTGGAAAACCAAAATAATTTTAGCATATGGGACTTGATTTTGTGAGGCAATGTCCTCTCAGAATGTCTGTATTCCTCCAAAGGTCTCTGTTTGCAATGTAAAATTTCCTATCCCAATATTTAATCAGGAGAGAACTATGATATTAAGACTTGTAAATCTTTATTAATGTGTCAGGTTATTCCATCCTATAGACAGAGATTTTTTCCAACCAGAAAAAGTGCATGGTATTCTGTGCAGGAAAATGTTGGTACCTTTTAAATTCTGACTCCATAGGGATAACTTTAAGTCTGTTTTCCTTCTTCCAATTGCTTCTTCTTCTTGTTTTTATTATTATTGTTATTGTTCCAGCTCATACATTTATCATACACTTCCCCTTTTCTTCCAAAAACTCTGACTGCCTTCAGCTATTTGTTATTATTTGACTTTCTGTACTAAATTTATTACCTCTTTAGGACTTCCCCCCTTTCCACTTTCTTCTGAGATTTTATTTTCCTCTCTACATTTTCCTTTCTGTTTATTTCATTTGATGTTCCTCTCATCATACGTTTGCTTTTGCTAGCACAGGAGTAGGAGATAGGGGTCAAATACAGCAGCTACATCTTCCAGCACTGTGAGAAGAGGTATCTGTGGTGGATTCAGGAGTCGCTCCTGCCATACAAACTGCTCCCCAGCTATTTTCCACGTTGTCCAGGTAAAGGACTATACACTGGGTTCACCACAGATAATCTCTCTAGAAGTCCTTGCACAGCAGCTTTTTAGCCATGTAGCTCTTGAAACTTCAGTGACATGATTTAAGGGTAATCAGATCAGTATGTGATAAAATGAGTATATATGCACATCAATATGCGATATAATTTTGCATGCTCTTTTCAAAATATAAAAGTCCTGTGCAGTCCACAAACATGAAGAGACAGTATGAAAATCAGCTACAGCTCAAATTCTGAAATTCCTGACTTCAGTAAGACGCTTTCTGCTGCTCGTTTAAGGTATTCTGCAGAGGGGAGCTGGGGGGAAGGGAGCAGGGGAGGGTGCTGTGTGACTGCTGTTCCAGGCAGCAGGAGATCAGTTGTTAACAGCTGTGCGCTTTAGCAAAATAAGTACTTCTGCTACTTTAACTAATCTTCTTTTTCCTATTGGCAAATAACACATACGCCAAACATTCGGTCCCAGTGTTGTATTTCTCCCTTCATGTTTATGCATTTCATTCAGACGTTTTTGCAGATTGTTGCTAAAATGAAAAGATGGTAGAAGGCAGAGCTTGGAGAGATCAAACTTCCCATTGTTCTTCGAATAAGAGATTGTATTTGAGTACAGAGATTTGCATAAGAATCGGTCCCCTTCCTTGTATCGAGTCAGCTATTTTCAGCTCAGTGTAGCAATCTTCAATTTCCTGGTTGTAACTATGGCAATAAGATTAGATGGTATTCAGTAAAATTCATTTTACAAATTAGCGTGGGAGGGTGCCCATGACTGTGAAAGAAGGAGTAACATAAAAACACTGTGGAATGAGACTGAAATTAATTCAGGACTCTGAATATTCCTCAAAATAATGATTCTAAAATTCATCCAGCACCATCTGGTAGTTTGTGAATGATTTACAGTTAGCCACCATAAACACAATGGGTCTGATGGGGGCTATAGTTCTTACTCCATGCCATTTTGAAAGGACATTTTATCCTCATTTTTGGTGAATGTTGATTTCTTTGATCTGTAACTTTTATAACAGCAGTAGTCAAATCAATTTCAAACACTCATTACAGTACAAATCTACAAAGCTCGTTATGGTTGGGGGAGAAAAAAAATCTTGCTCCAGGCCTCAGGACATGTTATAATGAAGGTAGGAATGAACAGTGTACTATCTGGAGTTCTGCCTCTGCCTTTCTGCTGCGTGGTACAATCCTGTCCGTTCATCAGAACTGCAGACCTTAATTTGTACCCAGTAGAGACGGCTTCTTGAAGTTTTGCATCATTTCCAATAAATCTTGGTTTTGATCATATTTCACTACTGAGTCTTCTGCCCATACCTGCCCTCTGTTGTTCTTAATGATATATGCAAACAGGTTTAGAAGGAATGAAGTTTTATATGCATATTTTTCAAGATTTTTAACAAACATTTATTACATATATTTGCATTTTCCCAAAGTAACCATTACCTTAATAAGAAATATACTGCAAAAATAATTATCAAAATGTACTTGAGTAGCTGGCTCTTCCATTGATATTTAGTTCATATTGATACAATTTGTTTGAATATAAAGAAAGTACTAAATTACAAAAACAGTGAATGAAGTCTAATTATTCTTCTTCTCTGAAATACAGTATTTCATAGCTCTTCGTGGATGCAGGCTGGTATATTAGAAGGCCAGTAGAGATCAGTCCTGAAGCCTTTCACAGGAAGACAATAAAATTGCAGGAAATTTCATCTCCCAGCATCAAGCTCAAACAATGTCCTTTGGTATTATATAAGGTCTGTTCCTGTTGTCCGCAAAGTGAATTGTCCTCACAGAATAAATGCATGTTTGAACTGCATACAATGGAATTTGGCCTTTATAAATAAAGTCCAGCAGCGCCAATTCACAATCTGATCAGTTAACTTTACCAAACAGCGTACACAGCTTCCAAGATCATGAGCAGGCAAACCTGGCCCTACAGGAGAAAAGGGAAATAAAGGATTATGTAGACCTTTAAAGAACAACTGTTTCTGTTTGGAAAGGTCATTCTAATGGACATTTTCAGAGCTCAGTCTGAAGTAACAAAGATGTTAGGAAGAACGCTCAGGTTTTCAGGATGAAGCTGTATCATTGTGGGAGTTCAAAAAGTAAATGAATGTTCCATTTCATTGGCTACTTTATTTATTTATTCTTCTTCTAATTCTTTTCCCTGAGGCTATTTAATTGCAAATGTTCATTTAATGCCAGGAACAAGGACATTACTTGCATTATCAAAGGACATGTCATGCATTATCAAAATTTGTGTTTCTTCTCAGGTAGAAACAAAAGCTATTGGGGTGGAAACTTGCTTGTACTTACTACTGGTTATCTGAATAACAGTTTGCTGTTCTAAATGAAAACAAATAGATCTTTGCATATGCATAATCATAACACATTTCCTTGCCAGCAAAACACATTTCAGTTAGTAGCATATAAATTATCAGATACACAGTGGCTAAGAAATGACCGTGCGTTTTTTAAATGGTTTATTCAACAGGATAAAACAAAGTTTTTAGCAGCATTGACAAGACTATGCAGTCAGTTTAAAACTCTCCATACTTTTGCAGAGCTGCATTCAGCAGTATGCTTAGTTTGCTGTGAATGTCTGAAATAGAGCACACCATAGCACAAATTCACCTTATGCAGAGTATGCATTACAACCAGGGGGTATAACGCAATACGTCTGCAGAATGACAACATCTGGTTCATATACCAGATTACTAAAATCTGTCTAATAAGTAGTTCTCAGTGCTAAGAGTTGATATGAATTGAAATACCAGGAAACCTGGAATCAAATAGTGTAATTTAGGAAGTGACAGGACATCAACCCCTATTTCAAACACAGTTGAAAGGTGCAAGTAGGTCTATGAAGGCTGTTTCCTTCCCCGGATGTGGTTTGCCAGATGATGAGCAAGATGAGCAGTGGAGCCAGATCATCTAATGCATGTTAAAGTGTCATTTAAAGTCTCAACATTTACAAGCAAATACCAGATATTTCTCATAGATATAACTCATGTTTTAGAAAAACACACATAGGATTTTATAAGGACAACACATTTTCAAGAATCCCCACAAGGAATATCTACTACTTTGTTCTTATGCAATGGAGAGATTTGTTTTTGTCTAACACCCTTGGATTTCAGCCCTAAATCTCATATCCTGTTCAACTGCCAGAAATTCTGCCTTTAAGCACTTCTGGGTTTCCACTTAATGGGTAGCACAGCTCCATAAGTAACTTGTCTGATAGCAGCAGCCCAGTAAATCTCTTTTCTCAGCATTTCCAAGCATTAAAGTGAGCAGAGGTAGCAGGACCCTAGATGTCCCTATTCCCAGACAGAGAAGATACGGCCTGTGTTATTTCTTCTCTAAGTTGAGTGAGTTGGAGTGTGTGTGTGCTAGTGTCAGGATACGGCTGGAAGTACAGTTGAGAGCAAGTGAGACATGGCTTAACAAAAGTTTGGTGAAAACACCCATCCTGCCAATCCTGGGAAAAGTTGCAGATTATGATTATAAATTACAGGAAAAGAAGCCACCTTAAAAGATAAATTAGTTTTCAGGCACTAAATTGACCTGCAGACCTGCTTATTACATCTCTCCCATATTTTCTCAGCCAATCAAGGCAACACAGCCTTGAAATGCTACAGGTAATTAGTTAGGTGTATCAACTGCATATGTAATTGCTGACTGTGTTTCTGCTTTTAATTTGTGAATGCAGTAACTGTGTTTCATAATGCCTGCCTCTGATTGAAGGAAATGTCTGAGCATAACAGGAGCCTGTGGATAAGGTTTTCTCTCCTGTTGTCCTTCACATACTGAGAACAATACCGAAAATGAGTCATTACTTAGCTGACAATGTAGCAGATCAGAAGTAGCTGATATTTATCTCTGATTAGAAAGACGTCACTATAGTTTTTTTTACCTGAGCAACTTAAAACATTTTATTTAATCTGAGAGAAAGGAAGCTCCTTGGTTGTACTGGGTGAAGTATGTTTTCAAAGTTACTGAATGCTGTAGGATCAGAATTTCTACCTGCCTTTGAAATGTGTTGGTGCTTTCCTTTTCTTGTGAACTAGATTTCTTTGTCTCGTTATAGCCTGTCCATCCTACTCTTTGTACAGTTCTCATGAGATGTAAGAAATAAATGAAGGGCACATTGGTATATGTTGCACAAACAAGGCCTAATTCTTTGTGTGGATAGCTAAGTGGACAACTATCAGTTCCTCCAGGTGGAAATTTGGAGGCTATAAGGCTCTGTATGCTCATGTCTTCTGTGCAGTTATGACTGAAATGAAATACCAACACTATCACCTGCTGAAAAATTCTATATAATTTTTTTATTATTATTGTTGAAGAACTAAGCTATCAAAACTGCACAGTAAAAAAGGTCTAGATAACAAGGAAAAAAAAAACTAATTCTGCAAAGTGCTTTGGGCTATATGAAGTACAGAAATATGAGGGCTGCACTGAAAGTAATGCCTCCTTTTTTTTTTTTTTGTTATCTTGGCCCACAACTTCAGAGGTGGATGATGGTGGTATGGCAGCAGAGATTGAACCTTCTGTCTTAGTTTCTAACAGAAGTTACGCTTCTCGTAGTGTCTAGTATGAATTTATCTTGTACCTCCGAGAGACTGATAACATCCTGGCAGTGTTGAACGGAACCGAGGACATAACTCACTTCCGCATTCCTCTGCCAGTGAAATAGTTAAGGGGGGCATAAGGAGCTGGGAACTGGGAGGGGACAGGACCAGGACAGCTGACCCAAATTGACCAAGGAGCTATTCCATCCCATAAAACATCATGTGATTGGTTTGTTGTGTTTCCGGGTTCCGTTCGTTACGGAAGGGGCTAGCTGGGAGGAAGGGTCACCAGTGGCTGTGAGCCCTTGCTCTGCGTATCCTCTTTATATATATATATATATATGTACTGTTATTTCTTTTGTTCTCTTTACTATTTTAGTAAATAGCATTTATCTCAACCCATGCATTTTACTGCATATCTCTCTACTTCTCTCCCCCGTCCCATTTGGGGAGGGGGGAGGGTGAGTGAATAACTGTGTGGAACTCAGCTATCTGCTGAGTCAAACCATAACACCTTCCCACCAATATCCCATTCCATGTTGTTGCCATGCAACAGATGGCAGCAGAGGGGCACTCTGACACAATGGTGCCTGACATGGAAGTGTGGATGGAGCAAAGGTGTGGAACTATATTCTTCCATGCAGAAGAAATGGCACCCACCGACTTTCATCAATGCCTGATGAATGTTTCTGGAGACCAGTGGATGTGAGCACAGTGAGGAGTGGTGGTGCGTTTCAGCAGTGGCAACAGCAGCAGCAGGTCACCTCCACTGGTGGAAATTTTCATGAGTGTAGCATGCAGGCTCTAGTTCATCGCTGGTGAAAATGCATAGTTAATGGTGGTGACTGTTCAAAAAGAGTGTTTTGTAGCTGAGAATTTGCTCTATCAAATAGTGTTATTGTGCTCTTTGTTGTAGTTTCTGTGGAAAGAAATAGGAGATATTACGTTTGGAGCAACCTACGTATTTTTAGCCCTTTTAATTAAGCTACAAGGAAAATTATGCAACATTCCTTCTTGTACGGTCTATAGAAAGTTGATATTCACCATAAGTGTGGCTTTATTGGTCCACAGTAGAACATTCAGCTGAAAAAGTGAGATCTACTGTCTTTCTTGACACAGCTGATATGAAGGAGATTGCTTACATTACCACAAAAATGCGTGCTAATCACATAAATATTTTTTTCCTAGAGAGTCATGTGCAGGTTCACCAGATTCATGAGGAAAACAGAGTTTAGCTTAGTTTACTTTATCTCTTCTTTTACTCAATGGTGTTCTATTCACTAGGAGGAAGAAAATACCCTTATGGTCTACACTAGAGCAAGAGCGGGAGGATGTGCTTGGACATTATCTGGCTTCTTCCTTAAAAATCGGAAGAAGCTCCATTGAGGATGGAATAAAAGGGGGGCAAGAAAATGTGCAGGGTATGGATCTTCTGATGAAAGACTGTGATGTGTGAAAGACCACATGGAAGCATTATGGTGAATTAGTTGCTTATTCTTCACAGATAAGAAGGAAGGACAAAAAGTGCATCATCACTGCCGTCCCCTTCAATTGGCTAGTGGAAATGTTCCTGCTTCTGTGTGCCATTCTTGGCTTCTCATTGTCTTGTGGTTACTGCATGTGTGGAGACAGTGGATGGCAGCAGCCTAGCAATGGAAATCTTACTCCTAGCTGCAGTTTTGAAGCAATCTGTAGGTCAGTATACTCAGAGAGGGTACAGAAAGTAGGATCCATCTTGAGGCCAATACTGTTAAGACTCTGCTGTCATAGATCACAACTGTTGTTACAGCAGACCCTGTAGTAGTGCCTCAAATTCCCACACAGTAATAAGGACCCGTTGCCTGAATACGTATTATAGCTCAGCCAATTCCAGTAGGAAATGCAGTAGTTTAATGTGAAAATTTCCTCATTCTGTCCTTGCTTGTTCTTTCTGAACCACTGCAGCTGCTCTTTGTGCAGAGTGGCCCTACTGTGACATTTCCTGGTGTAAATCACATTATATCCAGCTAGAATTATCCTGCATCTTTGCCAAATCAACAGGAAGACTCACACAATTTACAGGTATCTGCATTTACTGACTCGTCCTATTAAAAATGTTGACTGGCTGTTTTACTAATTGAATATGCAAGAAAATGAGAAGGACACAGAGATGATTGAACAAGGATCACAAACAGAAAATCCAGATACTGATTTTCTTGAAACTTGTAATATCTTGGTATCTGAAATTCCTTACTGTAGGGGAACAGTTGATCACAGCATGAACTGATGACTGAGTACATGGTGGAGGGACGTGGCTGGCCTGGGGAATACAGGTAGATCACTTGCACCTGTGACCGGAAGGGGTTAGACCTGGGGCAGGGTTGCCCCAGGCTTAGATAAAGGCCAGCCAGGCAGAGAAGAAAGTAGCTTGAGAGGCTTGAGGAAGAGAAAGAGAAGACTAAGAAGAAGCTTGAGGAAGCTTGAGAGAAGATTGGTGAGAAGCCTGAAAGTGAGAAGACTGGAAAGGAGCCGGAGAAAGAAAGAGAAGAGCAAATGGTGTAGTTGTAAGAGTTTGGGGACCTTTTCCGTGACACTTACTATTTGATAGAAATTGGCTAAGGGGTTCTGAGTTGCCAGTAGAGAAAGGGAGGATGCCAGGCAAACAAAAAGGCAGCACGATTATGTAGGCCTTGTTACCTTGGTGAAACTAAAAGAAAAAAACAGGATAGAGAAGGAAGGCTGGGAAGGGTAGGGGAAGGCTAAGAAGGGGAGGGGAAGGCTTGGTTTAGGAAAGTTTTGGAAGGGAAGGTTTTTGAAGGCTTGGGAAAGTTTGGGAAGGGAAGATTTGGGAAGGTTTGGAATGGGAATGTTTGGGAAGGCTAGGGAAGGTTCGGGAAGGGAAGGCTGGGTAAGGTTTGGGAAGGGAAGGAAAAGTTTGGGAAGGGAAGGTTTTTGAAAGGTTTTGGAAGGCAAGGCTGGGGAGGGCAAGGCTTGGGAAGGTTTGGGAAGGCTATGGGGGTTTGGGAAGGGAAGGTTTGGGAAGGGAAGTAAGGTTTGGGATGGTTATGGGGGTTTGGGAAGGGAAGGTTTAAGAAGGTTTGGGAAGGGAAGAGAAATAAATTTTTCACAGAAGACTCTTGCTCTTTCCTTCTTCTTTATAAATATTGTCCATTGCTGGTCACAAGGTCCATATGCTACCTGTGTCCCACATGATTATATTTGAGGAATTGGGTAGAACTCAAGAGCAGTGAATTCTTATTACTAATGCTCCCTACTTGGCAGAACATTTCCATCTATCTAGGCAACACTTGGAAACAGGTTGAATGTATATGACATCGTTCACTCTTCACTAGATCAAGGAACAAGCTGCAGAAATGGAAACCAGTTTTTATAGAGTTTGACAGTGTTTGGATGGCTGGTACTGCTTTCTTCCACTTCTAACTGCCACAGACAAGATGATGTTGCCCAAGCAATGCCTTACCAGAGAGTGCTAGATCTACCTGGCAATTGTCATTAGCTAGCTAGAGAAGGAGATCATTTTCTTAAAGAGGCTATCAGGTCAAAAATGACAACAATCTAGAAAAATAATTCTTGCAGCTGCATTATGTTAGCTGATACGTATTGATGGAGATGATCAATAATGTATTTTATTATAGGAGTTCTGATAAAAGAGTAATGTGCTGTTTTTAAATACTACAACTTAGACATCATCCAAATAAAATTTGATTTTGATTAATAGAATGCAACATCAGCTACGGTGAAAATTGAAAATTCAAGCTCTAGCCTATTTAAAAGCCAAAATGTTCCTATTGGGAGTATGCTGTTATTCTGATTTACTGAATGACTTCTTTTATCCAAAATCTTTAATGACATTAAACATTCAGTGACATATTCATAAATCAGCTGAATTTCAGGAAATTACTTAGCTTTCATTTGTTTGATTTGGGACATATTGTGGCTGCATTTCTCTAGGGAGCTTTCCAGGGAAACAAGACCCTGGAAACAACCAGGGAAACAAGACCCTTTCTTAATTTCAAAAAATCAATAAATGGTTGAGGGAGTGGTGTCATAGACAGGGGTTTGATTATTTGGACCATGGGACTTGCTTTGAGAAAGCTGGTCTTCTAGGGGCTGGTGGGGTCCAACTTTCAGAGAGGGGGAAGGATCTCTTTGGCAACAAGCTATCCAACCTAGTCAGGAGGGCTTTAAACTAAAGTGGCTGGGGGAGGGGATCCTCAATCCATCTCACTTTGAGGCCAATGACGCTAATGGTTGCCCTGGGCCTGGAGTAGAATCACAGGCCAGGAAGAGAGCACCTGAAGGGAAGGACAAGAGAACTCCAGTTGCTAAAGCAGCCTCAGCGGGGACCCGACTTAAATGTTCATACACTAACGCACAGAGCATGGGGAACAAACAGGCAGAGATACAGGTGTGTGCGTGCCTACAAGACTACGACGTCATTGGCATCACTGAGACGTGGTGGGA
>WBMW01005859.1:0-14265 GCA_013396635.1 Penelope pileata
GTCTCCCCTCGATCGCGACATAAAACCACTAGAAGCGCTACTCTCCCAAGTCCAACACAAACAATGTTTGCAATCACCTTGCATTTTATTTGCACAAGTGATGCTCAGTGGAGTCTGCATAAGCCCATCAAAGAATATAAAACAAAAAAGAAAAAAAAATTAAACTCAAAGATACTGTAGTGCAAATATGGAGTGCTATTGTGGGAGCACAGTTCAACAGTGAGGAAGTAACGGCACAGGAAAGAAATATGCTCAGTGCCTACTAAGAAATGTCTGATGCTATTAATTGTTGTTAACTTCCTACATTATTTTTACAAATCCTGCAGAACAGTTCTGATAAAAATTAATGTCAAGAAACACATACTAAAAAATTATCTCAGTTTTGCATATGTGCCTTTCACAAAATACACCTTTCTAGATTAACTCCATCAATTTCAGCTTGAGAGTTACATCACAACATAATCTATAAACAGAAATAACATAGCCAGTCAGTTAGGAGAATACAACCGACGGAAATCAAAGGAAAAAAAAAAGACTCAGAACATGGTCTCTGTATTTTTGAAATAATGAAATGCATTTCATATTTCAGATGAAAGAGGTATATGCTACAGTTTATAAAAATGAAACTAAATGTGAAGAATAATATATATTCCTTGAAGATAGTAGAAGGCAAATGAAGTCCATTTCTCTCAGATTTGTCAGAAAATCTTCATTAATTCAAATCACAGACAACTGCCTCCATTTCAGCTCACCAAAAACAATTGCCAAAACTCAGTTATAAGGAAAAAAAAACAAGGCAAAACAATAGCACTAAACGTCCATAAAGCATGTATTTACATTTCTTTGGGAAATGACTGTCTCAAGAAAAAGAACATACCTGAGGCAGTGGTTCCTTCTGAGCACAGTTTATACCTCCAATGAAGACCATGTTGGGCATCGCCGGTCTGGGATACTCAAACACAAAGTCAAATCTCATGAGAGAAACAGAAGCAGAGCTCAGAAGGTCTGTCAGGGTTACATCTCTTTGAAGGACTTCAGAGGAAAGCTTTAGTGCATCGTGATAGTAACCATTACAGTACCAAAGCTCCAGGAATGAAATGAGTGCATTTCCCACTCTCTGGAAAAATGTCATGCGGTCTGAGTGGAATGAAAATGTTCTTGGGATATATGAGAGAGGGCTCGGGCACTGTGCTGCTTCGAAGTGTAAATTGCAAGGCATTCCTCTCATGAAGAACACAAGTGGAAGTGAAAAGTAATTAGCCACTGTTACTCCACACATAATAGAAGGGTCTGTTATAACAGCATCAAAGCCACTTTGATTCAAGTACCGCATTGTTTCTGTGTGGTTGAACAGCTCCCTGCACTGAAGAAAGAACGTGTTGAAAATCTGTACGTACACTCTGTACAGTTCTATAAGCTTCAGTGGGAAAGGCATATCCTTCAGGTGAGCAGCATAATATTCTTGAAAGGAATCTTCAATTTCTTCTAACTTGTTAGACACTGGGTATGCTTTCACAGCGTATGCGTGTTCCTGTCTCTGTCTCATGTTCCAGCTTACTTCTGGTTTAAGCACCACCACTTCATGGCCTCTCTCGGCGACCTTCTCAATTACTTCCTTCATGCTAAGCCAGTGGCTTCCAAAGGCGGGCACCACCAGGAGTTTCCCTCCTTCAGAAAGGCCAGGAATGAGGAGGATAAAAATCCAGGCAGCAAGCGGATAGCAAAGCCGCAAAGCCATTTTCCTGTGCTCAGAGTGCTGAGTGTGACAGCGTCGCCTTCTCCAGGCTGCAGCTTGAACGTTCTTGTGAATAAAGTGGGTGAATTTATCTGCAGAGTGGGGCTGCTTTGTGATTATCTTCTAGTTAATGATTCACTGCTTTAATCAGTGCTCACCTGCGGGTGAGTAATGCTGTTGTGTTTTTTTTTTTCTTCATTTACTTGTACAGACAAGTACGGAGACCCTTCCCTGTGCGGAGTCATTGCAGTTCTTCAGTGTTCAATGGGGAACTGGCTCCTCTACATTGGAATCGCATTTCTCAGGATGTTTCTCTTGTTCACTGACAGCTTCGGAGCCGGTGCAGCCAGAGCCACGGTGACAGATCTTGAGGTCAAGGGGAGTTTTGGGAGGTTCCTTTGCCAGGGGAACCCTGTGAAAGGGAGCAATCCGGCGGCTCTTGCAAGAAACTGACATGATGTGGGCATTGTCAGGGCCATGACTTCCGCACCCAGGCTCTCAGCCTTGAAATAGCCTCAGTGAGGGCAGGGATGTGTTGCTGCCCACCAGGCACAGGGAGGGGAGGTCAGCACGTGAGTCCCACCCATACCGTGCAGCAGCAGTGGATATGGTAGTTTGTGCTGCTGGGTGTGAAAGTTCTGTCCCTCCTCGCTCATGTGTCCATCTTATCTATTGCCAGTCTCTGTGACCACAGTTTTTACTATGGTCTCCACCAGGCAGAGAGCTCGCCCCAAAAAGACTGTGGTGACCCAGACGGAGGGCCTGCCCAGAACTGTGGCTGTACAGGTCTCTGGCTGCAGGGAGTGCCAGAGCCTGCTGCTGCCAGGGAGGGCCGCTGGCATTCCTCCTGTGTGAGGTGCAAGCAGGTGGGAGATCTGCTCAGCATGGTGGCGGAGCTGAAAGAGGAGGCTGAGAGACTGAGGGCCATCAGGGACTGCGAGCAGGAGATCGACTGGTGGAGTAGCTCACCGGCATGCCAGAGGGAAAGGCGCCAGGGAGATATCCCCAAATGATGGTGGACCCCCTGCCCTGTCCCTGTCGGGCAGAGGAGGGGGACCTAAGGGACGGGGAGGGTTGGGAGAGAGTCCCTGCTCGGTGTCATGGCTGAACTCCTACTCTGCCAACCTCACATCCCCAGGTCTCCCTAAGCAATAAGTTTGCAGCATTGGACATTGAAGAGGAGGTAAGTGAGGAGGCAGGTGAAGGTTCCCTTAAGAGGTTGACAAGGGCGAGGCAGTTGGCTCCGCGCATTGAGACTGCCTCTGCCAGGAAAGAAAGAAGGGTGATTGTGGTGGGTGATTCCCTTCCCAGGGGAATGGAGGGCCCCTTGTGCAGATCGGACCCGACCCATAGGGAAGTGTGCTGCCTTGCTGGGGCCCGGGTCAGGGACATAACTAGAAAACTCCCGGATCTGGTTCACCCCACTGATTACTATCCATTACTCATAGTTCAGGCAAGCAGTGATGAAATCACTCAGAGAAGCCTGCAAACTATGAAAAGAGTCCCTGGTGGTGTTCAAGAAGCGTCTAGATGAGGTGCTACAGGATATGGTTTAGTAGTTTAGTGGGAAATAATGGTGGTAGGAGGACAGTTGGATTAGACGATCTTGTAGGTCCTTTCCAACCTAGTGTTTCTATGATTCTATGATTCTGTGACGTGTCTTACTTCTTGGTCAGGCAAAGGAAGCAAATCTGGTGAATAGAACTCCAGTGCAAGGGAGTTCTCTCAGAAACCTCTGTGATACTCCTACTCCCATGTATGGCTTCCTCACCCATCAAAAACAAAATATCTGCCTCACATTCATGCACCTTACAAACGCTTTTCCTGTTTGAGCATGTCATTCCCCAAGTGAAGAGAAATAACAGTACCGGTNTAACTGTAAACTGTACAGTGAAATATAACTCACAGTAACTATAAAAAGGAAGAAATAAATGTTGAACTATCTGTGTAGTTTTTTAAGTAACCAAACCTGTTGGTACAATTGAGAAAAAATGTTTAGTTTTTTTTCTTCCATTGCTGCAAACCTGCATTTTTGAAGATAAGTAGCCCACTGAAAATCTTTTCCCATCTCTACATCCTATCAGGTATAAAACTGTATTGCAAAACAGAAGTTCACTGCTGAACGTCAAATAACATAGGCCAACAACATGTTTCTAGCTCATAGACTTGTGAGCTCAGTTCAGAACAGACACAATCCACAATCTCTGTAATGGCAGATCCTTCTTCATTGTAAACTGCTGAGGTATTACTGTTTGTTTTAACCCTCATGTGCCCTTCTCTGCTTTTTTTTTCATTTGATATTGACATCTTGACATAATGAGAAAGAGGTAATTGAGTCTATCTGGCTGATACATGGAAAAACAATTGACAGATGGCTAAAATGCCAGTCCTATAACCTTCAATTAATATAAAAGGAGAACGGGCATATGGATTTATGTGCAAAGGTACATCCATGCCAGCCACCAACAGCACTGATGCCATGACTGCCTTCCACAACGGACTTGCTGCCTTCTCTCCTGCAAGCTTCTTGTGACAGTCACCACAGTCAGACAGCAACACCCAGAGCCCAGAGCCCCCACAACCACCAAAGCCTGTGGCTCAAATGCTCCTGGCGTGGCAACAAGAGCCTGCCCTATCCAGACAGACAGTCCTGGACACCACGGGGCAGACCAAGAGCAGACTGTGCTTATGGATGTTCCTCATGCTGCTCCTTCAGAGCAATGTAGCAATAAGGTTATGGTGACCGCTCTTCTGGAGGTGGACATAGCATAAGGAACTTAAATGAAACACGAGCTACCAAGTTGTTTTGGGCAGGAAAGTGTGCAGCTCACCAAAATCCAGATGACCTTCAGTCCAACAAAACAGTTGGTCAGTTGCACAACTTTTCCATCTAACTGAAACTTTCATATCTGATAACACTTCAGGACTGCAAGGATACAATTTAACCTGAATGCTGGGTACTAGCAAATAACATTTCTGCATCCTGCAGGATTCCTAACGAGCCTTCTGTCTTTAAATACCAAGCTGTTTCTGGTTTGGGTTCAATGTAAGATGCTTAAATATTTCTGTTCTTCACAGCTGCTGGAAGCAGTCAAACCTGCATGCCTTTTGAATATATTACAATTACCAGAACATACCATGCAATTCCAAATCTGACAACCTGAGAAAGGAAAAGAAGAAAAACTCCTTTACACCAAACAAAAAAAAAAAAAAAAAAAAAAAAAAAAAAAAAGGCCCAAACAAAAAACTCNAAAATGGAAAGAGGCCCAGCATACACCTTCCTGGGCACAAAGCTCTTTTATTAATCCCACTGATAACATGCAGAGATAACCTCAACAAGCAAACTAGGACTGAGCTCTCTTTCAGGCCCAGGCTGTAATGTAAGCAACTACAACACCCCTACACACCCCAGATCTCAGCCATGAGCCCTGATCTCTTCTTAGCTATGAGCTGCAAATTTGTCTTCCCTCTTCACCATTCTCTTTTACACAGTGGCCCAGCTTTAATGGGAAAACAGATCCTCTCAAACAAATTTACCAGGAACATGGTAGTTGGGCCTGAGGGCTTGAATCCACTCACTGGGAGGCACAAACTGTCCGCAGAGTTCCTGTTGCCTGAGGGAGATCTGATTGCTGGGCCACTATAAAAAACTGGGTGGTAACACTCCAGCTCTGACTTGGATGGTACGGACCCCTTGTTTTGTTGGCATTCACTGCTTTCTTCTGTGCCCTCAGGGCTCTCCTGGAAGAATGTTTTGTCTTTACGCAAGTAAAAGCAATGCCAGACCAAAGTCTTTGGACTGTTGCTGAAGAAGTTCTCTTATTAGTACTGGGAGAATTTCCAGCATCTGTAGTATGGAGAAACAATCCCCTACTACCTTAGGCCATGGAGTTTGACTCAGCATACAGCCAGAGGGTGCTAGCACTGCTTTGTGTGGCTCCACATGGTCACACTGCCAGGAAGCACAGTGTGGAGCTGTACCAAATCCATTTCCAGTTGATTTTCAACAACAAACTTAGCTGGCTGTAAACAGACATTACAAAGCTCATCTTCCAGTCTACATGAGCACAAGTCTCTTGCTAGCATGCCCACACATTCTTATGAACTGAACTGACTGCCTACTTTTTGTAGCAGACCATCAGAGCAAAAACTGTGGAAGAGGTGAGGAAGCACAAGGAAAAACAGAATAAAAAACAGAGAAATTACAGGCTAACCATTTTAAATAGGAGACAGAACGTCAGACAGACAAATAAAGGATAAAGTTCTTAGGTTAGTGCAGAATCACCTAGGAGACAGATCTAAGCTGGGTAAATATTATTCAGAAAATTAACAGACTGGCTGATTTTTTAACATAACTTCATAGGTTTACATGTGTTTGTTGCTCATTATTCAGTAGCAAAGGGCACAGGTGCCCCTTGTCGGTTTGAAGGGTCTGTTGCTCATTAATGCCTTGCCTTGTATTTGCAGAAGAGTTTGCAGAACAGTTAGAAGAGCAAAGGTCTCAAAGAGCAAGAGCTGTGAGCTGTAAAGGCAGCAACTCCTAATTTTGCAGAGTAATGTCACAGAATCACAGAATGGCTTAGGTTGGAAGGGACCTCAAAGAGAATCTGGTTCTAACCACCCTGTCACGGTCAGGGCTGCCAACCACTAGATCAGGCTGCCCAGAGCCAAATCCCATCTGGCCTTGAATACCTTCAGGGATAGCACATCAACAACTTCTCTGGGCAATCTGTTTGATGTGTTTGATGTTTGTGAATGTAATACACTTACATCCTTGCTAGATTTTAGTGCATAGACCTCTTAACTTCACATGTACCTGTAGCATCCTGTTAGAGAAGGGCTTTTAACTTAGCCAGAAGATAAGCTTGCTCAGCGGTCAGAGAAATTGTCAGAGAAACGGGAGACCCACGTCACTCTCCTTGTTAACAAGTGGTATTTACAAACAGCAGAGGAGCACCAAGAGCAAAACCTGAGAGTAAGCACACGGAAGCAAGGGAGCTATAAGTGGCCCCGCCTTCTAACTGTAAGCCTGGCTGACCTGCGCTAACACGCTTCTACCACAGAGGCTGACTGCAGATGCAATAAATTAATGAGTGTTGCAATGCTAAACAGATCTACTTGCTGACCTTCAGGCTCACTGCAAGCTATGCAGCCTCCTAGATCAGCAAGTTCATGTTGGGCCACCTCTGAGCAGGTTTAAGCCTACAACTATCACAATGCCGCTCTCAGTAACAACAAAAGGATTTGCTAAAGGACAAAGGGACAATGCCTAGCCAAGCATCAACACGCTTCTCTTGCACCCACAGGCCTATGCATATAACGATTCTCCTGCATAAAACCATCTGGAGAATTACACTTGCACAAGTGGCAGAATGATTCCTAGAGCTCTTTCCTGGTATAAACCACTTGGAAGGCAACTACCACCTTCTAGGCCTGTAGACCCCAGAGATGATCCCAAAGAAGACTCCCCAAGAAGATAAGTTCCAGAGCAGGTTTTATTGCCGGAAGCCCACTAAGCATTCACAAGGCTTGATTCATTATAATTAGTAGTTGTAGTAAGAGGCTTGGGCACAGTGCTGAGCTCATTGATTAGCCACATAAACAATTTTCCAATCTCATATTGAATCTCAGTCTGGTAGACAAAATGAATTCTCCAATTCTTAGTTCAGCTCAGTGAGCAAGGAACTAGGGAGGTAGCATTCACCACGGTCCCCTCTCTGAGGAAACAACGCGTTTAAGGAGGTGTACATCTTTCTCGCTGTCCTCACAGATTTGCCTTTGGTTCTCAACGTCGCGCCCTCACCCCTTCCATCGATGCAGCCCTGCGTCAGCTGATGGCTCCTGCCTTCCCCACCTCCACACCATTTGCAGTAAGAACGGCAGCACTGAACCAGGCCCAATGCTCCTCCTGTCCAGCACTGACACTGGACATCACGTCACGCTGTAAGAAAGCAGGAACAACCCATATCCAGAACAGCCTCCCCGCCTCCACCAACAGTGACTCAGGCAGATCCTGATCCAAAAATCCCGTGCCTTTGCATTACACATCCCTTTAAGTATTTTTCTACATAAACTTAATTTTCCAGCATCTATTACAGCCACTGACAAGGCTCTCCTGTACCTGAGAGGAAACATTCATCTTCCTGTCTTTGCTCTGAAACCAATATACCTGATTTTTCCCAGCATCCCTTAGTCCTTTCCCTACAAGGAGCACTGAACAATCACTCTTATCACATGATTACATTTAAGGGTGTAATTGTCCCAACAGTCATTTTTCAAGGCAGAAACGCTAGAGTGAAGGAGGACTACACAAGGTTTTTATAGATGATTTCCACTCAAAGACAATCATTATCAATATGGGAGGCACCAATTTTTTATTTGCCTGAGTGAAGCTCAGTGGAGTCTGCATGAGCCCATCAAAGAATATAAAAGAAAAAGAAAAAAAAAATAAACTCAAAGATACTGTAGTGGAATTAGGTGGTGATATTGTGTGACTGCAGTTCAGCAGTGAGGAATAAATGTCACAGGAAAGAAATATGTGTCCTGCTCAGTGCCTAGCCAGAAATGTCTGATGCTATTAATTGTTTCTAACTTGCTAGATTATCATTAAAAATCCTGCAGGACTATTCTGATAAAAGTCAATGTCAAGAAACATATACAGGAACAACACAGAGAGCCAGGTAGGAAATCTCATGTTATGAAAATGCAACCAAACCATATTAACTGGCTTTGCAAAGCCTAGAGTGAAAAACAAAACAAAACAAACAAAGAAAAGATTCTCAGAGCATAGTCTCTGGATTTTTGAATTAATGACATGCATATCATCATTTATAGGAAAGAAATATATGCCACAGTCCATGAAAATGAAACTAAATCTGCATGTGACTGAAGAATAATATATAATCCCTGAGGACAGCAGAAGGCAGATGAAGTCCATTTCTCTCAAATTTGTCAGAAATTCTTCATTAATTCAAATAACAGACAACTGCCTCCATTTCAGCTCACCAAAAACAATTGCCAAAACTCAGTTATATTAAAAGTCATGAAGAAAAAAAAAATCAATATCATGAAATATCCACAAAACATGTAATTACATTTCTTTGGGAAATGTATAACTTGAGAAAAAGAACATACCTGAGGCAGAGGTTTCTTCTGAGCACAGTTTACACCTCCAATGAAGACCATGTTGGGCATCACCGGTCTGGGATACTCAAACNTAGAAGGTCTCAGAAAGGATTACATAATATTTGTACAATTCTAGAACATACAGTGGCAAAGGCATATCCTTCAGGTGAGCGTCAACAAACATTTTAAAGGCATTATCCAGTTCTTCTAGCTTGGTAGGCCCTGGGTATGTTTTCACGGCGTATGCGTGTTTGCTTGAGTCTCCCATATTCCAGCTTACTTCTGGTTTAAGCACCACCACTTCATGGCCTCTCTCAGCGAGCTTCTGAACTACTTCCTTCATGCTAAGCCAGTGGCTTCCAACCATGGGCACCACCAGGAGCTTCCCTCCTTCAGAGAGGCCAGGAATCAGGAGGATAAAAATCCAGGCAGCAAGCGGATAGCAAAGTCGCAAAGCCATTTTCCCGTGCTCAGAGTGCTGACTGTGACAGCGTCTCCTACTCTGTGCTGTAGCTTTAATATGCCTTTGAAGGAAGTGGATGGATTTTTCTGCTGAGTTGTGCTACTTCGTGATTACCTTCTTGTTAATGATTTACTGCTTAGATCTGTGCTCAGCTGTGGGAAATATTGTTGTTTCTTTCTTTTTCTTAATTATTTGTGAAGTCAAATATAGTGACCCTTCCCTGTGCTGAGTCACTGGAGCTCTTCAGTGTTCAGTGGGGAACTAGCTCCTCAACGTCCTAATCAGATTTCTTCAGACTTCTCTTGCTCATTGATATGTCTTGGCTGGTGCAAAGGAAAGCAAATCTGGTGAAAACAATTCAAACAATACAATAACAAATGAAAAGAGTCTCAACACATTTCATTATGGTTGGACACATGTTCAGAGAAAAACATCCCTACAGCCTACAGTAACACTAAGAAGAGACATTGAGAGACTGACCTGGCATCTGAGGCTGAGATCTGTGAATTAGAAGTCCAGGCTCTTGCTTCTGAGCAGTAATGTAGTTGTTTCACAGTCTAGGAGATGGCTATGAGGCTTTTCTTATGCAATTGAAAACTCTTCACCAATTGCCTAAGTATTAACTAGAGACCAGATATAACAAGACATGTACTAAATGTGTTTTAAGGACTATTCTCTCTATGGCTTGGACTCTATAATGTGGGCCCAGGTATCGGACCTGATAGTTAGCTAAAGAGAGCTTCAACACAAGTGTGAATGTGTGAGAGCTTTCACTGGGAACTTACTGAATGAGTACTGTGGAGTATGGTCAGCTTCACAACATCACTTTCGAAGTTATTAATGCCTAAACCATTAGATGCCTAAGTGGTACTGTCTCATGGAAAAATAATGAAACATAAGATCATTAGAGCCAGAGAATCACAGAACACCCCAAGTTGGAAGGGACCCACAGTGATCACCGAGTCCGGCTCCTGGACCCAAGCCCAAACCCGATGGCTGAGAGTGGTGTCCCAGCTCCCTGAGCTCCAGCACTTGGGGCCGTGACGCTGCCCTGGGCAGCAGTGCCATGCCCACACCTATGGGCAGAGCCTTTCCTCACCCCCACCTGAGCCTCCCCTGACAGCTCCGTGCTCTTCCCCCAGGTCCCTCCTAGGTACACAATTGCAATACAGAAACAATATTTCTCTCTTCAGAGTTGGGGGAGAAGCCCTTAGGTAAAACTGAAAAAAATACTCTCATAATTCTTTATGTTTCTGTAAACTGTAAGGGAAAAACAGATGAATAACAACTAAAACATGTTATTTCCATATTTATGCAAAATGTACTTTACAAATATCCTTTGAAAGATGACCAATTCAATAAAACGTTTTTATAATGGCACCCACCCCCTAGCTGCTGAAGAGGGATCAAGGAAGAACTTGTTTACTGTGAGAGAACCCTGGAATGGGCTGCCCTTCTGTCTCCTTCTCTGGAGATACTCAAGACCTGTCTAGACGCCTACCAGTGTGACCTGCTGTAGGGAACATGCGTTAACTTCAGGTTGGACTAGATGATGTCCAGAGGTCCCTTCCAAGCCCTGTGATTCTGTGATAAGCAGAGTGTTCATGTGTTCTACCAGGAAAATGTCCTGCCCTGCATTTGGCCCTCCAATGGCTCTCTGTTGCATTATGACTGGAATAGCCCAACGTGGCAACACGCTTAATGGGTATTAACCAAAGTGTATGATTCATGTTAATCAAGCTGAGGACAAGGGATGTTAATCAGTAGCTCAGGGAAGCATACAAGTATTTATAATAATAAGCATTCATGATTTTGCCAGTGTCTCCCTCGTTTGGCTTGATTACCTGGCAACTGTTTGTTGATGAATTAAAATTTGCTCAAAGGAATGCGAAGTAATGGTTACCTCTGAGATACGGCCATCCGTGCAATTAGACAGCCAGGAACTCTTGAGCTTGAGTGAGAAGGGACGGAGCTGGGGCATGCCAGGAGGATGGCGAGCCTCGAGGCCACACTGGAAGGCTGCAGCAGGATGTGAGGAACTCATGGCAGCATGCTGGGGGCGGCAGGCCTAGGGCTGTGGCTGATGGTGAGCAAGGGGCTGCTGGGCCCCTCTGTGCCCCATGGCCTCATAGCACAATTGCCTGCATGCATTTAGCTTGTTTGAAAGAGGAAGCTGCTCTTTGACCGCTGGCCAGGCTCACCCACACCTGAACCCTCCGGCTGTGGGACCCCACCTGCAAGCCCTGCCCTACACTCGGTGCTGCAGGGTGTGAGGAGGGAGCAAGACAGCTGCTCTGTGGTGGCTGAAGGGCCAACCCCAGCCTCTATGAGGACTCCTCCGTGCAGCAGGAGCACTAGTGCAGCGCCGAGCTTCCCCCGCAGCCTTTTTTTCCAGACAGCCTCCTCACAGCCCAGCCCCCGCCCTGCGAGCCGAGGCGCACTACGGCTCCCAGAACGCCTCGCGGCGGGGCGGGCCTCCCAACGTGGTTTGCGCAGCGCCAAAACAAAGATGGCGGTGGCCGCGAAAGCGGGGCGTTGGTCTGGGGTGCTTTGCCTGCTCTGAGCGGTGTGGGTTGGGGTGCTTCCCGGCGTCAAGCCTTCGTGTCTGGAAGCGAGGGAAGGCCGAACGGACTGCGGAGCGCTGCCGCAGCCGCCTGGCGGGGGTGGTGCAGGCGGCGCCCGGGCCGAGGTGAGAGAGTGGGAGAGGATGGGCTCAGGCTGAGAGGGGCCCGGGGAGCGCCTTTCCCGGGGTGCGCGGGCGGGACCCTCCTCAGCTGGCCGTGCTCTGTGAGGGTGTCGGGCCGGAGAGGCCTCCTAAAGAGATCTTTTTTTTCAGAATCGTGTCAAAAGAGATGATTTATCTTACGAGGAATGATCTCTCTCATGAGGACGGGCTGAGGGAGCTGGGGGTGCTCAGCCCGGAGGAGAGAAGGCTGTGGGAGACCTCATTGCAGCCTTGAGGGGAGCTTATAAATGGGAGGGGATGGACTTCTTACCGGGCAGAGAGTGAGTGATAGGTCAAGGGAGAGTGGCCTTGAACTGAAGGAGAGGAGAATTAAATTAGATATTAGGAATAAATTCTTTACTCAGAGGGTGGTGAGGCCCTGACACTGCCCAGAGCTGTGGGTGCCCATCCCTGGAGGTACCCAAGGCCGTGGATGGCATCATGGGCAGATGAGCTGGTAGCACCCAGCCCAGGTCCCTTCTAACCCAAGCTGCTCTGTGATCCTGTTATTCTCATCTATATTTCAGGTTTTTTTAAGGGAAGGAAGCTGATAGCAGTAGGGCTCTGAGGGTCTTAAAGCAAGGAGCGAGAGAGATTTCTGCACCCTTACCTGCCTCGCCGGAGCAGGAGTGGTGCTGAAGGCTGGCTGTGAGGTGGTTATTGCTTCCCAGGTGTGTGTGTGTGGCGGGACCAAAGTATGCATTCATATGAGGGAAATGTTTGTCATGGTCTTTGTATGGTTCAGTGGTAAATAAGGCACACCTCGCTGCATAATAGGCAAAGGCTGGGAGTGTCTGAAGGGTATTAAGCTTCTCCATTGTGTCTTGAGCATGGGAAGTGGGGTAAAGGTGTGAGAGCTGTGTTAGAGGGAGAAAAACATTGCAAAGAGAGCAGAACGATTTCTCTCCTCTGTGTATTCCTTCATGATGACATGGTTTGATTTTGGGGGGAGTTTTTAAGTGGATGTGCACAATATAAAGTGCTGAAGAAGCCTTAGAAAAGAATATTTCCATGCTGCTTCACAGTCAGCTGCTCAGAGTGTAGCCTTTTGCATAAAAAATGCACAAAAATATTAGTTTTAGAGTCTCCAGTTCAGCCTGGAGAAGAGAAGGCTGCAGGGGGACCTGATAGCAGCCTTCCAGGACCTGAAGGAGCCTACAGGAAAGCTGAGGAGGGACTTTTTACAAGGACAGGTAGTGACAGGACAAGGGGTAACAGTTATAAACTGAAAGAGAGTAGATTTAGACTAGATATAAGGAGGAAATTCTTCCCTGTGAGGGTGGTGAGACACTGGAACAGGTTGCCCAGAGAAGTCGTGGCTGCCCCCTCCCTGGCAGTGTTCAAGGCCAGGCTGGGTGGGGCTTTGGGCAACCTGGTCTGGTGGGAGGTGTCCTTGCCCATGGCAGGGGGGTTGGAACAAGGTGATCTCTGAGGTCCTTTCCAACCTGAACCATTCTATGTTTAAAATACAACTTAAAATATGCTTAATGTAATGCTGTTTTATAAAACAAGAGTTTTGACAGATCCCTGAAGAGCTGCCAGGTGGTTGAGTGGGGAGCTCTGGACTGCATTTGGCTTTTTAAAAGATATTCAGCAAGGTTTGCCACCGAAGGCTCTTCAAGAAAGTAAGCAGACACAGGAGCAGAAAATTGTTGCTTTGAACGATCAACTACAAGATAGGAAACAGAAGATGAACCCTCACGGATGGCAGTGAGGGGGAGTTTCTGTGTATCTTTTCTGGGGTTCAGCATGTAAACCATCAGTAAAAAATGGTGATTTCAGAGGTGGTTGATTTTTCTTGTGAAATCAGCTGATGTATTGCAATTAAGTCAAGTGCTGTTTAAAGTCTTTAAGCTGCTGAGAAGGTGAGTGATGCAATAGCACATAATGCTGATTGTAGGCAAGGCAAAAGAGAGACAATCACAACTTACAACGTGTATCCGCATTTATTTAAACTGTGTGGACGGTGGCAGAGTTTGAAGTGAATATACAGGAGTGAGACCTCGGGATGATAAAAATGCTTCTTAAAAAGCAGTTTGCTCAGCAGTTAAACAAGAGCAAAGCAGAACATGTATTTAGGTATAGCAACCTATGTTTGTGCACATCTTGGGCATTGTCGGTTATAAGGATAATCAAAGTTGGCCGCAGACTCAGTTGCAAGAATGAATACATCACTGTGGAGACTTTTGGTGTAATATCACAGAATTGTAGCGGTTG
>WBMW01005860.1:0-110289 GCA_013396635.1 Penelope pileata
ATTCTGGGGAGCCTGAACCCCAGTGCAACTGAAGATGATGTTGCCTGGAGGCTTGTGACAGAGCTGTTAACCTCCAGGCAGCGATCGCCTCAAATCTTGGAGAGAGTCCAGTACCTCTGGGAGCTGCAACCTGAGCACAGACACCAATACGTTGCTGGTGTGAACAAATGCTCTGTCCGTGAGCGTCTGCACAGAACCTTGCAGGGGAACATGGGTGTAGGGTGGTGAGCACACCAGCGCCGCACAGCCGGGAGCCTTTCCAGGAAGAAAGATCCACAGACCGCCCGATGTTGGAAGGGACCTCTGGAGGTCACCTGGTCCTAGAACGACAGCAGGCAGCACTGAACCCTTCTCAACTGGTGCTAGTTTGAATTTTAGAATACGTTAAAGTGCCAGCATCCCTAGCCCGCTTATTGTTTTCTGAAGCGTTTCAGTTAGAAATTCAGTTGGTCACAGCCAGTGCAGGGGCGTGAGAGAAAAGTTGTGTTGAGCGAACTCCTTTTCCTTTTACAGCAGGGTTTCCCATCTAGATGACGAAGGGACGACGGTAGATGTAATCTCTTTGGGTTTCGGCAAGGCTTCCAGTGCTGTTTCTCACAGCATCCTTCTGGACAGAATGGGCAGCGTACAGCCCAGCAAAAGCATCCTACGATGGAGGAACGCTTGGCTGAGGGGTCAGGCTCAACGGCTTGTAGTGAATGGGGTTTCATCAGGCTGCTGGCGGCCCGAGACTGGTGACCGGGTTCGCCAGGGCTCCGTTTTAGGGCCAGTTCTCTTCAGCCCTGTCATCAATGAGCTGGATGCGGGGCTGGAATGCATACTTAGTTCGTGGACAAAAGTAAATTGGGAGGAGGTTTTGAGTCCCTGGAGAGCAAAGAGGCCTTGCAGGGAGATTTCGATGAACTGGAGGGTTGGGCAGTCACCAGGTGCACGGAGTTCAACACGAGCACGTGCTGGATTCCGTACCTGGGAGGGGGAAACACTGGATCTACACACAGACTGGGGGACAGAGGCTGGAGAGGCGCCCCGGGGAAATGGGTTGCCTCTCTCCTATTATGATAGGCAAGGTGACTCTTTCATATACCCCAAATGAAACTGGAACACAACTGAGTTGAAATCTTGTCCGACCAGTTTATTCCAAATTCTAGTCGGTTTGGGTAATGAGGAAAGAAAAGAGAACGGGAGAAACAAAGGCAGAGTTCGTTGCTATGGTCAGCACCACGATCAGCGGCGTCCCTTAAGTCCGCAGCGAGGCGGAGAGGAGCGTTCCTCTTCCCTCACGGCTCTACACACGTTCTCTCTTCGCGGCTGCACGCACTCCCTCCCAGCGGCTGCACGCACTCTCTCGCTCTGCCGTGACGCAGCGGCACAAGCGCTCTCAGGGACTCCAACGGCGCAGCACACGTTACGCACCACACTCCTTCCCGCTGCCGCCGGTAGCGCCTTTTATAGAGCTTCGCTGTTAGACAGCCAGTGAGCTCTCTGCGTGGCCCCGCCCCCCACTCGGCGGCGGGGTGCATGCAGAGTGCCGTTACTAGGAGTGTCTCGAAGGTTCCAGAAGGATCTGAGCCCCAGCCCTTTGTTTGACCACCAGCCTGGAGGCATGCATAGAGGACCAAGGGTATGCAGTTTGCCCAAGGTAACAGGCTTCTGAATGGTGGAACTCGGTCCAGTTGCCAAGGGGGCAAAGTCCCCCTGCATCATGCAATAGATACCAGCAGAATTGAGTAGATACATCTGATTTGGAACCTTCAAGAAGCAGGTGGAGAACTCCTGCTTTCATTTCTCCATCCTGCCTGTTTCAGTGTCTCTAGAGTTTCCAATTCATGACTTGCTGTAAAAGTCAGGCACACATTATCCTCCTTTTCCCCCTCAATGCCTCCATTTTGAGGCATGAGCAGAAAGTTCTGTTGAACGAACTTACTTTCCTTTCATGGCAGGGTGACCCGTCTAGATGACTAAGGGACGGCAGTCTGTGAAAAAGACTGCGCCAGTCAGTAGAGATCTACACCGTCTCAGATGCTCTTTTCCGTGAAAAGCAGTGCAATTGCTTGAGTCTTCCTGAGCATGGGGTAGGCTGAAGACACCTTCACCAGCACCTACCAGAGGGAAGAAGAGGGCGCCTTGAGCACTGCGTGCACCCCGTGTTCTAATGAAATAAAAAAATTCTTTGAAAACTTAAAAATTTCATGTAAGGAAAGCCTACAGTGACTCTGAAACATCGTGAAGCATATTTGTTTAATTACAAAACCCACTAATCTGTAAATTGATTAACCTGAAAGGAGAATGGGGGCACTTACATTTAAGCAAGGGGTGGACGATCTTGAATTTTTTATATTGTGTATAAATTCTATAGTGGCATATATAGATCCTGATTCATAAACTTGAACTACAGATCTTATGCACCAAATGAATGACTTTACAGTTAGCCTATTGGCCACGTATGCCCTGCTCTGTGGGCTTTTTTCACAACACAGAAAGTCATGGAAGGCTTTAAATCTTAAATTTTTGCAAGGTTGCATGCATCTACTGTTCAACATTATTTCTCAGCTTGCTTATTATCTTTTTACAAAGCAAATCTTTATGTTAGTTATTTCAGAGGAAATTGTGCTTACTGGCTAAAGATGAGCTCTTTGGGGTATTTGTTGAGCTGATTTTCACCATTAGTAATCTAGTTCATGCTTGCAGTAGCACCTTGCTTCTTCCCAGCTGGAGAAGACATTACAGATTAAAAAAAAAAAGTAAAAAATATAAAAAAATGAAAATAATAAAAAGCTTGAAAGAAAAGAAGTAAAATCTTCAGGGACAACTGGAGAGGCTGACATTTTTGATTTGATGAAGCTAGAAAGACTTCTGGAGACACTGGAGCAGAGGTTTTCACTGGTGAAAATTTTTAATTAGAAATTAAATGTTATCAGAGTGGCTCATAACTGTTGGAAAGATGGAATTTGATGTTTGAGCTTATCTGACAGTTCAAGTCGTGTTCTCCAGCTCCCTTTCTTATATTGTTTGCACCCTGTTCAGCTACCAAGACACAGACCTGTGTTTATTCCTCTCAATTTAAGCTCTGTGTCAGTATGGTAAGCAGTGTCCTATCTGCTGCCTTCACACCTGCTTTTCCTGCATGCCCCTCCATGTTTACCACCTAGCATTGCTTTGCCCACCTCTCACCTTGCTGTGCTGGTGGGAACTGTACAATTCTAGAATCACCCTGTCATAGAATCACAGAATTGTAGGGGTTGGCAGGGATCTCTAGAGATCATCGAGTCCACCCCCCTGCCAAAGCAGGTTCCCTACAGCAGGTCACACAGGTGGGTGTCCAGATGGGTCTGAATATCTCCAGAGAAGGAGACCTCCCTAGGCAGCCTGTTCCAGTGCTCTGTCACCTGCACCGTGAAGAAGTTCTTCTGCATATTGGTGCAGAATTTCCTATGCTTCAGTTTTAGGCCATTTCCCCTTGTCCTGTCCACAAAGACCATTGTCCTCATCTCCCCTCACTTAATTTTCTCTTTTTTCATGGTTCATCTGACATTAACTCATTCCTGCCTTTCCAGGTGTATTTCCAATTAAAATGAGGTTTGGCTGTGTTTCAACCTTCAACCATATTTTCTTTATGATTGGTTATCTACTTTTCTCCTTTTCTTGTTGACAGCTTCGCTTTATGTATAGAAAAAGTGATGAGCTGACTGGCAGGCAATCAGAGTATAAAATATTGGAAGGCCAAGCAGGTAAAGCACGCTTCAGTATTTCAGCTCCCCAGGCTGCTGCATCTCAGGTTAGTGACAGGGGAAGTTGAGAGGGGAAGCGAGACGATTAAGGCTGATTCCTTAAAATTCTGTAGGTTTCCTCTCTGAAGCCAATACTACAGTCATCTGCGATTTTCTCTGTGGCCCCACCTTTTCCTGTCAGAGTTTTAAGTCAGATAGATCCTCAGATCCTTGTAATCACTGTTATAAATTTGCCTTAAGTTTGTTTGACAGCTGGAACCATAAGGTATGACATATATAGCAAGTATTTCTTTAAGGAAGTGAATGGTATTTTTGACTATTACTCCTATTATTTTTTTTCTTATCACTCCATATTTCACTGAGGCTTGTACCTAATTCAGCTCATCATGCTGTAATCAGATAATAATTAATATTAGAAGCACATTTTTAAACCTCTGTGTCTCTTCTCTAATTACTTTCAAATATTGCTGGGGGCATTCATGTTAATAGATACACTATAGGGCGGGCATGTCCAACCTGCGGCCCACGGGCCGCATGTGGCCCAGCACACCCTAATGCCGCCCACCCTTGGTTGCCGGGTTGTCATGGCCATGGCTCATCACCGATGGGCGGCCCAGCCCGGCCCAGCCCAGGGAGCGCACCCATCGCTCAGCAGCCAGCAACCTCTGAGCTGAAGCCAGGACACAGGGAGGGTGCAGTAACTCAGGTTACAGCAAATAATCATATGCGTTTTGATACATTGGCTAAACACAGTCCTGTGAACAGTGAGAAATATGCAGCCTTGCTTTCTGTTGTGATAAAGAAATTTTAGAATAGGCTTCAAGATTGCAAAAAAAATCAACAATTTTTTGATGTAAATATGTGACTCCATTTTCAGTCACCATAAATACATTACCTGCAAATTTTCAAATGTAGTGTGTGGACTTGCAGTCAGATATTCAACTCAAAAATTTGATTATGTCTCTCTACTGGAATTCTATAAGCCCTGTCTTACCAGAGAAACATATACCTCGCTTATTCACATCATCGCTTTTTGGCAGTACGTACTTTTCTGAACAACTATTTTCAAGGATGAAGTACAGAAAGAGTAAAATTTTATCAAAATCTCTGATGAATACTTTGAGAACTCACTGAGAATTGCAACCACTTCCATTGGACCGCACCAATGCATTAGTTTCATAAACAAGGCCAAATATCCCTCTAATTTTATGTTTTTGTTGGTTTTTTTTATGTTTTAATAAAAAATATACAAAAATAAGTTTTGTTAGTTGTACACATTAACTGTATTATATATTTTATATGCTGCCCTAGACAGTTCCTCTGCATTCAATGTGGCCCAGCAAGCCAAAATGTTGGACACCCATGCTACAGTGCCAGGTAGTCTTGTAAAAAGAACCGTGCACAAAATCTTGTAAGTATAAGCTTTCAAAGACAGATTCTGAGTTTCCAAGGTGTAGTTAATTTGCCTGATGTCGATGTGATTATTCTCCATCTACAATGATATAAGTGAGATGAGACATGAAGTATGATAAGGGGCAATAAGGTTTTTGAAATCATGTTATAGAAATAATTGCAAACAAAGAGCATGGGTTTTGTCAATTATTGGGGACAAATTCTCTGTGAGACAGATGCAGGCAGCATACATGAGAGGCAATTTTCATAAATTAGAACTATACGAGCTATATTTTTCTTAGAAAACACAAACAGTGGTAACCAAGTCCACAGTTCACTGTTATTTGACTATAACAGGTTCCGTTTGAACTGATTAATCATATGTTGACTATACCTACTAATTGCCTACTGTTTCATTGTGATATATATTGTGACATTCAGGTTCAGTTGAACCTGGAGGAAATAAAGTGTTATCATGGCTTTTCCAAGGGAAAACTAAGGAAGGAGTAGGACAGTTCCTCTCATGATGGCCCGGAGCTACAATTAATAAAAGTTCATGGCTTTCGGAACTATGGCAATTCTTCTGAAATAATGATGCTTCCTCTGTAGGTCACATTGTGTATATCCTTCAAGGTGATGTATCTAGGAAAATGGAAGAATGTGAACAAATGGTCTCATAAAAGATTCTTTTTTATTATTGGTGCTTTTATTTAAACATTGATAATGTCTGAATTGCAGAACTCTGAATCTTCTGTACTTTAATGTGATACTTATTCAGCTTTGACATTGTGCTTTAATGCACAGGAGAAAGACCTGGTCTCTGTGGCATATAGATTGAATCTCTATTGCTATTTCCTCTTGTTAGATGATAGTTCTCCAAAAAAATCTATGCAAGATTATATGAAAGCAGAGAATTTTTATGTTGGAGGACAATGGATATAAACCAAATAGATTTTCTCTATTTGCAAACACTCAATAGTAAATTCAGTTGCTGTCTCCTTGGATTCTTTCTGCACGCATATATTTGGAAGTTGGAGGTACACAAAAAATATGTTTTCATTTAGCAGAATCATTTAAAACACTTTCCCCAGTGTCAATCTAAGAAGGCTTCTTGGATACCTGTGCAGTGATTGCCGCAGGAGTCTGATTCTGAAAAGTGCTTGAATTCATGCACAGATTGAACTGTCATAGATTTGTGAATACTGTCTCTCAATCAAAACAGTATCCACTGATAAGAATTGCACAAACAAGAAAAATGCAACTTGCTTAGAAATAGGGAAAGCATTTTCAAACTTCATGTTATAATTCGGTGTTTAACTTGGATAGGTAGTCTTAGAATCTGAATTACATTGTGTAATAACATCAATATCATTTGTGTGCATTATGTTTTAATTATAGATTTTCTCAAGATAGGTGTACAGTGGGTTATGGAAGAGGACTTATGAATTACCTTATCAGATTCTGACGAGTGGTTATTAGAATACATTTTATTAGACAGATTATTTTATCTTATGTTTAAACCTTCAGCCCATGTGTTCTCAGAACCAGTTCTTGCGACTCTTGTGCCACCTAAAGATCGCAATGTTGCTTTGACACTAATGTGAAGGATTAGAACATTTCTTCTGTCTCTTTTATTTGAACCCTGAGCTCTACATAATGGCCAGCAGTTCCCTTCCTATGTACATGCAGTGAAAAATACAGTTATGTCAGTGAAACTGTTCTTTCATTTTGTAGATTCTATACAATTCCTCTTTATTTGTCAGTAAATACAGAACAAGTGTAGTTCTTTACATTTCATATGATCCTGTTCTGTTACTATCTATTACATAACATACTGTGTCACCTTCTAGCCTACAAAACTATGCTTCCTTTGCATGGAAAATAGGGTGCATGGCAGTATGGCTGATACATGTCTAAATTTTGCCACAGTGTAAAATCAGGCTCTGGCACTAACATTCAGGAAGTACGTGCAAGTCTTTTGGTTTGAAATTCAGTTTATGAACCTAGAATACATGCAAAGTGAGTGCGTATTACCTGTGGCAAGAATGAGACACAGCTCCCGTACTTCTCCACACAACAGAATTGAATCATTCTTTTCTGAGACTGTCTTTAGTCTCCCTGGAAATGGTCATGGCAGAAGGATTGACCAACCTTGAGAGTAAAAGCTTCTTGTCTACTACCAAGTCTCTTTCACTGGAAAGCTCTGGCTTTCAGGGAAGGCTACAAATCTTGTTGTTGTCACGAGAAGGGAATAGTGGCAAAGTCATATTTGATCCTTGATAACTTCTGTCTCTACATGTCCAGCTGTAGGTCTGTCACAAATTGCAGGTAGGGTTACCTAATATTGTATTAGAATTATTTTCAGAGATTGAAGGAAGCTGGAATTTTCCAAAAGGACTAGAAAACACAGTCAGTAGTATTCTGTTATTTCAGTGGGACAAACTGAAATAGACAAAAATTAACGTGACATTAGTGTAAATTTTGCTAGGTCACTGTTCATTTCCTAATGTTTTCTTTAAGAAGAAAAACTCTTAAACTTGTATTCTTACTGGTCATGTTGATGGAGCGCTTTGTCATCTTTTCCAGTACGGAAAACATTCTTTTGGTAAATTTAAACTTCTTGCTGTTGATCACTGCATTGAAGGAAGGATGTGTGTGTGTCCCTCCACAATAAAACGTAACAGATTTTGCAATTACCATCTCAGGTGTATTTTTACTTCAGCAGTATGTGACTGATGCAAAATAATAGTCTGTGTCTTGGTCAGAACATCTAGTGGTTAATAAATTCATCCACTTTTCTCCTCTACAGAAAATTGGATACTACCCAATGTACTATCAGAAGTGCCTTAAGGTCATTCTGCTAGTTCCAAATACATATGAGGTTCTTATGTCTTTCCTTCTCTAAATCTCATTTTGGAAGAAGGCCACAGCCTCTTTTCATTCAAAGACAGACAGATCTGTCATTGGCACAAATGACTGCTAGTCAATTGAGTACAATGAATCTCTGTACACTTCTCTCAGTAGTGAATTTTGTTTTTAGTACTCAGTTTTCCACACTTCATTCTGAAGTATGATTTAGGACTTACAGCATCTAAGTTGAGTTGTTTTTTGTGAAGTAACAGTATTGCTGCTGTTTGTTATTTTGTATTGCATTCATATCATGTTTTTTTCTATATTTCAGCTTTTTTCTATTTCATGCACAAAAATGAAATACTCTAAAATAGACGTAAGACAGAAATGAGGTTATTTAGACGAAGACCACGGAATGTGTTTTTTGTCTGTCACTAAGTTTTATTATGAAGCAGGAACTAACTGTCTTTACCAACATTGTGTTATTAGGTGGCATTTCGGAGTAATGTGGTAGTCTTTGAGAAATAAAAATGTCAAAGAGAATTTTAAAATACAGTGTCCACCGTTTGGAGATTTAAAGCATCTACTGTTTGGAGAATCATCTAACATATGAATCTAGGCCAAAATTGATGATTTCTTTGTGTAAAAATATGTGAAGTTTCCAGCTATTAATCTTTTTGTCTCAAGTATGAGCAACTTCCTCTTCAAGTACCTGCTTCTGAAACTTTTTCTCACACACGCCAAGGTGACAAGTTTCACTTTCCCCTATTTCACTTGTTATAACAAATCATATGTCCTTTTCCATATGACAGCAACAACGTTTTTATGATAGTGTACCTCTGGACATCGTTTTTTGGGGCTATATGATGGATGGCATAAGAGGCTGCGGAAAGGAAAGAAGGGAAATGGAAAGATGGGGAGGATGGGAACTCCCAGAGCATCCTGCAGGCAGCTGTGGGGAGGTGGTGAGGGAGCAGCAAGCCTAACAGCCCTTGGAGGTGACCAAAATACCTTTCACCACCCTAAAGGGATGGTCAGAGGCATTTGTCCCTCAGGAAGGTGTTGTTAGGCACATGCTGCCCAAACAGTGTGGGGCAGAACTGTGCAGTTGTGCTCCATGTGGTCCTCTTTGTTTTCATCTAGAAACTTTATACTTTGTATAAAATTTACATGGCTCAAACTGGAAAGTCTCTCAGATGTCTGTAGGAAGTTCTCTGTGCTAAGGGGCTGTTTGTGAAATGTCCAAATGTCCATAAAGAAAAATGGAAGCTACTCAGTTTGTGCAGGCATTCTTTTAGTCCTTACAAATAGAGATGTTAACCTGTTGTTCCTTTTTTTGCTCGCATACATTGTATTTTCAAATTGAAAGAAGCTTAATCACAAAAAAAAAAAAAAAAAAAAAAAAAAAAAAAAAAAAACAAAAACTTACGCCTTAGCAGCTTGATTTTCTGTCAGGAGAAAATAGATTTTTTCTGAAATTTCTCAGAAAATTAAAGCTTAAAATCCACTGACTCGTTCAAAGTGAAGTTATAACATTTCAAGTAATTGGGAACTCTGATGCTTATATCAGTTGTTACGTTTGTATGTTAACTGTAGTTGCTGTTCATAAGACTACTTGCACGGTGTCCTAAAGTTTCAATTTAAATATACATTTCTTGAGGTTTCAAAGTTTGTTAATAGACTGTGGAACAAATCAACACTTCTTTTTACTCTAGTTTCTCAAATTATTTCCACTGTTTGAATTGAGCATTAAATGTAGTTATTTTAAATATTAGTCATTATGGCATACTTTCCTTCTCCTTCACTTAACAGAATCATTAAGTTGTTTTTGTGTGTTTAATTAGTTTTTAATTTGGTTTTCTTATTCATCTCTTTGTATGTCTTCTGGAGGAATTCTTTTACCCTATGCTAATGTGACTTTGTTACACTGTGACTGAAGTTGACTCAGTGTGATTACTGTTTGTTTTATATAAAAAATGTGTATGTTCAGAAGAGGCTTAGAGTTCAGCACAGTCTAATTGAAAACCATTCCTTGCTATATCTCTTCTGTGAACAAGATTGTTTCCTTCTTAATAATCTGGAAGCATCCTTTGAACAACGTACACATACTATAATTTAATCACTGCATGGTATAATAAATTTGTATGATGCCCTATGGGTACCACAGTTGGGTTATTAAGCATATGCCAAGGACAGTTCTGTTCATGTTATCAGTCTGTGGACAGCTCCTGCTGCAACGTAGTAAAGCTAGCCTTAAGGCACCATATAAAATATTACAGATTACTGATTTATCGAATGACAGTAACTAATGACAGGAAATAAACTTTCTTTTAAGTCATTCCCTCCTGTAAAAGTATTGTCAACGATGTGTCTAGCAAAGCTGCACTTTGTTTTTGTGCAGCAATCAGTGTGGCTGATCTCCATATTACAGCAGCTGGTCTGCAGTGGTAATTCCCTGACTCTGCAAGAGGCAGGAATTCTCAGCAGATGCCCAAACTCAACTGCCAGGAGATTACCAGGGGAATTTCACAGAAAGCGTCTCCTAACAGAATGTGAAAGGGAATTTCATGTATGGCTACATTACAACTACCTGGAAAGAGAAATAAAGTTCAGCAGCAGTGATGCAGTTGAACCATGCTAGAAGTTTACAGACTTTAAAGAAAAAGTTAATTTTTATTTTCTTTTACCCACAGGTCTACCCACGGATAGCGCCGGCATTTTGGCACTACCTGCGGGTAGAAGTGAGTAGCGGGTATTTGAATACTCCCACATCTTTACTTTATGGCTTACTAGTACTTACTGACCTCCTAGTTTGTCTGTTGTGCAAAAATAGTTAGCTGCCATTTTAGCTGTCATTTTCTGTGAATGTAGTCTTGTACTAATTCCATATTGTTTTGACTACAGTGTAATTACTAACCCAAGTCACAAAGATGTGATGCGTTTATATGCGAGACTAAGGACAGAAGAATTAAAATCTAAGTCAAGGCCATATCATACATTGTGATTATAGCACAAAATCAAAGTACTGAAATCCATACCTGCACCTCCTTTTGTAAACACATTTTACATTCATGAGAAGAATGTGGAGCTTCAGTTTTGCTATATCATTTTTGCAAAGTTTGTACAACTCAACTTGATATCGTTTCTCCCCTCTTTTGTCCCTCAGGAGCATGAGCAGCTCAGCTATTCCTCCACAAGGTCCAAGGCTCCAAGTGTTATCATCACAGGTCTCAAGCCAGCCACCAAGTATATATTTCATATCAGAGTCAGGACGGCAGCAGGATACAGCGGCTATAGCCAGAAGTTTGAATTTGAAACTGGAGATGAAAGTAAGTTTTACTGGAGGGAAAAAAATCAAGTACAATAGAAGTAGCATTTAATTTTAAAACAGTCAGACGTTGAGAGTTTGAATGGCTGAATCCATACCATATACTTATCACAGAGTGACCACTGCTGTATGATTAAAAAGAAGTAAGCCTCAGCCTCACAGCTTTAGATTATTATTTTTTTGAGCAACAAATAGGAATTTTAGCTCACCACTGCAGCTGAAGGAATGTTTCCTTCTGCAAGATTTCCTGGTTTGCCACAAATCCTTTCTTCACTTACATAAGGCCTCCCTTTTAACATCTGGAATTATCCTGTGTAAGGCTTCCATGTTACCTAAGTCCAGCAGCTTAATGCAAGCTCTTAGGACACACTGATTGAGTCATTTGTAGTTTTTAGTGCTCCCAAAATCATTGATGAAAAAAGAAAACTTTTGTGTGTATTTGAACCAGTAAATCTACTAGATTTGCCAGTGAGAAGCAAAACCCCTACATGTTCTTGAAGAGTATGAAAAAAGGCTTGGCTTCTGCTCTGAACAATTTTGTGTTGATGTTATATATTGCCCTGAATCTTCAAAGAAACCATCAACAAGGTGTTTACAAGCATTTGAGATAAAAACAAGTGTAGTAGATACAGCACTAAAACACTCATTACTGAAATTGCTTTAATTAACCAATTATTTATACTGTGGTTTTCATTAGAGCTTTGGAATTCAAGTTTCTTAAGCTAAAGTACAGACTCAAAACTATACAAGTATTTTTAAGAGCACCCATGGGTTTGTGTTCCATTTTCATTGCTTCTTAACTTCTATTCCAAAAATGTTTAAGGACAGATTTCCAAATACTTAATGCCTAATTGGACTTCCTAAATTTTTCTAGGTACTTAAGCCAATTGGTTTGAGTAGGAATTAAGCACTTGGGTGCTTTCAGGAATTCTAGTAGAACCTGTCTGCATCTTCTGATGCAAAAAATACTAGCCTTTAGGCACACTGGGTTATAACTGTGAGCAAAAGCAAATGGTATTTAAACCTCCATGAGCTTATGTCATATATGTACAAATGTGACTTACCCATCTAAATCAGGTAGACTAGTCAGGTAGATTTCTGTCATCAGCACTAATGATAGAAACGTCTCAAGGGTGTGAGAGTCCACGCACACTTACCAAACCCCATCTTTTTACCATTTGCCTTAATGCAACTGCCTTGTTGGGCTGCCTGATGAGCTAGAGTAATGTGTTAATCCAATTTTAAAATAATATTTTAAATGGATCAGAACAAGTAACTGAAGCAGTAACTGACAAAAAGTTCAGCTAGATATCAGATGTCTATTTTTAAGCAGACGTTTATTTTTAAGCTGACCACTGCTACTAAAAACAATGGCTCTGGAACCTTGTCAGTTTTGAACAACATGCTGGTGTTACATCAGATAAAGTACTGTAGACTTTGATCCAGATGAGCCAGTGTTATCATTGTAAATATTATTGTGTTATTAATTCACCCTTCCATAAGATGTCATTCCAAGTGTCAGAGGTCTGAAGAAGTTGAAATCCCTACAGACTTCCCGTAGTGCCATAGTGCTAAGGGACTGTATATGGTGGAGTTCCTCAAGCTCTAAAGTCATGAAACAAAGGACAAAAAGGTCTAAGGATGTTACTATGAAGAGCACAAAAGGTAACTTAGAAGCTTGAGTTTTTCTCCAAACTCAATGGAGCCAAAGGATGACTAGTAGGGCTATCTGGTTCCATCGTCAATTTTGAGACAGAAGACCAGGTTATAGTTTAAAGTGGTTTACGTGATGCTACTGAGAGTTTCTCTCTAAAAAAGTATAACATTCTTTGGGAAATACAATTACCACAGCAACAGTATATGAGCTGTCCAGTGTTAAAAAATAAATGGTTAATTACTTCATATGTAATTTTTTCAAATTTAGATCCCATTTCAAAGAAACATTGGATTTTGCAATATAAAGTGAGATTTATAAAGATTCTAAGTGTCTGCCTTCTTACTGCGTAGGAACACAAGTTTTCTATAGTAACAGGTCTATATTGAAAAAAATATATTCCAGATTTCAACATTAAATACCTCAATTCTTCTAAGTATTCACTGTGAATTTTGATAGTAAAACATACACATTATATATTTGCGGTTTACCAAGACTTATTGCTTAGATTTGTGCCTGACTAAAAGTATTTAATTTGCTACAAAATGAAATCATTGTGTGATTGAAAGGAAAGGTAGGCAGAGGAAATGTAGGCTTTGTTTATGATCAACAGAGATGGGAGTAGAGAGAAATTCTGTGACTCAGTTTGAAATGGTACCCGGAGCTGGATAAATACCTCAGTTGAATTGAAAGGATAGTTCAAAGGCCTGTTACAGCTGTGGTCTTATTCAAGTATTTGAAAGTACTACTTTAGATTTCAGAGGAAAAAAGTAAAACAAATGGAGTGTGCGGTGGTAAATATTACTTATTTGAAATGGAAGCAGCACTCAATGACTAGTCAGAAGATACCCTATTACTCTCCAAATATCTTACTTCCTCAGAGCAGTTTTTTGAGCCTATTCTAAGCTTTAATTTGGCCTATTATTTAATCAATTTGGCCTATTCTAATCTTTAATGCAGTATCAGATTATTATGGTTATTCATTTGAATTCTTTTCATAACAACAACAAAACCTCTGTAACTGTAGCTTTTCCGGAAAGCTTTTGACAGCAGATTGAAATAACATCTCCCTTAAACAGTCTTGACTTTATGTCTTTCAGCAATGGGGAGCTCACTGTATTTATAGATAGATAGTTCAGTGTTTAGCCCTTAAAAATTTGCACCTTATTTATGACCTGACTTTGTTTTTTTTAGCTTGTATCTTGTGACCCTTTACTGACAAATTAATAAGTCTAATACTATGAAAAATGTCTTTCTCATCCAAATGTGTCATTTTTAAGAATACTCTTGTCTTTCCCGTAAGTAAAACAAATGCTCTCTCTCTCTAAAAGGCAGTTTATCCAAACATTGAATCTTTTTTGTAGCTCCCCAAAATTTCAGCATCCTTTCTGAAGTGTAGCGTCAGAGCTGAACCTGATGTTGAACTGGAAAAGTAAACCTGTTTATGATACAAGCAGTCATAACACTACTTACCTCCTTATAGTTTAGTTTTATTTATAGATCCAAGCACTCGCTGTCTCATATAGACTATTGCCTTACACAACTGATTAACATAGCAACAATTTTGTAAGCACTGCTGTATTCCAAGCTACTGACCTACATTAAGATGCAAGGATTGAGGAGGACTGTGTTTAGACTTACTTTGTGTAGTTGTGTAAGTGCATGTAAATGCTAAGTTGTGCTTATAAGTAAATGATAAGTCTTAGAAAGCAGTCCAAATCAAGCTGTGTAGTAATCTGTCTTCATCATTTACTACTGTGGCAGTATGCATTTCAGCTGAAATTTTTCTGTTTTTTTAATGTATATTCTCCTTAATTATTCTGAAAAACTCTAAATACTTTAGACCAAGACAGTCTGTTGCAGTTCTCTCAGTCCCTGCCCGTTGGAAACAAGATACTTGGCGAAAAATCCGCATTTGAAATCACCCTCTGTGGTCTTCCAGTTAGCCAAACTTTAATTAAGTTAATGCGAGTTATACTGATTTTATATGAAGTTAATGTTTTCATCAGAAGGCTGGGAAGAATAGTCTTTAAAAAGTTTATGTTGTCAAAATAAATTTTATCCACCAACAATCTCATAAAAATTACAATGAATACATCAAGTTATATGGCTTTACATATTAGAGCATTAGCATCTAGAAAAGAATTTTGGGACCAATTGCAGGAGAAAAAGGCATTCCATTTATCTTGCTTGAATGTTGACATAACTTGTTAATGACTAGCAGTACAGTGAGCAACCCTAATTGGGATTTTTCTTTAAAGTGAGAGACAAGTTCTAAAAAAGGTAATGTGGCGGATATTAAGTCTTCAATTGTGACACATGTCTTTCAGTGTCCTTGGCAGGACAGTGCTATCATGCTTTCTCCGGTATACTGGTTGAAACACTATCATCTGTGCTGCTTCAGTTATATAGGATAAAGTAAGGTACATCATTACTAGGAACACCAGGAAGTTTTGGTATAGTTATTAACAGTGGTGCATGAAGCAGAAAGATAATCTCTGTAGGAGCCATATAAAAACAGCTAATTATCAGGCAATGCTGGTCTGGTTTTTGGGAAGCACTCCAACTTCCTGACCAGCAAACTGAGGCAACCATTGCTTGGGGAGCTAATGGAGAACTCTTCTCCCCACTACAGAGACAGCTAAAAGAATAACATTTGTACTTCATGAAGGGAAATGTCATTATCTACAAAAGTCAGAAAAATTCTCTCTTCCAGGAAGCAAGGACAGATGAATGGATTTTGTCAGGGATGTCTTCCACTGTTAAAGCTGCTGCTGGGAAATTTCCATGTAATACATTTGCAAAGCATAGTAAATACCTCTTTTGACCATGTTGCTTATTGCCATTTTATGCAGTCACCCTGTTTCAACAACGATTTACTGCTGTTAGGCAGTGCAGCGTTTTCATGTTGTGGCTCTCTTTTGCAGGGTTTGTTCAAAATTCACAGATGTTTTCCATACCAGGCTTCCCATCATCAGGAAAGAAATTTGTATCTGACAGGGAACTAATTGGCTTGTCCCAGAAGGGGCCTAAGGGACAAACTAGCATGTGTGCAGTGTGGTCTTCTACTTGAGCTGAACACAGAGTGGTAACTGTAAACGCTGTGGTGTTTAATTTAAAAGTAATGTAGACTTTTGCATTCTTCAGGTAAATTATAATAACAGTTAAAAAGAAAAACAGAAATAATAATAGAATACCTAGTTAGGAGGACTGTAAAAAATGAATTGGCCTGAAACCCTGTTCTTGAGGAAAGAATGACTTTAGTTTCTTTATTGTAGACGCAGTTGGTGATTTTCTTGTATTGCCAGATCTGTTGAATCCTCACATTCTTCCGCCTCTTCCTACGTCCACAATATTTGTCTTTAACTTTTCAGCCTCAAATCAGTCTATTTTGGATTTGTAGTCAGATATGAGTGAGACCTTTCCAGAAGTTTGGGGGGTGAGGAGAGGGGCGTGGTCCAGAATCATTGATTCTGACAGAAGTCTCTCTGGTGTTGTTTCAAGCGCATGCCCTGATTCGTGCTGTGGTAGAGGAGCTGTCTCTAGGATTTTTAGAAAAGCATTGAGTTGTCAGTGCAAAGTTGAGATTTTTTTCATTAGAGTGTTTGATGTTTTGACAATAACAAATACAGTTTTTGAATGAAACCAACAAACAAATGAGACTGCATGCATCTCCTACTTAAAAACGACCTTGCTAGATCCATCCCCATGTCTGCGTAGTCCTACTGTTCCTTCAGTGGTAGTCAGGGCTGGAGACCCCAGAATGTCTCATTTCAATCCTGAAATATTTCCTTAATGTGTTTTGTATTTTCAGCCATTTGTTCTTCAAATACGAGCTCAGCCTATCTGGTTTTCCTACTGTCTGTGCCCAGAAGTCCCAGAATGTTTACTTACTGTCTTCCTAAACAAGAGCAACATCCTTGCTCAGACCTCAAGCTTCTTTCACAGGCTTTCCATTCATCCACTAATCAGGAATTTAATGTTATGACAACACTTGGAAAAAAGGCTTTTCAAGTCAATACATACAACGAATTATTACAATCTTATGCTAGTAATAGCATTTCTTTTCATGTTTAAAAGTCTTTTTTAAGATTGCCATTCCATTGCCTGCTCCTTTTTCCACATCCGCCTGAGAATAGAGACCATCAGCTCACAGAACTGCAGCACTTCTGGAAGTGTAAAGGCAACCCTCATTAGACACTGTATTTTTCTTTCCTATTGTTCTTAAGCACTGTTGCTTACAATGCCTTGCAAATCCATCTGACAGTCAGTTCCTGTCTATTAGAGCTCCAGTTCTCACTATCCACACTTACCTATCTCACAGCTACTCACTATTATCTGTCTAGCTGTCTTTTTGTCACTTCTTTATCTTTCACACTGCTGGAAGGTCTGCTGTCTGATAGATGTCAAACTGAAATAACTAAAGCATGTAGCTGAGAGACAGAAGAGAGCTATCATTAGGGCTTCCAGCACTTTTATGCCAAATATACAACCTTTTAAAAGATTTTGGAGAAATTTTCTGGAAGAGGAAAACAGAGCTGGAGGATTCTCTCTGTCTTTTATCATCTTGCACTGTGAATAAAATTTATGTACCATTTCTTATAGTCGATTGCTTCCGGAAGTTAAGAAGCCTCAGATATTTCCCTTCAGCCCAGAGAGAAGAAGTGCAGGTCCTCCACACGTTTGAGTGAAGAACCCAGTGAGGAGCTGTGACTGAGACAGGGCTTGAATGTAAAGAGTAGCTGGTGGGAACAGAACTGATCGCAGGTTGGATGCAGAAGGAATTTCCTTCTTGAGCAAGGAAACTGAACATTCTGTTGAGCGAGGAAGCTGGCACGATGCAATTAGGAACTCAGTGTCATTTTAAGAACAGAACCTGTGTCTGAGTTAAGCATAAAGAGTAATGTGAGTAAACAGTTTCTGTGGATAATATGCTTTTGGGTACATGTATGCGTGATACATGTTGTAGTTTTAGAATTGATGCAGTTTTATTAATCATATCAGGGGCATCTACACCACATTTAAAAGCTCTAACACCCAAACATTACAGTGCGGTATCTAATCATCTGTTGGGATAACTCATAAATTCTCAGTTGACTGTGCTTCATGCCACTCATTTTTAAAAGCATTTTTTTGTCAAAATGAACTTATTGAGCAGATGGGCAGAAAGAAGGAAGCATAATGCCAGACATAACAGCCACTCAGATAGGGACTAAGCTCGCTCATGAGACGTCTCTGAAGGAGAAGCCTGGGAGACAAATCCACCTTTTGTGTCTTGGATCACCAGCAAGGGAACCATAGCAAACTGTAACGTTTTTTTTCCAGGGCTGCTGCACAAACCTGTGTGAACTGCTGGAGGTGGACAGAACCAACCTCCCAACTCACACTGCAGCAGGGAGTCTAATGAGAGAGTACTTCTGCTGGAGTACGCTTGTCCTTTCTGAAAGAGCAGGGGCGGGTGTAATGTCAGAAATGGGAACAGGAACACGGGAATAAGGACAAGGGCAGTACGTTGGCAATGGTTTTCCCATTGGATCTGCTGGCGTTTCACACGTTCCTGTTCCACCAGAACTTCCTCACTCCCTTGCCTGTCAATGACAGCTGTCAAATGGAGTATGACCCCATAGATCATACAGCCACGTTCGTCCCCGTGATCACAGAACTGCTAAGCATCTCTGTGCACAGACTGAGATCATGCAGTGGTCAGTGTAAAGAAAACAAAATACTGCTTTTAGCTATATGAATATTGGCCCTGTTGTCTAATGGATAAGATTCTAGGAAAATTGCTGTGTGGTCCCATGACTAAATGGAGCACTATAACATGTACGCACAAAAAAATAAAATAAGGTTGCAGAAACTTGCTTGACTTTGCAGTCATAATTGTTTTTTAAACTTAGTTTTTCTGTCTTGCATAACCAAGAATAATCTTGAGGAGAAGCACAGAGCCATATAGAAACATGCACAACCGATGGAGAAATAAAATGATGGGGAAGAAAAAAGCAGGAAATGACAAGAATCAAGAATGGGCACAACAAAAACAATACATGTTAAAGCTCTTATTATTTACAACTTAAGCATTAACTAGTTAAGAGGGAAATTGAGAAATGAGAAAAAAATATCAAGAGAAAAATCAAGAGACATGCTGAATTTTATTTAGGACAGCAAAATGCTATAAAAATTGTCATTATTGAGTTTCATTTGTTAACATCTCCTCCCTGCCTGGAAAGCGTTTTTTGGAACATGTGTGCAAGGACTCTGTGTATGCGCATACTTGTGCCTGCATACTTGTGCCTTTGTGTTTATCTGTGTGTTGTTCACTGCACTGTGCCTTTATTGATTTCTAGGAAGATCACTTCAAGCAAAAATAAGTATTTCCATCAATTTGCCTTACCTGCTTCTCTGACAGTTCTTAACAAATCCACATTTTCCAATTATAGTTGTCTGTCATTTGACAATTTTATCTGACAAGTAAATTAAGGTCATCAGGAAGTTTCAGGCTTGAAAGGCCCTTTATAATGATTTGTCTACTTGAAAAAAGCTCCTAATGTATTGGACTCTGGCATCTCTGCCAACACAGTAAAATACACGTGCTAGAAACAGAATGATCTTTTTTAAGCATATACAGTCCCAACTAAAAGTTATATCAGTTAGGCGTGGAAGAGCCAAGTTAGTGGGGAATTGTACACGTTCATGAACTTGATAGAAAATATGTATGCTATTTAACAGATAGCTTGTGGTCAGCTTAGCTAAAACTCCAAGCAGCTCCATTCAGCAGGAGTGATCCAGAACAGCAATGTTTTTCTTTTCAGTAGTTAGCAGAAGGCTTCTTTAGACAGTGGGATCAGTTCCTACACCCTGAACTTGGATTCTCATGAAGAAAGGCTGTGGGTTTTCTCCTTTATAATGAAAGTCTGTTGAACAAAATCACAGCTGATTTATCTGAACCTATCTCTTACCTGTCTCTTGCTGAAGTCACTATTTTTGCGCACCTTTTTCCTACTAAAAAAAAAAAAAGATTGCTTCCAGTTCATCCTCTCACTTCCTTTGCAGAAATGGACAAGATATATAAAACCTCCCTCAGTCTTCACAATTTCAAACTGTCCCCAGCTGTCTTTGCAACATTTAGCACAACCCTGGCTAGTTTGCAATAGTATTCAATGTGTGAATTGGAGAGCCTGTTGCTTTTGCATTGTTACTTGTGTGGCACCATATTTCATGCTGATTTTTTTCAACTAAACCTGACCCTGTGGAGCATACAGAGCTGCAGTTCATTCCTACTGTTGCATTGGATTGTGTTTTGGAGATTAGCTATTTAGTAAGTATTTGATAAAGAGTTTTGATACATCATTTATTGGAAGATGGATGCATTTAAGTTGTCTGAGGAGAGTTTATGACCACAGATACTGAATGCCTTGTAATTTACTGCCTCTGCATATCTCCATTAAATTATGTGGATAGAAATCTAATGGCAGAAATTTAACAAGATTTTTCCTGAAAATTGGACATAAATTACTATTGCTTTTATTTGTTTCACTACTATTACAAAGCCAGATTACACTGCTAATTTCTAAACCACTCACAAATATTATTTAGAAGCCAAATGTTTTTCTTGAAAACAGCTTTTTATGAGTTTTTAGGCAGCGATATGTGCATTGTATTGGGCTTCATCAACTGAAAAGTGAGCGAATATAGCCTGCTGAGCTTTCTTTTTGCAGCAGCCTAGGAGTTGTAATCAGCTGATGCCCAAAAAAAGCTGAAGATTTTGTTGACAAGTTTACAAAGTCAGAGTTGGTTTCTTGGTAAATATAAAATTTATTTTCTTTTCTGCATTTACTGGTGTTGTCAGAGGTAACCGAATAGAATTATTTATTCTTCTTTCAGAACAACATTGTGTTTCTTATTGAAAAGGAAAGTCAGAATTGGGTAAACATCATATGGAGAAAATATTCAAGTGTAGCTGAGTTTACTTTAAAAAGAAAAATTTTGAAGTCACAGAACAGGAGATATGGTTCTTTTATTTATTAGTACTTGCACAGTGAGGACCAGCCTGTCTGTAAGTAGGTACTTCGTCAATGTAAATGTTTAATATTATAAAGAAAATATAGTGCAAAGATTAAGCCTCTAGAGACAAGATAATTTCAAGTGATTTTTTTTACGTGCTAAATGTCCTACAAAAAACAGAAAAACATGAAGTGTAAGAAAATCAATTTTTTTTCCTACTACAGTGATGCCAATCACCAGAGCATGTTACAGATAATGCTATAAATTTGTGATAATAAAGCTAAATACTAGAAACACAGAAGAATGTGTGAAGCTATATGTTACATGTGCTTTTTTTTGCTTTGTGTTCTACTGAATCCAGCTTAATATCTCTTAGATATGTAGCACTGCCGCTGACTTCATTTGGGAGAGTTGGATGGACAGAAGTTTTAAAGAACATAGCAAGGTTAAGCTAAAAAGCCATACATATGTTCTAGTTTTATGTCCAAAATCCTGACATACACAAACTTTAGTAAATTGCAAGGGCCTGATCATGCTGGCTCCTCATTTTAGAAACTTATAAAAATATTCCCCACGTCTTCATGGTTAGGACACAAATTAAGAAAACTACTACAGAGTAATTGCAACGTTTGAGCAGTGATATATTATCACCCATTCTGCATGAATCCCAGATGCCTGAGCTTTAACCTCTTTTCTTCATGCTTCTTTCAGCTTCTGATATGGCTGCGGAGCAGGGGCAGATTCTTGTGATTGCCACTGCTGCTGTTGGTGGATTCACTCTCCTGGTCATCCTCACTTTGTTCTTCCTGATCACCGGAAGGTAATTGATGCTGCACTGTTCTCATATACTTAGGGTCCGAGGCACCCAAACATAAGAATCTATGGAGATTAGCAAAGTCATTAAACCACATATTCAGTGCTAAAAATGGGTTAAATGTATCTGGGTAAATGTCCTCTTTGTTCAGCACTACTCACACTCACAGTTCTTTTGTGAGTTTTGTTTTTCTTAAAAGCCAGAGTTGGGGAGCTTAGTAGTTATCTAAAATCAGGAAAATATGTGTCTGTTTTTTAAAATAGTTTCTGGCCATCTTTTCTGCAGAGTGAAAAAAATTAAATACAATGCAACTGCACCCTCAGATCATTAGAAAAGAAAGAACACAAACCACAGTATTTATTATAAAATCTCTTAGCTGTAAATTGCAAAGGTTTGGAGAGTGCAACCTATGGATTTCAGATGTCTTAGGTTTGGGAACACAGTTTGATAAAGACACTGGGTGGACAACTTTTGTTTCTTTTTGCTATATTAAATTTGTAGGCAAAAATATCTTACATAACTGCGTATGATATACACACTTGAGCATTTATTAAGAGAAAACATAAGAATTATGAAATGAAGTTAAACTAAGGAAAACTTTACTCCAGAATACTGGGATGATTCTATAGCCTGTGATATCAGTGGGGAACACAAAATAGCCTCCTGAAGGTCCTGTTTTGTTGTTGTTTAAAATTTTATTGAAGATACCCTTGAATTCACTGGCCTGGACAATGATAATTTTTTATGATTTCAGTGATTCCTACACTTAAATTCTATTTCATTCCTTTTAGTACAGTGCTAATTGTCTACCTTCCCTCAATTGATATGGTTGGTATCAAATTATGACATCATGCTAATTAGATGAGAAAGCATTTTGATTTGAGTGGCCAGATGCTATGCTCAACTGCACGCTGGAAGTTAAAGGGAATGCACAAATTCTTAATGGACTTCTTACAAATGCAGATGGTGATCAGAATACCAGTCCCTGCTGGAGCTCACATTCTAACATGTGTCACTGAGCATCTGGGTGTTTTCTGTACAACTTCAGGATTTCATTTGTTTTCACCAGGAAGCAAAGCAGAATTTAAAAGGATAAAGACATTATGTTCCCATTCCCTCTGTGAGACATCAGTGGCACCGCAGTGCTGCCTTGGTTCAAGAAAGCCTAAAAGAATTCCTATTCTCTAGAGGTGTGGGGCAAGCAGAGGGAGTTGGGCTTGTATCTCATGCAGTAGGTTCTGCAGGGGGATCTGTGTGGACTCTGGCCCATCCATACTCTTTTTGCCTCTCCCCTTTTTCACGTGCATAAAACAACTGGTGACAGAGCTTCTGTGTGAGGAGGATTCTCCATGGAGATTTCCTCTTATCCACCTTTGGGACAGGAAAAATCTGGAGTTTGGTTGGGGTTCTGCACCATTCCAGGTCTTGTTTAGAGTCTGTCCTTACATTTGGAGGAAAGGTGTTAAAGTTACTTCTCCGAATGTGCTAATGTGGTTTCTTCTCCAAATGTAGCAAATGTGCTAATTCAGGTTAGATATAAGGAAAAATTTCTTCTCTGAAAGAGTGGTCAGGCACTGTAACAAGCTGCCCGGGGAGATGGTGGAGTCACCGTCCCTGGTGGTGTTCAAGATACCTCTAGATGAGGTGCTAAGGAATATGGTTTAGTAGTTCATTGGGCAATGTTGGTAGGAGGACAGTTGGACTAGATGATCTTGTAGGTCCTTTCCAACCTAGTGTTTCTATGATTCTATAATGGTCATTATATACTGGGCTAATATTACTAGATAGTGCTGTGCTTTGAATTTGTAATTAATTTGCGGTTCTGTTTGTATAGCAGTACCTCTAATTTGGAAAGAAAGTGAAGTCCTACCAGTGCAGGCATTACATGAACAATAATAAAACCAGTTAAGTCTAACATTTGATTGAAGTTAATTGAAGCAATTCACATTGGAACATATTGTGACCTCAATCTTAGAAGCTTAGTAAATACTCATACAATTACTGCTAATATTGATAAACATTAGACTCTTTCAGAGAAAAGAGTTATTCAAAGACAGGCTTTTGGAGAAAATGATTCTGTGGAATCCTTGAGTGCAACTCCTGAAACCAGCCTCAAACTCTTCCCTGAGAAAACACTCAGTGAACTCAGGAATTTTTAAAAAATAATAAAAAAATAAAAAAAAATAAAAAAATAAAAAGAAGAAGAAGAAGAAAGGAATTGGGTTTCTTTCTGGGCTTATTCTAGAGATTCTCTTAGCTTTGTAACATCTTTCTCAATGGAATTATCTCAATTATGTAATCTGTAAATTCATTTTGAAGTACTGCTTAAATGCAATGATAAAAGTGTTCTCCACAGAAGACAGATCAAGAAAATTTTGAATAAATACTCAATTTACTGTAGGACTGGAGGCAAATTTTTGCATGAAAAATGGGATTGGTACCCTACAGATGTGCTCTGCTTCACTGTTTAGAATTAGCAATTTGATGAGCTGTTGAGTCGCAAGGCTGCTGATGAGCCTATTCATAGTGGAGAGGCTGGGTTAAATGAGCACCTGCCTCTGCACTCTGCTGAGTGATTATCCACCGAGAGCAAGCAGGAAGCATGGCTCTCAATTGCAGATAGAAAAATGAAAGCAATAGTGACTTTGAGGCACAGGGTAGGCAGTGAGATGGGGGTCTTGGCTAAATTCCAGGAAATGCAGTATTACAGCTAGTGTGATTTATCCTTATTGTTACAGAAAGTATTCCTTTCCAGTGGTTCTCTAGCTAACTGTAGTAGGAAACGGGGAACTGGAACTGGAAGACTCCACTGCAGGTTCTCACTGGCTTCTGTAGTGAATTTTTGGGCTTTGGGCACTTGGGAAAATTGTAAGGGTTTAGAGCCTTGTTTCTTCGAATGTTCCCCTGGGCAGACACTCCAAGTGTAAGAGTTTATATTCAGTGTTCTTGGTAGCTGGGAGCCTACGGATCAGTTGTCCATGTCCAAAAAAGGACACGTGCATAGTGGTCTCAGCAACTGGTGTACAATTAAAAGATTTCCACAGAAGCTGGGAATACCATGGTTACTGTCTCCATACCTTACAGTACGTAACTGTGAAAACAACTTACTGCCAATTATGATAGCCTAAGAAGTTTCTGCCCTTCAGGTGTTCATCATCGCCTCTATAGTAATGAATGCATTTGTGAGTGATCCTAGTCTTTTTCAGTAGTTTGAATGAACCATTGATATGAGGTGGGTGTGTTCACTTATTTTCCATTATCTCCATGGTTACTATTTTACTGTATATACTATCTATAATTATAGTTTATTTTATAAGGCTGATTATGAACACACAAAAGCCAGTTGATGCCTGACAGGCTGAACAGAGCTACCCAGAAGAAAAAATAATGCTCCTAATGGGGACAATTTCATTTTTTTTTCATTAAGCATCTTGAAGTCAAAGAACCTATTATCTTATTAAGAAATTGTGAGTGTTTTTGACTCACTGAGTATAAAAGGTGTTAGGATGAGGTTCAATTTGCGTAAACCAGTGTATACAAACAAGAGTGCAGAAAAATAATTCAAGTATCAGGATTCTTTCAAACCTGGAAATAATGTATTACATCAAACTTTGGTAGTCATTTCCACTACTAATCATCCAACTGTAATTTATTTTCATTGGTATCCAATCTGTTTGTAGTTCTTAGGGCTTATTTCTTTAGTTTCACAGCTAAATTTCTGTAGATAAAGAATGCAAAGATTATGGCTGTCATAAAACTGCAGATAATACTTAATGTACATTTATTTTATACATTACAACTATGTTAATTAAAACATCACTTCCTTTTCTTAAAAGATGCCAGTGGTACATAAAGGCCAAAATGAAATCTGAAGAAAAAAGAAGGGCTCATTTGCAAAATGGACATTGTAAGTAGTTTAACATTGTGTTACATAAATTATGTATCATATTTTAAATGAAGAATGTTCATTATTTCCTGTACATCTTTTGCCCATTGATGTTTTAATCTGGCCATTTGCATAGTTTCTTATTGTCTGCACCATCAAGATTGTTTTTACTTGTATGTCCTCTTGAACAATTTCACTGAATTCACTCCGGTGAATAAGGTTTTTTGGCAATCTATTGATCATACTTACCAATTTTCCAGGTGTATTTCTGTGAATTCACAACCAGTCTGGACCATACTGAATATCTGCCTCAGAATTCCAATCTTACTGACCATGTGCCTTATTTGTATCCATTTGTCTACTCGTGTCTTTTGGGATCTATGCTTCAGCCAAGAAATAAACACTTCCAAGAAATAAAAAGTAAAATGGATTGCCTTCTTTCACATTCTTTCAAATTGATCAGTACTGTGAGAGAAAAACTCTCAAGGGCAGAGTATTAGTTTATTTTGCTCAGTTTAGCTACTTAGTTTAAATTAGTAGTCTCATTGTTTTATACTAGATTAAAAAAAATGTTCTTATTTATTGTTACCTTGTAGAAAGGGTGTTATAGTTTTATTAATTTTTTGTTCAATTTTGAAAACATCTCTGGAATTGTCATGATCAAGACAGAAGCTATATCAAGAGAAGTAAAATCTTTTTTCAGGCGACAGTACTATATCCAGCCAAGTGGCTCTTTCCATCTTGAGAAAGGGCACATTTCACTGTATTCTTCTCAGATTTCTTTGCCATTTGTTTCCAAATGTGAGCAGACAGAGCAGAAGACAAAAACCTTCTTGCTGCAGAGTTTGATATATACCTCTGGAGGCCATGACTGAATTTGAGAAGAACCTCACTCAGTGTCTTTCACGCCAGGGCAAATGATGACCCTATTTTGTGCGGACACAAAGCTTCATCTAAGAGGCTTCTCATTCCTTTGCAGTTGTCAAAGCATCAGACTCAAAGGGGGCATTTCCCTGATCACACGCTCCACAGAACCATGGTTAAAGAGGAATTACTGTCGTTCACCCCAGTAATTAAGACTGTGTTGCCAACTATATTGTCTCCATTACAATGGAGCACTCAGTGCCTCCACCAGAAGTGCCTTTTCCATGCTAGTAGCAATCTTTGCCTGACTGCTGACTATATATAGATTTGGCATCCAGCATCTCAACCTGAAACAATATATGGGGCTCCACAGTTTCTACTGGGAATCAGTATAAGGGTGACCTCCCCTAAATAGGCTGAAGCTGTTTTAAAAAAAAAGTTCTGCTGCAAAATTTGCACTGGTTAGCATTGCCTATTCCTGCTCCAGCTTAGTCATGTCCATGCTTTATCTCCTCTGCTTCTGCTGCATGCAGAGGAGAACCATCTTGTGTTTATCCTTCCTCTCTCCCTTGGAAGCTCTTTATGACTCAGAGGAAGATACCAGGAAATCTGCTCTTTGAAGAGAGTTAGAAAGGGGTCCATGATCTTGCTGATAATGTGAAATCCCAAGACATGTGGTGTCTTCACATTTCTATACGGTGTGTGCTCTATCAACATTGGTTCAAATGGATGTTGCAGGTGACTTTAGTGAAGCCTAACCACATTAATATGCCCTAAACTAGGTCTCACATAACACATTTAGGCTCACCAGATAATGAAATGCTTTAGACTCATCTACTAAGTGATAAAGGCTGAGTAGTACTTAATTCTTTTTAAAGAGGCTTTCTGGACCCAACTGCAATACCTTCCTCTTATCCTGCTAAGTTGATGCATTATCTACATCAGTGTCTGTTAATGAATTGAAAGTTTTCCAGAATTTAATCACCACATGGCAGGAGCCTAAAAAATTTCCCATCTGGATAGTCCAAGAGAAACAGCATAAGTTCTTGGACATGCTATACTCAAGAACACAAGGGATATTAGACATGCCAGAAAATGATGATTTCCTGGAACCTGCCAAAGCAATCTGGCACCTACACACTCTTGCTACAGCCATCTCCAAGGAAGCAGACAGAAATGATCAAAGCTTTATAAATGGATTTGGATATTTTTGTTCTCATCTTGCACCTGGCTCACTGGTTGTGCAAACTGATCAGAATAGAACAAAGCAGCACGGTCCTCCAGGATCTATTCTCAGAGAAGAGGATCTCAAAGATTGGACCTGTTTGGCAAAAGGAATGTTCATCCATCTACCAGTAAAAGACAGGAGTAAATTTGCAAGCAGTGTTTTCAAAGTAAAGGACAGATTGTCTAAATTGTCCAAGGAGTAGCAAAGGGGAACATAAGCTGCTTGGCAATCATCACTGTCAGTCTCGAGGATATACTCTTCCCGGTATCTATGAGCCTTCACTTGGTGCCTCTGTAGACATCCTTTCAAATGAGCAGCTCAGAGTTCATATTTTCTCTTGTGACTCGCTGCATTTTCCAAGGTTATTGTTTCCCAATTTACCAGCTGTACTTGAAAAATTCCTTCAGGATGTGAGCTAAGTGCAGGGACAACAAGGAGCTTCTTCAGACTAAAATACTAAATAGCAGTTGGAAAAGAAATGCTTACAATAAAAAAAATAAAAGAATGTACTTTGTCTTGCATAAAATAGCATTTTCCTCAAAACTTAGAGCTATTATTTAACTTTTTTTTCTCAGGAGATGCTTGTGTTCAGCTGCAACAAAGACAAAACTGCACAAGAGTTTGATACTGCCTTATCAGTTGAAATCCAAAGACTGAGTTTTCTAAAGGTCTTTGATTTTTTGTTCCTCTGACACCTGTGTAACCAGCAAACATGATAGTAACTAGAGGTATATGTAGCATTCCAAGATTTCCATAATTTCTCTGGATTTTAAACTAACAATGGCTATCAGATATCATTGCAAGCTAAGAGGAAGTCTGATACAACAGTACATTGCAACAATCCTGAAAACTAATCCATGCTTTCACATAGAATACCCCAGGGGATCTCAGCAGAGTCCAGCAGGAGCTTGTTCACCGTTCCAGGCAATAATTTTGAGTGCTTTTGATTGTGTCAGATTGGCAAAAGTTTATCCTCTATCTGTGGAGGTAAACTATAGTGTCTCACAAACCTCACTTGAAAAAAAAAATGGAAAAGAAGAAATGTTTAAATCTTTGCTCAGTCAATCTTTGAAGACCTGGTGCTTCCAGCAGATGGAGACAACTCTTTTGTATTCTACAGTTTGTTTCTATGAAATCAGTAGTGGGTGTTAATAATTTTGGGTCATCGCATTGTTAGGTTCTGACAATTTAAAAAATGGAAAATTCAATATGTTTAAAAAAAGGAAGTAAAACGTATTGTTATGCTTGAATTCTTGACTCCTCATGTTCTCTCTATTTTGCAGTACGTTTCCCAGGGATCAAAACATACATTGATCCAGACACATATGAAGACCCATCTCTTGCTGTCCATGAATTTGCAAAGGAAATAGATCCTTCAAGAATTCGTATTGAGAGAGTTATTGGGGCAGGTAAAAGCATATACACTCAAAAACTGTCTATGCATAAAAAGACTGCCTTTCTGAAGTCACCATGATGATGCAAGTAGTCAAGTATAATACTTATAATAATGCAAGTGTAGTACAAATGTGGGCATATTTCCCTGGACAGCCCAGTTTACTCTCAAGCGTCATTCAGCTTCTGAGCTGAAGTTACAGCAGCAGCTTTCTTGCTCTGCTGCTACCAAGGATCTCTGTGTGACTATTCTCCCATGCAGCACAGATATTTCAGTAAGCTTGTGGAGTTGTGGTACAGATGGGCTTTCTAGATAAATTGAAAACCAATGAGAAGGATAAGCTTCAGTATGGTTAGCACAAGGACTACTGTACTTATCGTTTTAGAAAAAAAACACTAAGAGGACATATGTAATCCAACCTTATCCATATATTTTCTCTCAAAGTTTAATGGTCAGTGGTTTTGGATGTCCGGAAAGTGCCTAGTGGAGCTGTCCTCCAAGAATTGTTATACTCCTTCTGAACCTGTCTGTTGTTCTGGCCTCCACAGTGTTACATGATCATGATTTTATGCACTATGAAAATGTAGTAATTTTTGCTTGATTTGAATTTGCTGCATGGTAGGTCCACTGGGTTCTCCCTAAATACTTGTAAAGAGCAGAGTCTTCTAAAACCATTTATTTTAACTTGTGTTCCAGCACTCAAGGACAGATGGCATGTCATTATTGACCAAGTACTGAGATTGTTTACTTTCTGGTTTACTCCACTGTTTACTGAGGACCTCGAGAAATGAGCCTCAAAAAGGTTCTCAAGAGGTGACAGAACTCGTGGATCTCAATACATGCCTTGTGACCAACATGTTGTTCAGAATGCCCTCCACCACTTCTTGCAGTTACAACAAATAAAAACAAAAGGGAGACTGACGGGGAGAGTCTGGAGTTCCCTGTCCTCAGTGTTGTTACCTTCACACTGTCAGTGGCTGAGGAATATTATTCTATTCCGAGCCCCAACAGGAAGGGAAGGTGGGAGAGCTAAGGGTCTGTATCAGTACCTCTGATGAACATAACAACAGAATAAAATTCTGAGCTCCAGTTCCAGCTCTGACATTTTATTTCTGCTTGTGAAAGTCATTAACCCTATACCTGTCTTCAGTTTACACAGTATGGAACTTTATCAGTAAGATACCGTTAAGAATGACTGCATTTTGTAGATTGCTGTCTTCAAGGTACCTATGATACTGACTACAAGGATTCCAGTAGCCACTGTCGGTATGGTTCATATTCCAGTGCTCACCTTTGAGCTTACCTTTCTTGGCTGTCTTTAACAATACTGGTTTTTCACTTCCTAAATAAATGCCAGTGTAAAAACACTGGGTTTTTTTTTGTTTGTTTGTTTTGATTTTTATTTTTTTACTTGTTCCACTTTTAGTGCCACCAAGAAAAGAATAATAACAGTTCTAAGTACAACAGGGAGCAGAATTCAGTTACGCTTTGTGGAAGGATGTCAGTGATCAAAAAAAAAAAAAGTGAATACTGTAATTCTGTAATTTGTTCATAGCGAGCCTACCACAGAACTCCTGCTAGCAAGTATTGCTGGGAAAATTATTATCAGAATACATAGTGCACTATGATCCATCTTTTTTATCTTTGCTTCATATATCTTAATCACTAAAGAAAAAAGAGGTATTTTTCAGTTGAGATCCCTCGTTTAATGTTGTATTTCTATGCTGGTAGCAAAACAGTGGTGCTGAAAGGTGTTTTATGCACTAGGAAATGTCATGCAAATAATACAATAGACATAAAACCTGAGGTATTAACAAACAGGGAAGAGAACATATTGACCTGAAAGTGAGAGGGAAAATTCTGTTTCACCCTGTGGTCCACGTAGTGAGTGTACTTTAGAGTTTACCTGATGGCTTAAGCTAGACAATGTGTAGCTGGCACTGGATGTCATTCAAATTATTAGCTTGAGAGAGCCCTTAGAGGGCTGACTTTTGCAGAAAACATTCTATTTTATTTCTTCCTTTTCTTCAGACGTACTGTAGATATTGATTACAAAGTATATTGAACTACGTTCAGCATTGGAATGGCTGCTAAATTTCAAAGGAATTGAATACAACAGAAAAGGGTTGAGCTTATAGATTTTTGTTCAGATGAAAAGTGTGCCCTTATTCTCAATTCATTTATGAAAATTCCTTATTCAGCTTCTCTCTCCCTTTTGTTGGATGTCCAGAAGTGAATTTTTGCCTACTTCAACATATTTTATTTTTATATTTTTATCTTCTAAAATTACTTGAATAATGTCATCTTCAGAGATACTTGCCTAGTAGGATTTGCAATGAAATTTAAACCCAGTCCCATGCTGGTGAGATACAGGTTAGACATTGTTCCTGACAGTAATACCACCAAATCAGAAGTAGTATTTTGAACTAAAGCTACTGATTTTCTCATTTCTAATTAGAGCACTATAAAAAGTTAAAAATCCAACACCTCTGCTTACCCCAGATACACATACACTCTAAACCTGAAAAAAAGGGCTTCCTATTTTATTATTTTTTTCCTATGTTTCAGTCGCTCTCTGCTTAGAAGTACAAAATCTAAGACACCTCCGTCTGTATTTACCTAATTATCTTCGCAAGATGTTGAGATTTCTCTGAAACGATGTGTTAGCAATGTTATACAATTTGGTCTGTTCCTTTGGTGCCAGGTGCTGGTAACATAAGGGCAATACTAACTTACATGGAAAAAAAAAAAAACCAAACACCTAAAATTGTTGCTTACACACATGTTGTTCTACATTGCAATGTTTTTCTGCAAGACGTTAAAAACTGAGTGAGAGAGGGTGGCGTCAAGCGGTCAAATTGAAAAAGTAGAAGATCTTCAAGCACCAACAAGAAATTGGAAAATAGGCTTTCATAGTTATAGAGATCAAGATGACACTTGGCCTACAACTATCAAAGACATCATAGCCAGAATAAAAAGAGAATGTGTGTGCATTTAATTGTAGATTTAATAAACATCCCTTGTAGGGAAACTGTTGATTACAGCCTGAACTTGTGATTGAGCACCTGGAGGAGGGGTGTGGCTGGCCCAGGGAGCACTGCAGTTTGTTTGCACCTGCGGTCCCCATGCCACCAGAAGGGGTGGACCCAGGGAGGGACTGCTCTGGGCTCATTTAAGTGCCAGCGGCAGAGCAAAGCAGCTCTCTCTCTTTTTAAGAGCTGTAGCTTGTGAGAGAGGGATTGTTGTTGGGTTGGGAAGATCACCATCCCTGGTTTTGTGAGTTTGAACTTTTTTGTGTATCTGTTGTTAGACTTTCTAGTACTTCGCCTGGGGTTGCTGAGAACTTGTCTGAGGTGGTTTCGCACTTCCAAGACATCCCTATTACAGGTTCATATTGTTAGGCAGATTGTAATAGCAAATGCAGAACAGCAACAGGTTAAGAAAGGTTGTTGAGCTCATGACAGTTCTTTAACAGAAAAATGACTTAGAGCAATTTATTGCTCAAATACTCTTGAAGTCATCCTAGTGGATGTTTATTCAAAGTTCCAGTGCTTTGGAATGCAGCCTCAATGTTCCATGGCACCAGTTAATTAAACCTTTCACTTCAGCTCTCCTGGTCATCTTGTCTGATGTGCTTTTGGTGTTCCAGTACATCTACAGGATCTCTAGATTGCTATCCTTCCTTCTAGTTCTTTTCACTGCAAATAAAATACAGACTTTGCAGAGTCCTTTCTAAATCATTTGCTGTTTGTGCGCAGTGTGAAGATCTGCATTAAAGTAATAAAGTGTGCACGTAAATCCAGATTCCAGATGGATCTCTAGTCAGGTTGCTTCTCAAGGCTTTCCATTATCCCTTTCATCACTACCTTCCATTCAGTTTCTCTGCTGTTGACTACTAAAGTGCTGTTTCATAGACCTGATTGAATGAAAGAGTGCCCAGGTTAGTAGTTGTTAATGATCTCTTTTGTTAGTCTGAATAACTTGTGCTGTTATCCTGGTTCAGACTGGAGGGTAGAAGAGGCAGTCAACAACCAAAGCGTCATTTGCAGTTTGATCAAATATTTATAATAGCAAACAGATTACAATACCAGAGGTGAGACAGAAACTGTTGACTACTGAGTTATCTACTGCAGCTGTCTGAGGGTAATACTATCAAATTAGAGGGAGTATTTTGAACTAAAGCTATGATATTTCTGATTGCAGCACAGTAAAAAATTAAAATCAAACCCCCCACTTAACTAAGTGGAGGTAAGCTTAGCGCTTGCTAAGCTGAGCACTTAGTAAGCACTTACGAATATGTTTGGCTTATTTCTTATGGTAACATCAACCAAATAAATAGATATTAATGAAGTCCACAGTCTGGCAGTCGTTGCTGTGGAAGTTGTGAAATCCAATTCCTCTTTATTATATCTGCTACTTATGGCAAAATATTACTGTTTTTAATTTCTTATTGTATGTTCTTGGTTTCAAAACACTTGGTAAGGTTTTTATTTTATTTTTTTATCATTAGGATTAAATATTCCATCAGATCTTCTATTGATCCATCAGAAAGATCACCAGATCTTGCCACTTCCCACAGTTTGCCCTCCTTTGATGTAGATTTTCTTCAGATTATTATATTCGTCCTCTCTTTGTGTTGAGCTCACTACACATACTGACATGCAATGATATCCTTTGATTTTGTCCATCTGTGACGCTTTTTCTGCACTATTGTTCCTTGCTCTTCAGTTTAAAGCTTCAGCCTCTCTTCCTGGAAAGAATTCCCAGACATACCTTGTCAAGTCTCTCTTAAAAGTAACACTTATCCTCATATTTTCTTTATTAAAAAGTGGAAACTTAAGGAGAAGTCCAACTCTGATTTTTCATAGGCAATGTGCTTTGTTCCTTTTGTAGCCTAATTCTTCTGCCAATTTTCCCAAAGGTCTAATGACTAAAACTATGGGAAATAACTTGAGCTGTATTTGGTGATACAGCTATTCAGTTCTATCAACAACAGTTCTGTGTTTTATGTTTTGATTTCATGTAGATGCATGCAAACTTCAGACTTTCATGTGACTGACTATTCCTGTTTCACTTTAAATAACACATCTTATGACTGGATGAGAAAAGGAGTGTGTGGCTTGCATAAGGCAAGCTTCTGGAGTGCTCAACTAGCTGCTTTTGCACAACATACAGTATGACATGTCTGTTTTATATCACTAAAACACATTATTTACGCATTGAGTTTATTGTATGTTTAGTTTAAAATATATTGTTTTCTCTTTTTATCACCATCTTTTTCGCTGGAGCAACGAATAATGTTCAATTCATTGACATCTGGTTCTTAGCTTCTACTTATTATGTAAGCACCTTTACTGATGCAGAATCAGTGTTTGTCTTGTTTATCTTCACAGAACCACAGAATCATGGGGTAGGAAGGCACTTCTGGAGATCACTAAGTCCAGCACTCTGCTAAAGCAGTTCCCTACTGTAGGTTGCACAGGAAAGCATCCAGGTGGGTTTTGAATATCTCCAGAGAAGGAGTTTCCATAGCCTCTTTGAGCAGCTTGTTCCAGTGCTCTGTCACTCTCAAAGTAAAGAAGTTATTTCTCATGCTCAGATGGAACTTCTTGTTTTCCAGTTAGTGCCCATTGCCCCTTGTCCTGTTGCTTGTACCATCAAAAAGAGACCCGTCATCTTGACACCTGCCCTATAGATACTTACAAGGGTTACGATTCCCTCTTGGTCTTCTCCAGGCTGAACAGCCCCAGGTCTCTCAGCCTCTCCTCATAAGGGAGATGCTCCAGGCCCTTTATCATCTTTGTTGCCCTTTGCTGGACTCTTTCCAGGTGATTCCTGTCTTTCTTAAACTGGGGAGCCCAGAACTGGACACAGCACTCCAGGTGAGGCCTCACCAGGGCAGAGGAGAGGGGGAGGATCACCTCCCTCGACCTGCTGGCCACCCTCGTTTATGCACCCCAGGATATCATTGGCCTTCTTGGCCAACCTTCAAACTGAGTAATCAGATTATTAGATTTAAAAAAATCCCTTTTGTTGAATACATTATCTTTTCACTTAAAATCACTCAAAATTCTTTAACAAAAATCCAGAAAAAACATTCTTTAATAGGTAAAAAAAATTATTATTTAATCAATTCTTTCCAGATTTTTCTTAGATGAGATTTTGCAGTTCTGCAGAATTATTTATCATGAAATACCTTTAAAAAATGGATATGAAGGTTCTAATTTTTTCTTGACAGTTTCAAGAGAGAAAATTGATTTTTTTTTTCTAATTTTAGGCTTACTTAATTTTAAATGTGAAAAGTCATTAAGATGCAGTAAGTTCATAGCTTTAAAGAGGAATTCTAGCACTGTTGGATGTATTACAAAATACAAAATTGATATACCATGTTCATAGGACATGATTTAGAACACGAGAGGTTCCATCTAAACATCAAGAAGCACTGGCATAGGTTGCTTAGAGCGGTTGTGGGGTCTCGCTCCTTGGAGATCATGAAAAGCCATCTGGACATGGTCCTGAGCAAACCCTAGGTGGCCCTTTATGGGCAGGGAGATCAGACTGGATGGTCTCCAGGGATCCATTCCAACCTCAGCCATTCTGTGATTCTATCTCCTTCAAAACACTCAGGCTTGGTGATTTTTATTTTTTTTTTTATGGTACTATTTTGGAAGTCCAAATTACCTACTGCTTTTTCAGTGGCTGTGGTCAGGCAAATTGAGTTTAAACAGAGCCTTCTAAGAGAGAAGGGGGATAAATTATATAAGAAATTCTAGCCAACTTCCCCTTTTGTCAAAAAATTTCTAGAGCATAAGTTTTGTGCCGTGTATTTTCACATACTTCACGTATCTTCATGGAAGCACAAACTTGATTTATTTTCAAAAATAGATAAAAATAAAAAATGTATTTGGGTAGAATACCTAGGGAACTTGGCTTTTGTTAGAATCTGCTACTCTGTTCAGAGGTTACGCTCAGCATCTGTTAATTGCACTCTTGCACCTGTGATGTCTTCCATTTTGAAGGGAAAGACAAGCTATGAAATTGTGTTTTTTTTAATTCCTCTGCTCTTCCTGGATCTTACTGGCTAATGAAAACTTTGCTTTATTTTAAAGTGGAAGTGACAGAGCGTAATAAAATACAGACTTTATGACAGTATTCATTCTAATCCTGTAATATAAGGAAGTTACAGTCTTTTCAGAAGTGAAGGTTCCTCCCTTCAGTCCTGTCTCTTCTGTATTTAGTTCATAGCTAATCGCACACTGTTACAGGATACAGTTCTGTTTATTTTCTTTCATTCTCTAGTTAAACTTTGAGGAAAACTTGTTTGTACAGCACTCAGTGGAGAGTATAACAAATTATTTCATCCAGATAAAGGTCTATTTATGGTTCCTTTTTGTTTTTCAGCAATTCTCATTCCAGAACGTCTGGGGTATCAAATTTGATTTTGCTATGGAAATACCCTGCACTTACAAGTGCTTTGGCATATTTTTGTGAATTTTGTTTTTGATTTATTGAACTGTGACCCATTGAAAACTGATTTGCAGGCATCCAGAGGATGTTTTGTATGGGATTTAAATAACTTTTGAGTGACTCTAAGATCGAAGTAAAGTTGTGATTTCTGTACAAACTTAATTAGTAAATGTGCAAAGGGAATGTGAGAAAATGTGCATTCTTCAAAGGCCCTTTTGTACACAGAACATTAGCTGAAGCAAGCTTGGAGATTCCTCTTGTTTCAGCAAGTCAAGACTTTGTTGTGTAAGTATTGGACTTTGGCTGTCCAAACAGTGATATAGGTAATTAGTTTCATGTAGGCACAGTAGTCCATTTAAGTAAATCATGTGGAAATGCTTTTCTGAGGCGTGGTAGTGTTAAGTACCTTTTTTAAATGCTTTCTACAATTGCAAATAGATATTCTGATACTCTCATGGCTTTTCAATTCATGTGTGTATTGATGCCACATCCCTTACAAATATCTATAGATAGGTCTTTTGTCATTAAAGTCTAAACTTCCTTGTATTTCCTCATAGCGTGCTCAGTTATACCACAAATACATTGGTTTCAAAGTGTTGTTAAAGCAGCATAAACACATGCCACAGAGGGCGGATGTTGTGGCTGCTGCAGTCCCTGTGATCTCAGCGTAGTGGCACACATGAAAGTTGTCACTCATGAACTTGAATATGCTATCCATTGTTTCTCACTGACAGGAATTCTGTCTAATTCTATGGCCTCTGTGAGTCTTGAATATTCTTGTGTTCTAGTTTTACTGATCGCTGCAAACAACAGATTAAAAAGGACAGGTTTTAAGACAGCTATTGAAGGCTATTTTGAAAAATAAGTTGTTTAGGTTCAGTAGTACAGTCTGTTCTTCAGGCACTGTGAATGATCTGAATATTTTTTTTTTCTATTTAAGGTGAGTTTGGAGAAGTATGCAGTGGACGTCTGAAGACACCAGGAAAAAGAGAGATACCTGTTGCAATTAAAACTCTAAAAGGTGGTTACATGGACAGGCAGAGAAGAGATTTCCTGAGAGAAGCTAGTATAATGGGTCAATTTGATCACCCAAATATAATTCGCCTTGAAGGAGTTGTTACAAAAAGTAAGTAACTATTCATAGCTCCTTGTTGTTTTTTCCATTCTGTGTCTTTAGTATCAAGAACTTCACATTCGATATGAATTGCAGTCTTAGAAATGATCCAAATCATAAAGTGACATCAGATACTTCAGAGTTTGAGCTCACACTGGGAAATGCACAGCCTATCTGTTTTCAACTAGAAATGTGTTTATTTATTTGGCTTGGTTTGTTTTTTTTATTAAAAATCCTCCTTATTGGAATAAAATTGTTACAGTTTCCTCTGAAATAACACTGCAGAGTTTGCTTATGAACAAGTGGAATTCAGTAGAGAAAACCACAAATCTGAGTTGACAGGTCAATTCACCTTGCAGGGTTTGTAGCTAAGAGCTGTATTTTTGCTCAATTTTATTCATTTATTTTGGTAGCAGAAGAGATCAGATTCCTATTTTAAAAAATAAAAATGTAAACTATTTTAAACTTGCTGTACCCTTGCGTATGATTCACTAAAATTCCACAGAAATCTATCTAAATGTCTTACATGGTAACTGCCAAGATGCTAACAGCCTCTGAAGTCTAACATTTTTATCTGAGTTTTGAATTTTTCTGAAATAATGAAAAAATACAGTTATCATTTACGTATTATGTAAAAGTTGTATTAGCATGCATATAATTTCTTTAATGCCATCTTTTTGCTGTATTTTATGACAAATATAAGACATACTCTTCTCATAACTAATTGTTGTCTCAGCGAAGCCATGTTGTTTGATTTGCAATGCTTTCTCATGTTTCTCTTTTCAAGTGGTTGTAGAAGTTGGTTGTGTCAAGACAGAGTTTTTGTGTGCCTAAGACTATGATTCCCTCTTACCTTCACAGTAGAGGCAATAAGTATAAATAGTTCTTGGTTTTACCTTATTTAAAATATCTAAAGTTGTTTGGAAAACAGAGCATACTTGAACAGAGAGGAAATTACATCTCCTGAATTTGTGTCATTGGAATGGAATTTCAGAAGATTTAAGGGATGACCTTGTGCAAATCTGTCTCTCTCTGGTTCTAAATTAAGATGAAGAGGATCAATTTGTTCTTTTTCACACTGCATTGCAACAATAAATTCATTATTATTTAGGAATACTTGGTTATCAGACTAACAAAATCCATTATGTTGCACGCTTCTGGAAAGATACGGCTTAGTCTCCATTGCTCTCCTGTCAGTAGTAGCTCTGCTGACAGCAAGCAAGAACACAAGTTAATGCTGACTGAGCAGCGTTGGATATCTTTGTCAGGACATGTAAAATCAGTAGGAAATTAACACCTTGATTCATAATAAGCAGGACAGCAGCAATTAGAAGTCTGCCAGTCTTCACCAGTGTGGGCAGTTTCATAGGTGTGACCAGAAACCATATGGTAAATCCAGTAATGTGTCTCTTCTGTGATAAAGGCTAAGAGCCTTAATTTATGAACGTTATTTAAATCCAATTAGTTGGTGCACACAGACTATAGAATAATGTACTTGGCAATGGTGTGATTGTTTAATCTCTGCCACATTTATAAATTTTCTTTCTATAATGTCTCATCATCAGTCTAGAGAGAAATGCAAATTGCGTTAAGAAAACAGAAACAAACAGATAAATCAATGCTCCAGTGTTAGCCTATTTGTTCTTGTTCTACAGGAAAAGTGGCTATAGACAACCTTAAGTCAAGAAGTTGTCATTAGCAGTTGTACTTTTCTCTCAGGGGTCAACGCACTCTATTGTTGGTTTTGGAATGTTTGCTTAGAGATAGTATAAGAATAATAGATGTAACTGTTACAGTCATACAGTCCTATGGAAATACACATCCCTCACAGACAGAAAATAAAAGCTTTGAGAGCAAGTATGTTTGAGATGAGGCAGGTTTATAACAACAGTTACACAGCAATAATTAGGGTGAAAAAAATGAGTTATCAAAAAACGTCATCCTAAGACCTGGAAAGTGCAAATTATATAAAAGGTAAAGTACTGAGTTGTACGGTACTGCTCTGCTGCAGAAGGAGGCGAGCTGAGCAGTGGGCACGTGCACTCATTGCCGTGCTTCTCCTTTGCCTTTATACTGCTCCATCTGTGATATTTAGAGAATAACGTGGCTTGAGCTGAGAGCAGAGCAGTATATCCCTAAATGCAGAATCAGAGACTGTACAAGCAAACTAGGGACAGAAATTTCCCGTGACTAAAAGGTGCACTATAAAAGTCAGACAGAACCTTGTCATAGCCAAATTATTTGTGTAATGACAGCATGATTAAAAGATGTTTTGTATTTAAACTTAGATTAATAATAACAGAAACTCTTTATGATGTGCATTTCAGTTCCACTAACCCATAAAGGCATTTTGGATGCAGTAAGTTTGATTAATAGAAGTGTAATGCTGTTCTTAGCACATGCTTTCCCCTTTATAACCGTTAGTCATTAACTTCTAGCAGTTGCTAGTATATATTGCATCAGTTTGTAAGCAGTACCTTCCATTACACTGTCATTGACTATTGAACGAAAAAGAAAAAGGATTTGATTGTAATAAACAGAAATGCTCTACCAAGTCGATAACTATTGACTGGAGCCATGGCAAATTTGCCTGTTCGGTACAAATGTGAGCTTTTATCTAGTGCTACCAGCTCAGCAGATGTAAACTTTTAAATGATACTGTTTCCGAAAGTGCTGTGGAATGTGCACTGTACAGAGTAGAAAAATGCTAACCTAAGTCTGCTCAAAATTAGATCTTCAACAAAATTTTCATCTTCTTTTCCGATTGCATTTGTCCTAACTGTGATCCCTAATTGCAGATAAACATTGCTGTAGTGCTGTAGCATGAGATCTTGGCTCATAGAATTCATTTCAAGAACAATTTGCTAGGCCAGAGCAAATAACACTGTAGCACAGAATCTGGATCCAGTACTTCACTTATTTTACTAATCAGAAGCCACCAAGGAGACTTTATTCATCTTTGCTGAGTTTTAGCAGAACCACTCCTTTCATGGTTTGCCATAAAAGGCCATTAATTGCCTAGCAATTTGATTATTATGCACATTATAAAAGCATGCATGTTTCCCTTTCAAGTCATAGCAGTACAGTGACAATTTTAAGAGTTCTTCTTGGGTGTCTCACAGCACGCTTCACCAAGCTCTGTCATTGTCCAAACTGCTATATACACAGGTAGCAGAAAATTAATACTTCATTTTCCAGTGTGAACATACGTAACCAATGCTGAGGTCTGGGCTATAGAGAAATAAGATGCATCTTCCATATCTACTCCATGTTGAAGTTTGCATTGCAGACTTCCCATGAAAAGTCTGTGAAGTAAGCAAAAGATAAGTTTACAGCAAACACTTGCCAGCATAACTATATTTACAAGGCACGTGAAAAAAAATGAGTGTTGTCACTGTGCTGGAGGAAATCATTGGTGTGGATAGTTACTACAGATTCCTGTTTGGCTAGTGTAAGTTTGTCTTGATTGCACCTTACGCACTTTATATGATAAAGTGTGGCCTTGTCAGTACTGTATAATACTGTGTCAGAACGAAATATAAATCCATGTAAGTGGTTTGCTGTAGTCATTGTCGTAGTTTGTTCCTCTCTTCCCAAGACTTTACCCCAAATAACTCTCAATTGTTAAAATTCATTTCAAAGGATTACTTTGGATTCCAAACTTTACATAATGGAGTCAAATGTGGCTTTGACAAATTGAATCCTAAGGCATTAATTTAATATTATTTTCCGGAAGTTTTCAAAATTAGTCTTTCCCAAAAGGAGGATGACTGAAGACAGCACAGATTCTTGGTTCTGTGTGAGCTCACATTCCCATAGCATTGAGTCTGGCTTTGGAGCAGTGCCTTCACCTCCTTTATTATTTCCTGGCTGTTTTGCTTTAGTGGTGATTAAACTGTGATTGCTATTGCTGTTCTGAAATCTTTAGTCAGTCATCTGACAGATTAAATTCAAAGTCTTTAACCATAGAGCTTCTTTTTAAATTACTGTATGTAACTTGTCTAGTGAAAGAAAGGTCCTGAGGTTCGTATACCTTGTCCATTAGAAAGGCAAAGCAACACCATGACCCTGTTTCACTGCAATTTACAAATCTTCATATCTGACCTATTCTTTGTATTTCAAATGAGCAAGAGAAATTTTTGCAAAGACATCTTGTTTCAGTCTTTTCATCCCTTCGTGTAATGAATCTAATGTTGCCCCTTTCTCCAACATATTAATGGACTGAGTCTCTTACACAGACTTCAAAACTCATTCTCTAAGTGACATTTTACAGTACGTGTGTTTATTATACAAAGCATTGTACACTTGGCTACTATGCAAAAGGATTGAGGACATTACATGGCAGTGTTTGTAACACTCGTACGTTGGTCATGAATTTGTTCATTCTGGAAGCATTACTGTGTACAGTTTAGATGTTGACGATTTATCAGTTCAGTTTTGACTATTTGAAGCTGGCTACACTGTGATAGCTTACAAAATATGAATAGGATTATTCAACAATAGTTATCATTGACTTCTGAAAAGTATGACCTTCAGGATGAACAGAAAATGTACAGCATTAGTAAGTTCTACATTAGCATTATTATAGCATTGGCTATAATCTACCATGTTACCAGATTCAAATGCTGACATTTACTTCTGTCAGTAGTCTTGGTACATCAGTGTGATATCCTTGGCATCTCCAGGCACGGACATACATGTTGGAGGCCAAACCAGCTTCAGACCCACCTCCTGAAACCATGTCCTGCACTGGTAGGCGTTCGCACCTCCCTTGTGCAACTGATGCCCAGGAAGGTGTCAAGGCCTTATTTAGCCCTGAATATCTTTCATTGTGCGTGTGGACAATACACTGTGATGCAGAGCAGTAGTGAGACTGTATCTGTGTAATACTAGCCAGTGAGCTTTGCATGGCATTAGACTTACAGCTGAATTTGTCTGATGAAGCATATGGTAGCTGTGCCCACAGTAATACACAGAACAGCAGAATTTCAGCTGTTATAAATCATTCAGTAAGTCGAGCTGTAAATTTAAATTTGTCTTGCAGCCTTTATTTTCTTTTCTGTCCTGTTCCATAGATAACACGTTACTGAGTGCAGTGTTGCTATGGCCAGCAAATAAACACAAAAGCCACCACCACTACTAGCACTATTAACCAGATTTACTAGGTTAATTTATTAAAATATAGTTCAAAATAGTGTTTGGCATTAGAACTGTGGATGTGGCTGCTGTAACACAGATAAAACTAAGTATCCATAGCCTTCTTGCAGAATAGGCTACCCTTCCTTCATGAACTAGTCAAAGGACATAATTAACATTGATAGCACTGAGCTATTTTTACACATGCAAACATGCATGTAGATATTTCAAGTACATACAAACTGCCTTGCATTCCATTTGTTAAAGGCTGCTACCAAGAATACACGCTACTTGAGTCTCTTAAAGGACACATACTTAATAGAAATTAGCCCTTAAACCTCTGGAAAATTAATTTTTCCCTATACTCATTACAATCTGAGAATTTCTTTTAAAGAAATTTCAGGGTCGTTACGGTTTCCTGCAGTTCAAATCAGTCACTTTTCTGTGTTCTGCTTTTCTGTTTTGCAGCAAGCAAGCTATATATTATAACTGTCAGGTCTGCTGTAACATCTTTCACAGGACAATAAGCAATGAAGAAAAATCATGTTGCCTAACAGTCAAAGTGCTAACATCTTGTTAGCAGCGGCTTAATCTGACCATGATATGGTATCTAACACAACTAAGCTTTTACAATTCTACTTTTACAGGTGATGTCTGTGAAACAGGATTTCTTCCTTCAGGATCCTTTGCTTTCAGATATCTGCATTAGGTCATGTAGTACTTATCTTTCAAAGATACTTAGATGCTTTGATGTAAGATCTTGTTCTAATAGAAAAAGGTGACAAATCATTCCTACCAACAGCCTTAAAAAGAAAAAAAAAACTTGTAGATAGGAAATTGCCAAATTTTTCTTTTTAAGGAAAAACACAATTGTTAATTTGTATGATTAACACAGTGATTAAATACAAATATTTGGATTTCCATATATCTTCTGAATAAAGTATATGATTTCATCCTTTACTGTAAAACTTGAGAAGAATGTGGCACAGTAAGTTAAAGGGTAGGACAGATATAATATCTAAGTGATCTATGTATGTTTAGGGATTTTTACAACTATAACCAGCAGATTTCATGAATGACAGGGAGACAAGATTGCACTGTGCTGACAGGGTCGTTGCAACAACACAGCTGATCTCTTGCTTGTGTGGCAAAACCATATGACCAATGATGAGAACAATTATGAGTGTTTTTGCAATCAGCAGATAAGAGGGTAAGGAGGTTGAAGAGTATACATAAAGCAATAATCCTGATTCACAAGTTGATTTATAGTGTGATATCTGTACATTCACTTCTTATTCTTTATAGAGATGTTAACACAGTGGTAAATATACATGCAGTTGAGTATTGGTCAAGTCCTGGTGCAACTTTGATGTTACTAAATATTTGCTAAGATATGAGATGATCTTACTGAAATTAATACAAGACATGCTGAGTTTGACAATAATTGATTATGATAGCTAAGAGAGAGTATGCTGTATTTTTAGATCCAAGCAAAGACAGAATACAGCAGAAGCATTGTTTAGTAAGCTTCAACCTAATTGTTAAGTGTTGCAGTACCTTCAGAATTCAAGCAGAGTTGTGTCCTTATAAAATGCAAATTAAATAAATGCTTAACTTTGTTCTATTCTCTGATAAATCATCCTCTATAATTCACAGATTACACAGCACAGGGGTGTGAAGGACACTGAGAGGTCATCTTGTCTATCTTTCTGTCCCGCAGCAGAATCAATTATATTTCAACTAGTCTTGATAGGTGGTTGCCTACATCCTGTTCTCAGAAACCTCACCTGGTGAAGCATCCACAGCCTTCCCTGGCAGTCTGCTGATGTTTAACTATCTTCATCCTTAGACTTCCTAGTGTTAAACTGAGTATTTTTTTTTTTACTGCACCTTAAGGCTATTTTCTCTTTTCCCATTTGTGGTGGAACAGTTTGTGCCTCCCCTCTTTGCAGCAGTATTTCATATTTGTAGACCATTATAATGTCTTTACTGTCTTCAGTAAATCACCCAAGTTCTGTCAAATCTTTCTGCGTGGTGTATATTTGCTAGGCCTTTGGTCATTCTTAATGCTTTCCTCTGGACTCTTTCCAGTCAATTCATATCTTTTTTCAAGTACAGCTTTCAAAAGCGGATTCTGTATGTGGTGAGCCTTACCTTCCATTAGCAAGCAGGAAAGAATTTTAAATGTAAACTGTGTTTCTCATGTTTAAGTATGTGTGATTTTAATAGCAACAATTGTTGAGTTTTATTTTGATTTATTATTACCCATAGATCCTCCTCTGTGAAGGAGCTGGCTGTCTAGTCTTCCCTCCAGGATACGTTTGTGTGGTTATTTACTGCTGTCTCTAATGAACTGCTTTGTCTTCACAGAATTTTGTTTCATGTTTTCTTGGACCTTTTGCCTGGCATGCCAAGTCACTTTGCATTCTGATCTCCAAGGGCTTTTTCCATTTCTTTTGTCTTTCTCAGATTTAAAAATATACTCTTAGTTCCAGCATCGCAATCATTGAGGCAAAGACAGAATAGTAGCAAAAGTCCTGGACCAGGCTGGCAGTGAACCACTGAGGACAGCTTCCCAACTGTTACTGTGCCAACTGTGGAGTAGTTTCATCAAAACAGAAAACCATAACGCTCTGTTCTCACTGTGACCGGTCTGGGATACGCATACATAACATAATTTAAACTTCTGAGAGACCTATTTGACACAGGCAGAAATTATGCTGGTGTGGTATTTGTTCTCGACAAATGTGTGCAAGTTGTTTACAACATTGTCATCTTCCAAGTATTTGCAACTGTTTTGGGCTTTCCAATTCTTAGAAGTGAAGTTAGCGTGACTGAGTCCTCCATATGTCCTTTTTAAAGCATTGCATTGTGGCAAACTTGACAGGGACTTTCACTTGATCAACTAAAATTGAGACTGGTGTAAGTCTTGAAACCTGCAACTCTTGCAGCTGTCCTTTTCTTATTTTTATGACAACATATGCAGACCAACAGTATAGGAATGAACTAGAAATCAAGTTGTTATTACCACATGCAAATGCTGTAGGTATGATCTGTTTCATCTTTTCGGTTCATTCTATTTACAGAATATAGACAGGACTTTGTTCTATCCTTCAGGGATCATCATAGCTTAGCTATATGCCAGTAGAGATTACTCACTTCAGCTGTTACCAGCTCTACTTGATTAGAAAAACAAAAAAGCTAAAACACTTCAAAAAGTCATACACCTATATTCATTGCAATAACTGATTAAAATTGACCTACAAAAACCTTTGTCTTAGAACTTCAGTTTTGTAAATTCAGCCAACACTGATATAAATTCCTCTCAAATACAGCTTCATTGAAAGTGCCAGCCAACCATGGTTGAAAGTTACAGCTGCAAAATCTCCTGCCCTGCTCACTCGTGAGCTCTTTGAAAGGGATGGAAAAGCAGGCAGCATAGCTTCTGTCCTGTATCAGAGTCAGGAGCTGTCTGACTGTTCCATGCGCTACTAAATCAGAAGTGATAGTGCTGAAATAATTGGAACTACATCAGTTTTAAAACCAGTGACAAAGAAGTGCACACACTGTGTATTAGCTTTTACCTAGCTTAAAAGATGATACATTTTTTCTTCTGTTGTCTATCAGTCAGGAAAGGGAGTCTTGACCTCACTACACATACAACAAGGGGAGATGCCATTGATATTTGGACTCAGAGCAGTTCAAAGACTTCTAACCCCAGAGACTAGGTACTCATTATAGCAGCCTGAAAGAGATTTTTTTTAAAGATTTCAGGTTAATGAAAAATCCTGTGCCACTTCTCATTTCTCAGCTGCTTCCAGTATAGTTATGTTGTTTCTTGCTCACTGATGTTTTTCTGTGCGTATATTCCTTTACATCAAATGCTGTCTTACGCTGCATGACATAACACTGATAGGTTTTATTATACAGCAGGACTGTGTTCCATAAGGGGGCTGTTCAGTGTGAGGCTGCAAGCCATGTAAAATCAGGCATGATTGGTAAGAATACCAGAAAATGAAATGGGTAATGCGTTTCAATTGCCAAGAGACACTAAACAGACTAAGTGGCTGGAGAGAATAGTAGTCAGGACCAACATCTCATTGCCCCCAGAGTATACTGACTTACCTTTCTTTCTTTTGCACTGCCGTTAGTCTCTTAGTTTCCAGTTGTAGTTCTTGACAAGCAGTCACTTAAAGAATGAAAGTCACAATAAAGCTATTGCAGACGTCAGTGACGTAAGATAAGATCTTGTACCCAGCAGACTGTCAGAGGGGATTATATCTCTATACTTTCATGAATTAGTGTTGGTTCTTGATGATAAACTAACAGATGTGTCTGGCTCAGAGTATTAACCTTATCGTAACAGGCTTTGCCGTCATGGTGTTTCATTGTCTTTTGTGTTAAGATCTTACACTAAGACTGCATTTTTATGGGAGAAATCTAGATCAGTTATCAAAATTATAGAGATAATTTGATGTTTCTCTCCCATGAGGAGTGCTGGATCTAGATCTGTGTCTAATACCAAAGAATACAATTTCCCCCTGAGGTGACAATATGTAAAATGAAAGACATAGTCATGGTAATTAAGTCTACATTGTTACCTTTTTAAATAGTTACCATTCTCACTGTCTTCACTAAATTCAAACTTACATGAGTGTGTCAAACAAATAATATATCCCTGCTGCTTTCAATTTGATAAGATAATACGTTAAGAATAACTTTTTAATGATGAAGAGTTCTTCACCATCACAGTTGGCGTTTCTCTGATTCTTTGGATAAGCACACTGCCTTACATGTATGGAGAGAATACTGTGGGGATTTGCAAGTTACTTTATGAAGTGCTTGGAAATAGGATACAGGATATAGAGGGTTACTGAAGGCATTGTTACGACTTAATAATAATACTCAAATCTTATTATGGAAGAGCTGTCAAATGTAGTGAATGTTATAAAGAGTATTAATTTCCTCTAATCTGGTGGAATTTAGATATCTAAGCATCATAGGATCATAGAATGGCTTGGGTTCGAAGGGACCTCAAGGTTCATTACGTTCCAGCCCTGCTGCTGCAGGCAGGGCCACGAGCCTCCAGGTCTGCTACTGCATCAGGTTGCCCAGGGCCCCATCCAACCTGGCCCCAAACACCTCCAGGGACGGGGGCATCCACAGCCTCTCGGGGCAGCCTGGTCTAGCACCTCACTACCTTCTCAGTGAAGAACTTTTCCCTGACATCTAATCTAAATCTTTCCTCCTTCAACTTAAAACCATTCCCCCTCCTAGGATATTCCCTCTTTTCCTATCTAACCTTGTAAAAAGTTGACTTCCCTCCTGTTTTTAATAAGGTAAATACTGGGAGGCTGCAATGAGGTCTCCCCATAGCATTCTCTTTTCCAGGCTGAACGAGCCCAGCTCCTTCAACCTGTTTTTGCAGGGGAGGTGCTCCAGCTCTCTGATCGTCTTTGTGGACCTCCTGTGGACCCTGTCCAACAGCTCCATTTCTTACCTGTATCAGGGGCCCCCGACCTGGATGCAGCACTCCAGATGGGGCCTCATGAGGGCAGAGTAGAGAGGGGCAATCACCTCCCTCTACCTGCTGGCCACCCCTCTCCTGATGGAGCCCAGGATACCGTTGACCTTCTGAGCTGCAAGAGCACACGGCTGGCTCACACTGAGTTTTTCATCCACCAGGACCCCCAGGTCCTTCTCCACAGGGCTACTCCCAAGAAGTTCTTCTCCCAGTCTGTATAAATATCTGGGATTACTCTGACCCACGTGCAAGGCCTTGCACTTTGCTGTGTTGAACCTCATTAGGTTCACATGGGCCCACCTTTTGAGTTTGTTGAGGTCTCTCTGGATGACATCCCTTCCTTCTGTTGTGTCAACTGCATCACTCAGCTTGGTGTCATCGGCAAACTTGCTGAGGGTGTACTCTGTCCCCTCATCGATGTCATTGATAAAGACGTTGAAGAGCACCAATCCCTGGGGGATGTTGCCAGTTACCAGCCTCCGCCTGGACATAGAGCCATTTATCACAACCCTCTGTCTGTGGCCTTCCAACCAATTCCTTATGCACCAAACAGTCCACTCTTCAAATCCACGTTTCTCCGATTTAGAGAAGGATGTGATGGGGGACCCTGACAAAGGCCTTGTACAAGTCCAGGTAGATCACATTGGTTGCCCTTCATTTGTCCACCGATGTCATCACTCTGTCATAGAAGGTCACCAGATTGGTAAGGCACGACCTTCCCTTGGTGAAGCCATGCTGCCTGTCTCGGATCACCCGCTCGTCCCTCATGTGCTTTCACATGTCTTCCAGGAGGATCTGTTCCATGATCTCCAGGACCTGTAGTTTCCCAGGTCCTCCTTCCTCCCTTTCTTAAAAATAGGAGTGATGTTTCCTTTTTTCCAGTCACCAAGCACTTTGCCTGACAGCCACAACATGGTTGGAGGTATGTATCTTAGAATTTTTGCATAACATAGAAGTGTGCATATACTTACACACCTTTTAAGTCTTGTTAAAGTAAAAAGATGCAAGATGGCAACTCGATTTTTTTCTAAGTAGAGACGCTTAAGCAGCTTTTCAAAACTGATATATTTATCTGTCATGACTGAAAGTAGACCATAGTTACCTGTACTTTCTCTTATGGGGATAGAGTGACAATCTTTATGGACATACTAGTATTGGTCATAGCACTTTTGACCATGTTATGCTGCTGTGTTCGTCAGCAGCTGCCTGAGTTGAAGCCTTCACAGAAGAAAAAAAATACATTGTGTAAATATTCCCTAATTCATCTATTAGACACAGTTAAATAGGTCGGTTTGTATGCATGAACTTGGATTGACTGAATGAATGTCTGTCTGAGCTGTTAGAACTCTTCTAGAAAAGCTGTACCCCTTCTCCAGTTTGCTTATCTTTAAAAAATGACATTCATTCATGAGTATAGAATAAGAAATTATTCAATTTTTTCTTTTTCTCTATTGCTTGGGCCTACCAATTCACTTTGCCCAATTTGTGATGAGACAAAACGTGCAAGACCAACATCAGTAATCAGCAGTGCAGTACAAGTTAATACATAACTTGCTGAGGTCCTTAAATTTGTCTGAACTAGAGTAAGAGCGAGCCTCATGATCAATACCCCATTACCCTCAAAGTAGGTAGACCATAATATCTAGGGAACGGGTAGTTCATCAGGTAGCTGTGGTAGTGGATGTCCAGATCTCAGACGTTCCGTCACATAAGCCTCTGACTCAAGAGATTGTATTGTAGTCTTCATTACAGCTTAAAGGCTCGTACCTAAGCTTCTAAAGGAAGGCAACAAGCCTGAGATACCTTTAATAGCAGATTCATATGAAGAAGCAGAATTAAAATATGGATTTCTAATCTTATATAAAATATTTGATATTACGTTTCATGGAAACGTGAAATATGATGTAAGGAAAAGAAACCTTTGGTTATTTACAATATCATCTTTCAAATGCAAGGATTGCTGTAAACAACTGTAGTTGTAATACTTTGAATGGGACAGAAAGAAGTCAGAATAGAAAAATTCTTGAGAAATACCAGTTTGTTGTAGCAAACTGCAGGTAGATTTATCTATTTATTTCAAACCGGATGCATCCTCCTCACACAGCAATCTAAGCACTTCTGTGAAATATCATGTTGTGACATGCTTTTCAAGTAGATACTAATTTTCAGTGTACAGAGGTAAAAGCTGCTGGAAGTGATAATTTTCAGTGATTAGCAGGAAGTCTTTGAGATTTGGAAGTGGAACAGTCATGTTATGCAACGAAAATCTGTTCAGACCTGTTTGATTTATAGGCTGTTGATTAGCACCATGTGTTGTCTGTGCTCTGCTCTGGAGAGCAAGAGCGAACTTCAACAGTAGAGATTTGCATTCAGTGGCACCCCCCTTCCTGATGTCACTCAGCACTGCAACTCCAGCCAAGGCAGATAAATTATTTCTGCGTCCACCATTCTTCTAGCACTATTGACAACATCCACACAAATAATAGCATCGTTTTAACAGAATCTTCATCTGTAAACTGCTTATTCAGAATCTACTCACTCAGCTCATCACTGTGTTCTTTGTATGTTCCTGACCTTCAAATTCCTTTCTCTACTTCCTCTTTGCTGTGAATCTTTCTGTATCATTTCACAATCTACAATTATCTTCCTGATTCTTAATACAGACACAGTTCAGGTTGCAGAGATGAATAAATAATTTAGATGCAAACTGCCTGGGATCCATTCCAGACTCTTGAAGTGTTGGTTGGTAATACCATTTGCAAGAAATATTGCTTCTTAAATCTTACAGTTCTTCACAGATAAACATAGCCTTGGCACTGCCTATAAATCAGCAGTAGATGGTGAGACTGTTGAGGAGGGACTCAACTGAAAGAGAGAAGAAATGTGGAAAACATGCATATCTTTGAACACCATAATCAGATGGTGCGAGTTTGCAGAGTATTCACTTTGAGTATGTCTTCTTGTTAATATGGGCACAAAACACTAACAGCAATCCTGTAAACACAGTTTAAGAGGAAAACATATTCTGTCTGACATTTCTGAATGGATTCATGATAACATCAATTGGTAAGTATTGTCACTTTTCTACTAAACTTTAACAAGGTAATTTCTAATGAGTGAAATTTGGTAGTAAATAAGCTGATAATGACTTCATTTCAATAATTCATCTGGAGAAGTGCAGAGCTTTCATAATAGTAGAAATTTGAAACAAACTACTGTTGCTAGAATTCACATAATTGATTTCCTTCATGAAACAACAGAAACTTATTGTTCTCCCTAGAATGACAGTAACTTACCCACTGCGGAAATGTGTTTCCACTTCTACTTTTTTCTTCTCAATTGTAGATGAATACTTTCTTCAGCCTTCAGACACTGTTTTGCTGTTTTAGATAATGTTTACAATTTACTTCCAATTTTCAGTGAATTATTTAAGGGAATCAGTGTCTGTGATAGAAAAGAAAATCTAACCTTGGTACTTAATTTCACTAGTACTAGTGAAATGTGAATTGTTTAATGGTATGAGTGTGAATAGTGAATGGAATTGCAAAGTGACATTATCATGCTCACTCTCAATCTATAATCTGTATTTATATAACAAAACCCGCTTCTTTCTCAATTAGTCAATTGACTCTTTGGAAATTCAGCCCCCAGTGTTTTTCTTATCTGAAAGTAATGCATCCTCAATCACTTTGTAAAAGCAGAGAGCTTGTCTTCTACTCCTTCTTCACACTTAGAGACTAGCAAAGTAAAAAAGAGTAGATAATCAAAATTTTAATTGCGGAACTGCAGAATGTACAGCAAGCTGCATCAATACATTTCTCCTCAGTTATCACCCATGAAAAGCTATTGTACTCATTAAATTTAAACCCATTTTTTAAGCATGAAACTCAAAATTACTACCTTCATAATCTTTCTTTTTATGGAAATTCCATAAAATAAAAAACCTAAAAATGGAATTCTAAAACTTCTTAACTATCCTATTTGTAAGACCCCATCAGTATTTCACAGGAGAGGTTCCTGTCTTGAAGGATGAAGAATCCCTTATCTTAGGAACTCTCAGATTTTACTGAGTATCTTTCCTTCAAAAATCATGGAAATTAAATGATGAAAAGAAGACTGAAAGTAAAATCGTATTACAGAATGGTGGAAACGAAATGAATCACGAAAGTTTTGACTGGAATTACAGACTTTATTTTTTCTATCATGAAAAATACCAAACTATTTTGCTTCCAGTTAATTTGATAATACGTGTGGCCATGGAATCCAAATGCACAGCATATACAGTGCATGAAGCCGCATTCTGAGTTTGTACATATCTACAAATACATAAAGGTTTCAGAGTTCTTGGTTAGCATTGTGCAAAAGCTATTTTCAGTTTAAGCTCTGACTGAAAAATACTTACTTAATAGACAATTTAAACATAGATTGTTTTATCCCATAACAGAAGCACAGTATTTCCAATTACTATTCCATTAAGACTGCAAAGGTGATTCAGCACAACAGCTGTTATTGCTGTTAAAAGCCTTAATCATATTAATGTTGTCACACCAGTCTTCTCAGCAACCAGAGCATCAGTGTGCATTGACATTTAACACATCACTAAATAAATGGCTGTGTTTATAGAACCCTTTGCAAGCAATTCCCTCATTTTTTCCCCCAAATTGCCTGTTTGTCCAGAAGTAGCAAGGGAAATTAAATTAGATGTTAATATTCCACTCAAATTCACTGTAGCTTCCATTTATTCCTCCTTAGGAATTGCAGGCTTCTTCAAGCATTGCTTTTTTCTCCCAGAGAAGTTGTTAGTAAAGCCAAACCTTCCTGTAACTGGGATTTTCTAAAATAGTCTCATTCTATGTAAGTATTCCTAAACTTAGATTTATTTCCATCTGCTCCTCAAGAGGTAAGAGGTCTCCAACTCTTCAGGTTCATAAGGTTAAACTCACCAGGGTCGGAGACCTGAACAGAATCTTTGCCCTGCAAAGTGTTTATCGTCTTCATATTTCCAGACAGACCCCATAAAATTGAGGCTGGAGCAGAAATCCGTGAGCTTGATATAGAAAACTGAGCCCTTTAAAATGTTTTCCAGCAAGAGCTAGGATACAGTGGTTTGCTTTCAGAAATGAGGCCAAAACGTGAATGCTTTCTGATTCCCAAACCAGTCAATTTAAGGAAATTCAGAGTTAAAATCAAACTGAGATAAAAATCCAACAAAGCATGGAAGTACATAACCCAGGCACCTATAAACTAGTCATTGTGCTATCATTGAAAAACCTCATGGGGAAAATAAGCAAAACAGCATTTGTAGAAAATGAGTCCTTTATTATTAATAATTGTTGTTACTGGAGAAGAAAACAGAAATGTTTCCAGACAAACAAACCCTTCTTCAGATTACTTGTTTGAGCCTGGTTACCTGCAAGTTTCCCTGCTCTTCTCCAAGAATATTGGTTGGGTACTAGAAGAGACAAACCTCTGGGGTTGTATAACAGTTCTGCTAGGCCATCACAGCCCCAGCAGTGCTTGACAGAGGCGCTGCTTTGAGACCACACGTTCAATCAGAGCCAACACTGCATCTCCCTCAGCCTGCTGATGGAGGCAGAAAGAAGAAGCACGTAATGTTGCCTCTTAGGTTTCATAACGCACATGCCAGGTGCATCAGTGTACTTTGCCTTAGATGGGCAGTTAAACATTGTCTGTTTTTTGATGGAAATTTTCATTCTTATTTAAAATGCCACATATGACAAATAAAGAAGGGTTAACAAAATCTTACACCACTTCTTAATAGTTCAGCAAGTTGCTGCTTAATGCTAAAAATCTCGGGCCCTTCAAACTCACGACACAGTCCCAGAACAATCAAACTCTGTGAAAATGATTCTAGGTTTTCTAATGTTATTTTTTTCTATATGTTGTAAATACGTTCATTTTCATTTCCCTGCATTTTTGCTGAAGTTATTCAAGCTCTCTTTTTTAAGAAATGAGCATGTCACAAACCAGCCAGAACAGGCATATATTTGAGTACACAGTTTGTCACAGCTAGGCAGAATTTCAAAGTGTATACCGAAATCTTTTCCAGACCTCTGTGTTGTTCTTTCATCAGTCCTTATTTCCCACTTTTGCGCGCACTTTTATTTTCTACAGCGTGCACATCTACATACACATTTTTCCTTCTTTCGGGTATTTGTATTTCTAGTGTTCATTTTTCTTCTACTTTTTCTAATAAGTATTTCTTATCTGAAGTTTTTAGAAAGTTGTTTAGGAATTTCAAGGAAGTTTTGCCATTATTTGTTTGTAATTGAGAACTGATTGGTCAGCAAAGGTGCAATCTTCTGCTTCCTGTTTTTTTTTTTTTTTTTTTGTCTTTAAACATGTTATTTTCTGTTGCTCTTGGTGCACCTCTGTGCCCCAGCCATTTTGCTTTCAGCGTTTTGTCATGAGGGGCTCCAACATCCTATTGTTTCCGGAGATCTAGGAGCTCTCTTTAAGAGCAGTTTGTCATTTTAGGCTTATTTAATACTTTGGAAGACTGCTGCCCTTCAGCGAATAGTCATCTAATTGTAGGCAAGATACAATGTCAGTGTGTCAGTCTCATTCAGAATAATGGCAGCTGACTTTTGAAAAAGGGCAGTCCTGCTGGAGATGTTGTGCAGCACGATGTTACTCTTCAGCTGTTTCTGAGAGAAAAGCTTTCTTGTAGAGAAGTTTTCTTCTGGAATGTAACAGGGCTGGGGGCAGGGAGTATCTTTTGTTTTAAAATAAAATCTTCAAGTACACACAATCTCACTAAGATACAGCAAAAAAGTGAAATTTTAGGCAGCTGTTAGTCCATTTTTATGACTATCCAGGAGAATTAAATTATGTAGTTTGTTAAATTTGAGTTCAGTATAAGCATTTAGTTTTAATAAGTAATACATGTAACCTGGGAGGATCTGAGTTCCTGTTTTAAGTACACAGCACAGTTTATACTTAATGAAATCACCAACAATGAGTACATAGCAGAGGGATCTTGAAACCCAATTAAGTAATGTAGTTACTTGGTGGCAGACAAAAGGAGCTCTGGATTATCCCAGGTATGTGGGCGTTTGCATCCTGACCAAGGAAGTGGCTGATGCTCATTGCGGCTCCTTTTTGAAAAAGTGCATACAATTTTCCTTTCCGTGGGCATGTGTCGCGTTATATGATGCAGGTGATCCCTTGCTGTAATTAATCTTAAAAACTAGTAAGAGTGCTCAGGTTTTCTAATAGAGACCTTGCGTGAGTGACTGCTCCCCAATAGACTTCTCTGTACTTCAGTGTTTAGGCACTGCTTTGTATTTGAAGTTGAGAAAACTCGTTATGTGAAGAGGTTTTGCCAAATAATTCACTATATTATCTAACTTCCAGACCTTAAGTAGGGCAGAATAGATGCAAAGGTCTTTTGCTGTTTTAGATGTTGGCATGAATTTCTTCAGAAATTATTATTTTTATGAGGGCTGTTCTGAGAGTAATGTCTCCTATTTTGTTATGTTGGCCCACGCAGTCAGAGGCGGATGTTGGTGGGATGGCAGTAGAGGTTGAACCTTCCCACCACTATCCCATTCCGTTTTGTTGCCGTGTGACAGATGGCAGCAGAGGGGCACTCTGACACAATGGCATCTGACATGGGAGTGTGGATGAAGCAAAGTTGCGGAATTTAATTTGTCTATATGGAAGAAATTGCATCCAGTGACATTCATTGATGCTTGCTGAACGTTGATGGAGAGCAAACAGTGGGTGTCAGCATACTGAGGCAGTGGGTGGTGCGTTTCAGCAGTGGCGACAGTGACAGTGGGTCACCTCCGCTGTTGCAGGTTTCTACGAGCTCAGCATGCAGGCTCTTGTTCATCGCTGGCAAAAATGCACAGCTAATGGTGGTGACTGTATTGAAAAAGTGTTTTGTAGCTGAGAATTTGCTCTATCAAATAGTGTTACCGTGCTCTTTGTATCTGCTGTAGTTTCCAGGGAGTTAAATAGGAGACATTACTTTCAGAACAACGTACATACTGTAATTAAAAGCTACCCCAGTAAGCATTCCTCGGTTGCATCTCTCCAACAACAGTGTATATTTTGTTTCCAGAGTTCATATACCTTGGAATCTTGCTAAACCTGCTAATATAAATGATACAATTTCAATTGCAGTTTTTCCCTTGGAAATGTATATTTCTAATTTAATTAGTCAAAGTCTGTCTAGTAAATGAAGAAGATGTTCTAAGTTTTATATTGGCTGTATATCTAGGATTTTTAAGTGTTCTGGTAGTGCTTTCTACTTTAAGATCCCACATTCTTTATTTTACTACGGTGAGGTTAAAAACTCAGGCTGTTTTAGAAGTTGTTCAGACAAAGGCTGTTAAAGATCTACAAAGAGCTCTTGAAAGAACATTCAGGAATAACAGAATTATTTGTGAAAGCTTTGGTTTGATATAATTTAGTCAAGTAGAATCTGAGGAAACAAAATTAGACCACTCTTTCAAAATTTCTTTCTGAACACTGGAGCACAAATTTCCCTCAGCAGAGCAAAATGTGTTTTATACAGGATTTGAATGTACTAGCTTAGGTTTCCACTGTATTATTTGCAAGGTAATGGAAATTGCCCCATAATTTTGTTGGACCAGACTGTCTCCAGAGTTCCCTTCCAACCTCACCCGTTCTGTAATTCTCTGAGTCTGTGATGTCAGTAGGGGTAAGCAAACTCATTTTTGTTAACTGTTGTGCAGTGACATCATATGATAGTTTTGTCATCTTGAAATGTAGAGTTACCTAAAACATACTAGTTCTGTGAGTAGAAGTTTAGGCACACCACTTTATACTATATCACCTTTACTTGCATGTGTCAGAAACTTCTAACATAATTACAAGCAAATGCTAAATCTCCAGATAAGTGCATTCAAAAATAGTTAAGCTAAGTTTTATAGATAAATGCTTTTTATGTGTACTGAAAACAGAATTAAATAAATTCACCAGAGATAAATTTTAGCCCTGCTTCTGAACTTTTATTTTGCTTCCTTTCCTTGTTCCTTTCTTTGTTCCTTTCTTTGTTCCTTTCCTTGTTCCTTGTTCCTTTCCTTGTTCCTTGTTCCTTTCCTTGTTCCTTGTTCCTTGTTCCTTTCTCCTTGTTCCTTTCCTTGTTCCTTGTTCCTTTCTCCTTGTTCCTTTCCTTGTTCCTTGTTCCTTTCTCCTTGTTCCTTTCTCCTTGTTCCTTTCTCCTTGTTCCTTTCTCCTTGTTCCTTGTTCCTTTCTCCTTTCTCCTTTCTCCTTTCTCCTTTCCTTTTAAGTTAAGTATTTTGAATGCACTACATAATCTGAGATCATAATTTCAAAGTTTTATAAAGCTATTGCTCATGAAAACCTTCCATATACATAAAAAAAATTATAACGTAATGTGCAATTCCTGGTGGTCAACAAAGGAAAAATCAGTAAAATCACAGGACAGAACAGTCTGCTGTACTTTCAGTGCTTTCCAGAATGGATACATTACAAATACTTTTGGGAAAATGCTTTGACCTTTTTCTAGCTTCCCTGATGAAACACAAGAGTAAAAACGAGGTTTTATCTTAGAATGGAAGGTGCTCATGCCAGAAGCCAGCCTTCTCCTAGACATTGAGTGATTACATTGGATAATTCCCCCATTCAGAAGCAGGAAGACTGTTTCTACTTTCTATTCTCTAGTATATCATGACTAAATGTTATACTCCCATCTTAATGAAAGCGCAGTTATGAGTGAAAACATCCCGAAGTCATTCAGTTGCTTCCTGTCAAGCTGAACACAAAAGCTCATTATAGCCCTTCGACTCACTTCCTCAAGCATTCATCTGCACAGTTCTTAAGAATTTATCTTAGCTGTATTTTACAATCCCTGTATGAAAAGCAACAAAACAATTTACTATATAGAAGTAAACATCACTTTTTACGTTAAATACGCTGTGCATTTTTTCTTTTCTCACATTCTAAACTAAATCTATAGGGGAAGAATAACAAGCTAACGTCTCTTTTTCTCTTTTTTTCTTTTTTTTTTTTATGATACTAATAAAGAGGTGATACTAATAAACAGAAAAAACAGTAATGACAGTAATTGTGACCTCTCTGGAAAATCTCCTTCCAGTTTATTACATTAAGTTGCCAAAGAGCTCCTTTTGAATTTGAAGCTGTTCAATGCCCAGAATATTAGGTGCCCAAAGAACCTGAAATGGTGAATTCCACCTGCAGAAAGCGCTGGTTCAGTTTAGACAGTAATAAATAAGAAACATAAATAGAAATAACAGGGCTGAAGAGCAGCCTGCGCCTTTACCTGTGAGTGTACCATGTATGTATTTACAGTGTGTAAGATGTATACACACAGCTGTACAGGCAGAAATTCTGACTTGTGCTCACATAGGTCTTTCTCTTCAGCTGCTCGCCTACTCAGAAGGTAGCAAATCCCTCCCTGTAGTTTCAGAACATCATTGCAAAAAGAGCGTTGAGACCCGTTCAGTGACACTACAGAAGTTAACCCACAGCTTTCCTGAAGCGTATGGATATGGCTCTGTCATATCATGCTTGTATTTCCCAGTGTGAGCTAGTCCTTCTCCATAAGTTGTGACCCATCCATCTGCTACTATGCCTTTTACATCCCATTGAAAGTAGCACACTCCCACGGGAGTCAAAAAAGAGTTTCTTACCATTAGCACTAGCAGTCAGTTGAAAGTTGCTTGCAGAGAGTGAGGGAGATGGTGGCTGTCCCATACAGGCTAAGCCATCTGCAGCCTTCCTCTGTGCAACCAAAGTGCATATGTTCTCCTACTGAGGACAGTTTACAGCAGTGCCCCTCAACCACTCTGTGGCATCTGGAGAGTAGGCTATAGTCCCTGGCTGGCTTCTGCAGAAATTCTGCTGATTACTCTTTGAAAGAGGTAAGATGAGCACAGGTCATATGACACTGAGAATTTTCATGGAAACACAGAGTATCCTGGGTTGGAAGGGACCTACAAGGACCATTGAATCCAAGTCCTGGCTCCACACAGGACCAAACAGAATTCAAACCCTGTGTCTGAGTGTTGTCCAAACACTCCTTGAACTCCGGCAGTTTGGGGCCATGGCCACTGCCCTGTGGAGCCTGTGCCAGGGCCTGACTGTCCTCTGGGTAAGAACCTTTGCCTAACACCCAACCTGACTCTCCCCTGACGCAGCTCCATGCCGTTCCCTTGGGTCCTGTCACTGCCCTATTTTTGTTTGCATATGTATTTGATAAATGCCATAATAAGAAGGATCAAATAATTCAGAAATAGGGGGAAAATAGACTCACTGTTATTAAAAAAAAAAAAAAAATCTAGTTTGATTACTCCTTGGAGCTTCTATGTTGTTTTCTATTCTTGAACGACAGGATGCATTTAACACACACATCTTGCATCTTCAGTAGATTTTCTAATAATCTACTTCAGAGAGGTTGCTAGACACAATGCAGAGACTTTAGAAATGTTCTCCTTTTTAAAAGAAAATTTCCACAAACTGCACTATGGTTGTATAAATACAATTGCAGTGGTAAAATTTTTAAAATTGACAGCCTGGAGGCCATTGAGGACTACTGGCACTGTGCTGGTTCAGTAGTATGTGTGGAAGCAAAACTGTTGGGAATGTTGTCAATCAAGTCAGCAGATATGAGTGGGTATGTACTGTCATTAACAGAATAAAACTATCTTTATTTTCTGTGAAAAATTTTGAGGGTCTTTTGGGTGGCTGCTTCTGTGGAGTGTCGGCAGCAGAAGTGATGGCTCTGGTTAGCATTTCTCATCTTACTCTGTCTCCAAGTATTAAAGTACAAGTTAGCTACTTCTATTAAATGCTTGTTGCTACAGCTTTTTAAGCCCTCAGTTCCCTCTGCTATTCAGGCAGAAATTATAGTCCATTTTTTTCTACCAGTATTGCACTGGGTGTGTTTTGTGTCATTCTGCTCATCCGTTCATTCATCCATTCAGTACTTTTATTGGGCTACGTGGCAGAACTTTCTCGCATTTGTAGATGTAGGACTCTGCAGCAAAATTATGTTGTTGCCAGCCCTAGGCAATGGGACGTGCCTTTGCTGCAGAGAGAAGTGGCTGCTCGTTCTGGCTGCTGTGATGCAAATGTTAATAAATGAGTGTGAATTAATGTATGCGCTCTGGAGCTGAACTAAGCATGTGTATTTCTTTTACCCAGCTATCTACTCTTGCCCTTCTGTTCTGTGTGGATAATGTGCTGCTAAAACCATGCCAGTGTAGGATGCTCTACAAGCGACTTTCCTATCAAATTCTATCACTTGTGGGCTGATATTCCCCCTGGAACAACAGACGAAGGCGGAAGGCAGGCTAATTGATTCAGCACTCCCCCACTGCTTCTCAGCACAAGCACTTAGCTGTAATAATTGCAAAAGAGAAGAATTGACGCTGAGCTATAAACTGATATCACAGAACTCGGTAAATGATGTATACTCCATGAACCATCAGCTGTTCAGAGTATTGCCATGTATTTTTACTTTTTCAATGCATTTTTCATAAGAATATCTGTAACTAATGTAGTTTCCCGTGTTACGGTGGCATAATGTTCATAGTGGATAACTGTGGAGTGGAAGAGGGGTTTGGTTTGGTTTGGTTTGGTTTTTCACTGTAATAAAATCATGCCTGAAAGCTTCTGTGGAACAGCTGTATTTCAGTGCACTCAGGAATCAGAGCTTAATATTCATTAATACTCCTTTTCCCTGTTTAGGACCAGTAAGACCTTATACTAGAAGCTCTTTCCGTTAGCATAACTCCACCCACTGCAAAAATGCTGTTAATCTTTATACTAAGCAACAGAACACATGTACAGCCCTTACCTCTGTGTGATGTATGCTGACAGAACTGTATTTCTCAAGAAAGTTGGTTAGCAAAAAAAGTAATATCCTGGTGTCTTGCAAGTGTCCAATGTGATTGCTTTAAAGAAATTTTTTTAATTAAGCACTAGCATTTCTATTGCTAGCATATACCTCTGAAAAATGAATATTGCTTTTGCAATTTGTGTAAAGCAGCAGGATGCAGCAAAATTTTTGTTAACTTTTTGTTCAGCTAAGCACAATTCCAATTTGGAAAAAGAGGAAAGACTACAGCCTCATTGCCCAGTAAAAAAATAACATATTCAGATAAAAGGAAATGCAGTTCTTTTAATTGATTTCCACACAGAAATTTATATGATTCTGCAAAGCTGGTGTTTTCTGTTTAATGTTGTACTCCCACCTCCCTTCTTCCTCTGTTGTATTAGCAGAGAGCTTTCTGCCTTTCTGTCTTGAGCACAATTCTTTGTTGCAGTTTTTCTTTTCAAAATTTTGTGATTGTTGATGCAAACAAATACGAAATTGAGTAATGCTTTAATCTACTGTAAATGCCCAAAGCTGTTATCTGACCTCTGTCTTTCTGGTGACGATTGATGGGAGCTGTGAGAATTAATTTTCTTTCCTGGTTACCTGCAACAATGAAGAACTTCTCTGTCTATAGTCATGTAATTGTCTCAAACCCTATTCACACTGTGAGGGTGATATTACCGAGCTAAGTACTGACTCTTCTTACCAACCACACAACATATGTTCATTCTAGGACACATGCTGTGTTTTGATCTGGGATTGTGCGTGCTTTAATGTGAACCAACTTTCAATCCATCCTTTGTATTTTTATGTTGCTGGATGCTGATCAAGGCTGAATGTCATCAAACTGGTCCTTTTCAGAAGTTGTGGTCTTCTGGAAGAGACTAAACAAGGTCTTGTTCTTGTAAATGTGTGTTGTACTTAATTGGAGACGTTTTTCAGTAGAGCATTTGTCTGGGATTCAGTTATCTAAAATGGCACTGAATGCCTCCTCTTACAGACCCAACTGCTGCTTTGCCTCTTACTGGCACTTTCAAAGAGTGCAAATCTCCTGCAGATCTTGTCATGTCTGCCACTCAAATAGAAATGTCTGAGATCTTTTGAAGCATCTCAGTTGACACAAAATATTTATGCTTAAGCAACTGAACTGTACCTTTTTTTCAGTAAGTGAGGAAAAGCGTTATCGATACGTATTCCTTTAATTATTTGCCGCTTAGAAGACCTCAGTAATTTTAGCCTTCTAGCTTTTTTAGTATTCACAGACTGATTTGCTCCAAAATTTGCTTGCTCCTTATTTTTATTTCCAAATATGCACAATATTTGAAACACACTTGTTTTTGTCTTTGTTGCTTTCTGTAACAAACTAACTTACAGTAACACTGCTAGGAAACTTGAGTTATTTGCCATTTAACTCAATTAAGTGTAGGAAAATGTCAGTGATGAAGGTCAAACTGTTTGGCTTTTCTGAAAGTCTATATATACGGCACATGACTCACCATGAGTATACTTTTTGGTTAGTATAATTCATATTTTGAAACAAAGGAACAAAGGTTTATTTGGGAAGTCTTCATATGTTCATTATTTAGCCTTCATGTTTTAAGATGCTGTTTATATGGGAGATTATTGAACAATTTTCCATTTCAAAATTTAATTTCTGTATATTGTATTCTGGACCCTATACATGATCATTTCTGAAAATATTTTCAAATGAAAGCCATGGTGTTTGGAAACACTTAGGCAAGACTGACAAAGTTAGGCTTTACTGGAGTTGGCAGAGGAAATCCTTTTATTCCATATAAAGCCATCAGATAAAAGAATACTGTACTCAGAACACTAATTAAAGGAATTCTTTTTCCACAGATTGTGGTAGGCCTAATAGTAAATTTAAAGGGCAAGTGGGAAATATATTGAGAAGAAACAATAGAGTTCTTACTTGAAAGTACAAGAGAATAAGTCAAAGTTCTCTTAGGCTACTTCAAGCTCAGGAAATGCATATATATATATGTGCATTTTGAGGCTAAATTATCTTCACTTGTGTTTGTATTAGTTCAAAAAGCAAACCCACAATTGCATGAACTTTAAGAGGGATGCTTTCTATCTCCTACATAATCAACTGTGAAATACCTTAAGATGATGAAAACAAACTTATCATTGACTAAATTATTGGACAGATGCTTGCTTGATGTACTTGCAAAAACAAATTACTCTGATCGTCAGTTTAAATTTGTTGCAAGGTTGGAGGATCTTGACTCTGTATTTTTATGCAAGGTGTATAGAGCTCTCCTTTCAGATACAGCTTTGATGCTGGTGCTCACAAAGCACTAACATGAGCTATCCATAATGATGTCTCTCCATCTCTGTGCATATGCTGAAAGCTGAAACAGTGGATCGAACAATAGAGTTCTTATTTATCAACGCTATCTTAGATTTATCACAAGTATTTAATTTAAAAAGGATGGACAAGATAATCTGTTTCCAGAGATGAAACTGCACTTAGGCAATGAGAACATAGAGTTTTTCAATTGGAAGCGTAAAATGTGCAAAGCTTCTGATGACAGTGAAGCAGAAGGAGGCTGTGTCTATACTCCTGGTTTTTGCCTGCATCAATATATTGACAGATGTTTGGAGATTTGACAGAAGCTCTGGCTTAGCAGTGTTAGCTGTCCTAACACTAATTCTGGTTCCCCTTCTGCCCTGGCCTGACAGGAGTGCTTTCAGGTGGTTTCTCATGTGTCTTTCAGGTACTGACATAAAACTCAGCTCTGCTGGTACAGCTTCACCTCTACTGATCTCTCTTTGATTAGCATACAAAACTGTAAAAATGCCTTTACAGTAGAGTCATTTTGAATGCATTATGAATGAGGTGTATTTTTCATTTAAAATCTTTTTTTTTTTGTATTCCTCCAAGAAATGCTGGAATTCTCCATTTGCAAAGTATGCAGAAAAAACTTCTTTCTGGTTAAAGCTGTGTATTGTATGGCTTGGTTAAAAAACAATCAAAAGCATTTAACAGTATTTTGTAAGATCTGTTCCAGTGAAACCACTGTTAATTTTGCAGAGAGTTGGTAATTTTTTCTTTAAGCAGACAGCTTCTTTTATCAGACAAAGAACAAGTCATTTGATTAATGATCATTTTTATCTCTTTGAAAGGATCCTTTCCGACCATTGGGGTGAAGTCTCTTTCGAGATTCCTGAGGGCGGGATTTTTAAATAGCATCCTGACCTCACATCCAGTCTCAGGGGGTGGATCTTTACCCCCCAGCATTTCTTCTGGTAGGTATTCCAGCCTTTTCCCCCACATTAATTTTTCTCTTCACCCTTTGAACCATCTCTCCACACCTCTCAGGGAAACAATTTGGTACTACTTACACAGGGAGATCAGATGTCCCTACCAATAAAAAGTCAAACTGGAAGGAAATGGAAAAGAGAAATTACTTTTCAGGGACTATCCATTTCCTTGAGTCAGCATGTAGGAGAAAGTTTGAGGGAAAGTGATCTGTAGTTAAGTCAACCTAGATACTGAAAGAGAAAACCTGGTATCCTCTAATCAAGTGCTTCATGAAGCATACCCGTGTCCAGCAGGGAAACAAAACTTTTAAAATGCCTCTGTAAAATCCCAGATTTATGTGACTCTCTGACTGTTCTCTAAAAATTTTCATTTCCTTTCTGAAATGTGAAAGTAAAACAAAAATTGGAAAGGCAAAATTTGATTAAGCACAGTAATCGTGTTTGAATCCTTTGCTTCTGTAGGTGTGACTTCTATCTCATGAAAACTGCCTTAACTTTTTAAAATAACTTTCGTTACAGTTTGAACTACTTTAATTCTCTTTTACAATAAATGAGAAAATGCCAGAGTTTGTGTTGTCAGCACAATACACTGCCTCTTGCTAGGTCTCCAGCAGAGGTATATGTCTGTGGTGGCACAGAGGACCCAGAGGGTTAGCCTAGGGGTGAACGTAGGCTAAGAATAAGAGCACTGTGCCAGGTAAACAGGCTGCTATCTGATACTGGGCTGAAGCAGGAAAGATGGATAGGCTACAGGCATTCTATCCCAGGAAGATTTTGTGTGTTCCATTCTTTTCTGGAGCCATTAAACACCATCTGTCACCAAAGCTAACAAAGAGTAAATGCATGTCTCTTAATTGTAGTTAAAATTACGTGAACATTCAGTTCTTTTCCTTTCCAAACTAAATATTTCTATGCAGAATTAATCTGTACATGGGCTAATGTCATATTTATATCTTTTCAGAACATCTTACTGGTAACGTTACTTACAGTTTTGATTAAGGGAAAAATATGTCTTACGGTAAAATTAGGAGGCAATCTGAAAAACAGCGTACATGATATTGATTTGCTATACATGTTCTACCTCTCTATGCCTTGGTGTATGCATTGTGATAATCATAGGCCTCATTAATAGAAGATGTTCCTTGGTGTGGGTTTTTTTGTTTTGTTCTGTTTTTAAGGGTTAGTATTTCTTTGCTTACTTTCTTTCTTTGAGTAGAAGCTTCTGAGCAACTTTCATGTCTTTTCCTTGACTCTTTGGGTATCTTTTGTCAACAGTCTGTAACATGCTTTTCATATTTTTTCTCCTGAGGGTATTTCAGAGCCTTTAGGCTATTTTGGCAGTCAGCATCACAATGAAGTTGGTATCTGTCACCAAACAGCTCTGTGGAAGAGGAAATACTCCAAGCCCCCCTCAAATTCTCTGTTTTGAATACTGTGTTATGTGTCGCACAACACTGATTCTATTAGATTAAAAATGGCTTCACTGCATTCGTGAACTGGCTTCTCACCTAGCTACCTAGACGTTTATCTTGTCCATTTATAAGGTCCTCAGGACTGCTGTTTTCTGAATGTTTGTAAAACATCACATTTTGGACTTAAGTCGTTACTCTTAAGTGTGATTTCTTAGTAAAAGTGGTTCGTAATTTCTTGTTATTACATGTCTTTTACTAAGAATTCTGATTCAATCTGATGAAATATTCAAAAGGCGAAAAAAAATAGAAATTTACCTACATGATGTGCAGCATATGCCCTAGCAAGGTAATGGAAATAAATGTTGTTTGGTCATGCCAACAACAAAGAGCTCAGAAGCAACCCCACGGAAACAGAGATACTGCACATCTTTTGGAAAATGAGGAATATCAGGTAGTTGAAAGCCATTGAGGAACTGTGATAAATCCAGTGGATTATATGCATTCCTTTGAGAAAGAGTGTCTGGGGTTGGGGGGGGGGTGTGGCATGAAACTCCACAGTGAAAGTCAGAAATTGCTGTTAACAAATGTACCCTAACAGCCCTATCCATAGTACTTCTATGTAACTCTTCTTTTCTTACTCTCATGTAGCATAATTAAGCACAATCTTAATCCTGAATTGCCGCTTTTTGTTACAGAGATGGCCAGAAGATGCCATTTCCATTGCACACTTTATAAATCAGCTTTGCTATGTGTGTGATCCAAAAGCCAATACATTTACTGTGGTTTGTGGAAAAAAAAAAAGAAGTTGAAGTTGTTGAAAGTACTGATCTGGGATGTGAGAGACTCAGGACGGAATCTTTTACTCTGCATGATTCAGTGGAAAAGACTGAATCACCCAAGTTTGTCCTTGAATTGTAGTCACTTGAGTACCTGACCTTTTATCTGAATACAGCTTTAGCAAGAAACATACACCCAAGGCAACTCTGCCCAGGTCAGGGGGATTGGAACGAGATGGTCTTTAAGGTCCCTTCCAACACAAGTCATTCTAGGATTCTATGAACTTCTCCCTGAAGGTTTTTAAGCACTGATACCCATGCTATCATGGCAGACTCAGGCTGTTTGGACAGCAAGATGTGGGCAAAAACATCTGTCCATGGGAGTCTTGAGGCTTCCCCTATCTATCCTTAGCCCTTTTCCTCTCCCATTAAAAGTGAGAGAATTGGCATTTTTGTCTTTGCACTAGGCAAAAGTATACTTGACTGCTGCCTTTGGTAAAACAGTGACCTCATCTCCATTAGCTGAGATGCTGGGCTCATACTGGACAGTAGTTTTCATAAACCTAACTAAAGTACTTAATGTTTAACGACTTTGCTGAATTATAGCCTAGTTGCTTTACATATAGCTTCTGTGTAAGATTTCAGTGAATTTAACTACGTGGAAGTCTTAAAATGCCTGCATTAATCTGCTATTAGGGTCATGGGGTACAAAGGTGTTTTTTATTTACCAAAATGTTTTTTATTTACCAAAAATCTTAACATCAAACTAAGTGGCAGATTTACTTCGAAATAGTCAGAAAAATGTATTCCTTACTCAAAAACAAAATGCATTTAAAATCTTTTTTCTACAAAATTCCCCAGAGATGTTTTTGAAGTGAAATAAAAAAAACTGGAAAGCCTCCTAAAGAAGCACCTGGAAAACAGCTTGTCAGGGCAAAGTAGCTGTTGCTTTCCTTTTTTCCCCTTCTACTTTAGGCAGGGGGAGGAGGCAGTGGGCTTGCTTATAACATTGCATTGCATTGGCAGCCGATGTTCAGTTTTGTGTCGTTTGGTGTCTGATTTTGCATTGTGCCAGGGTTAACCTACGTAAAAGGTATCTTCATTTAGCCAACTTAAAGATGAATTCATGTTGCAGGCATGGGACATAATATCATTCTGCATAAATGGATTGCCTCAAATGTAGGGTTTTTTTTTAAACCTAGGCATAATTATGGTAATGCAGTAGTGTTTATATTTGATAGATTCATTGAAAGTCTGTCACTACCATACAGTGTTTCATTAGAAGCAAGATTTTCAGGACTGCAAATATCTATCCTACATTTTTAGAAGAAAAAATAAAGCCCCTTTAAAGACAACAGCTTCCTTTTGATTTAGCTATCATTTTGTCACAATTTTTTGAGCCTCTACTTATCCCACCTGGTAACAGTACAAATTCACATGACAGCTGATGCAGGTCTATAATGTAATTGTTAATGAGCAATGGAGTCACAAAAACAAAATGTACTTTTTCTCAAATTCTTGGAAAAATCAAACAATGTTTAAATTATGCAGGAATTTACAGTCCTTATCATGCATAAGTTGGCATGAGCAAGGAAGCTTACCCCTTCACACATGTGCATGTTGGAAAAAAAAAATAATTACACTGTCAGTGCTGTCTCTACCTTTTCAAATTCCTGCTTTCCCAAATTGCTGGTGTCTGCTCCATTTTGGAGGACCTCCTAGTTTCCTTCTCTTGCTGTATATTTCCAGCTCTTGATCTCAGACTTGTGTAAAGGGTTTGTTATGTGAATGTATACCCACATTACCTGGCAGAAGTTAGATGTAGAAAATCTTACGCTTTGCTGCTGTCTTTGAAGGGCATCAGAGAGGCTGTAAACCTGCTGGGCTGGAAAGGAAGGGAGGGAAAGCAAATACCCTTACTGTTGCTTTCAAGCTAAACTCTTTTCCTGAGTTTCTTTGTTGACAAGAACAACTAGAAATGGGTGTCAGGCTATGAGAAACTATGGAAAAGTCCCTGTTATGCAGACCTCCCCAACTACCCCCATAATGTTCAGTATTCAAACTACATTAGCAAACTACATACTTGGTAATATTCACATTTATTATAGGGAGCTTCTCAAAAAAAACCTCAGACGACTGTAGAATACTAAAGCAAGTGATTATCAGTTTTCTTTTCCCCAAAATTAATATTTTCCTACAATTTCAAAGTGCACCTGAGTGAGCCCATTATTCTTGAAATTGTGTACGGTGACAATTGAAAGCAAATTGTATTGACAGACCCTTATTGAACAAAATTGCTCAACAAGAACCATCAAGGAGCAATTATTCATACTGAAACTCAACTATAATTTTGAGGTACTCCAATAATGAGAAAAGTAACCATTAATTTTTTTTCAGTAACTGCATTTTTCCCTACTCTGAATTCCAGTACCTAAACTGTATTTTTTTTTTAAAATGAACATTGCTAAACCTTTCTTGGTCACTAACAAAACGATTCTTTTATTGCATACGCATTCTCTAGGATACCTGAGCCAAATGGATCTTCCAGTTTTTTCTTTCCAGCCTCAGTGCTATTTCACTGGCATGTCTAGCCTATAAACCCTATAACCAACACATAATGGCATTTTCTGAGTACAGAAGCTCAAGTTGGGAATGTGTGTGGACTTTCCCATTAGGCAGGCAGAAAGTGCTCTACAGCCAGAATATGGATGATCAGTGAGTGACATGAATAGTGAGATATGCTTTTGGTCCGTGAATGCTTAGCTTGGACTGCGGAACTGGGATTGAGCTCCAAGTGTAGGACATGGTAAAAGGAGGTCACCATTCTCCCCCCTTCCTAAATAGCTCATTTCATGCCCAGACAGTCATCATGAACAATTCCAAATATTTTAGCCTTAGAAGAAGTTCAGAAAAATATCATTAAAACCTCTTTAAAATCAGTATAAAGTGGTCCTTAGAAGGCCTGGAGATATCAGAATGGTTCCAGGGTATGTGAAGATTTTGATGCACACATCAGCTGTTGTAATGATCTGGGGAAGTTGTTGGTCAATGGCCATGATTCAGATCAGTTTTTAAGTTGCATCACAAGGGCCCAGTCTGGCACACAGCCATCTCAGGATCAGGGGAATGTGAAGAAAATGCAAAGCTTCCTTTGTGCACAATTTTTGCAGATACAGTGGTTCCCACAGCTTTTTCTTGCAGGCTGAGGACTTGGTTTTTGTGATACCTTGGCCAAGTTACTTTACCTCATCTTCTCTTTTCCTCATATATAGCATGGATTTATCTGTTTATATTTGTGAACATCTGAAAAATAATCTAAGGCTCTTCAATGAGATGCTTGGATGTACTTCGAATAGTTCATGTGTCGTCTCTTAGAGCTGTTCTTCAAATATACTCCCCTCTGTGTGTGTCTCTGAATTCTAGTAAGCCATCTCGCCCTAATGCTGAAGGTGTTTCTATTTCATTTCTGTATTTAATGCTCATGCAAACATAACAAGCAGGAATAAAACAGGCAACTAAACAATATAAGGAAACTTGAAGAAATGTTTGGGTTGGTTTGTTTTTCTGATGCTATACAACTACAAAGTATAAATGCAGGGGGAAAAAAATGAAAATTTGGGCCAGTTACGATTTCAGCCATTATTTCTCCCTTGCATACCTGTCTCCAGCTAGTGAAATACTGCTGTTTTTTCTGTTTTCACCCTCTGCTGCATTTGTTTTGCTTCACTCACAAAAAAACAATGCAGCTACTTTCTTTTCATATCTCCGCTTTCCTCAAAACCTTCCAGAGTCTCTTCTGTAGGCACACTATAGGACAGGTGTGAATTAGGGGTTGCAGAAGCTGCAGTGCTGGAGGCTGCTGAAACTTCCCTTGTACACAGCACACTCTCCTGTTGTCATGCGAGAACTGGAAAAACCGTTTGCAGCACTTGTTGCAAACTTTTCTGGGGAAGGCCAGAGAATATGAGAGGGTATTTTAGAAGTATGAAACGTACAGATTTTCCTGGCTTCCGAAAGACACCAACAGGTATAAACTGCTAGTGGGTTTTTGGATACTGAATGTAAAATATACAATGTAAAATTACGGAGAAACGGCTCAAAGGACAATATTTTTAAATTATGATGATGCAATGAATCTTCTTCAGCTAGTGGTGACAGAATATAGTTTGCTAAATATTAGACAGTAACTTACGTATTTTGTATTTCTGTCAATTTTGCCTAAACTAACTTAACTAATGCAAAGTGTTCTGTAGGATACAGGGTAATAGAAAGAGCACTACCAGCCAGATGGGTAGACTATATCTATGTGATTTTTGTAACAGCAGGATGGATGGATGGGTGTAAATGCTATCCCCTTTGCAAACTCTGGCTTCTAAAGTGTCAAGAGGAGAGTTGGAACTGCAACTTCTGTTTTTTGAGTCTGCTTGGATCTTAGGTCTCAGTCTAGGAGGTCTTGCTCGTTGGGATGGTTTGCTGCAGAACTTCCTTTGGCTTCATGTGTATTAATTTGGGCTAACAGTGTTACAATCTAATACTGCAAAACCTGGCAGATTTTTTTTCACACAGAATGGTTGAGGTCAGAAGGAACCTCTGGAGATTGTCTGGTTCATAAACCCCTGCTCAAGCACGGCTCCCAGAGTAGGTGGCAGAGGAAAGTGTGCAGGCGGCTTTTGAATATCTCCAGAGAAGGAGACTCCACAGCCTCTCCAGGCAGCCTGTTCCAGTGCTCTGTCAATGTTTTTCCATTGCGTTTTCCATAATCATTAGTTTTCTTTCTTTCTTTGTTTACCCCTGCACTGTTTCAGTGTTACAGAAAATTATTTTTTCTCTTCACTGATATTATTTCTCCTCCGATGTTATGCATACAACTGCATCATTAATAGTCACAGGGGTGAAGGTGCCACCGTGCCACAGCAAGCAGTCCTCCCCCTGGAAGCAGTGTGTAACAAACAGACCTTGTGTGATGTCAAGGCACGCCTTCCGGGCCCTGTGCACCTGAGTGAGGGTCGCAGGTTTTTACTCTGGCTGCTTCGCACCTTACTAGAGCACTGAGAAGCCCGGGGCTACTTAATGGAGTGCCTGCATATATTGCTCTGCTAGACTTCTCTCCAGCTTTAGTGGGATGAAATGGAAATAAGTCCCTCAGGAGGATGGAAAGAAAAAACATCAGACAAACAGGTGACTTCTGAGAGTCTACCTGGAGACATGAATTCTGACCCACAGAAGTGATGGAGCACTATTTTCACCTATGAACTCGAGAGCAGATTCAAAGACATTGGTCTGTAAGTGGAAGAATAGATATCCTGTGTTTACACTAAAAGATCTATTCCCGTAATGGGTGTTAAAAGATTTCATAGTAAGAAAAGACTGTAGCAATGAGCATGTACTAATTGCATTCTTTTTGGAGGATGGATTTTACATAAAAAATTAAGTGGGCTTCACTGCATTACATGAAATGACCACGGGACAACAAGCTGAATATTTTGTCATTGATACGACAGTTCAAATTCTCCTCCTTATTCATCACTCTACCAGTCAATTAGATAACATGCTGTCAAAATCTTGTGGAAAAAAGAAATGATAAAGAGAACTAAAAATATATATGATGTGAATTTTAAATGCAGTTGCTATTTTACATCATTCTGCAATGTGCGCCTTACCTTTTTCCTTTTTTGCATTTCTGCTTATAACAAAGTTGTCAGGCAGATTGATCAGTGGAAAATATGAATTGTAACATGAATTCTGAGGCGGCGTGACACCAATACAGGATGTTTGTCATTTATGCTGGTTTTGTTTCAATGGCATTACATTACAGCCGTGTGGGAGAATTCTAATGAAAAACTTTCCCAGGGAAAAACAAACACCGTGTCAAAACCAGTCAGCCGCTTGTCACCAGGTAGTGTTTGCATCAAAACCACAAATAACCCCTGCACCTTCTACAGATTCATCTAAGTTCTGAGTAATGAAATCCATGTTCTTTTTCTGGATCATGCAAAGCACTGGTGCTGCTCCTGTGTGTGTGCAGTCTGGCTTTCTGAGATGCGGGGAGTCTGACAGGGATCTGCCGGAGCCAGAGCTGCTCCCCATGCACTGTGCAAGGAGGGGAAGCTGCTTTCGACAGTGTCTGGTGGGGGGAAGAGTGGGGTGGAAAGAGTTACAGTTGCACAGAAATCACAAAAACAGTGAAGGTGGGCAATGTATCGATAGTATAATTTCCTGTTGTTATATTTAGTACGTCATATGCATGTTTAAAAGTCTCTTCTTGCAGTACTCACCACTCCCAACACTGCTGGGTATCTAAAACTGCTGCAGGAATGACTTATTTTGCTGACTTGATCCTTGAATCCATTTTCAAACTTTTCTATATTTTGTCCTCCCCCAACTCAACCAAGTTGCTTGCTGTCTTCTGGCAGCGTCTTCAGTTTTTAGCTCCTAGATGCTCATGACCTTTGTCTTATTCTGTAAAAACTGACACCATTTTCAGTGTCCTTATTCCATGCCTTCTCTTACATGGATATTGACGGGATTAGCCTGGTTCTTATTCAGATACTGTCTAGTGTCTGTGTCTGTATCTGTATCTGTGTGAAAGCACTCACCTGAGTTGGCCAACTCTTTAAGCTAGAGAGCTTCCCCAACTCCCACTGTGCATTGCCTTCCACTTCTTAAGCCTGTTCCTTCAAATAAGGATGCCCACGTTTCCTTTGTGTAAGCAATCATAAGCATAGGAAAACAACTCAGTGCCTTCCAGAATGGCATTAGCCTACCCCATGATAAAATAGTCAGATACCTTTTCCCTCTTGGAGACTTCTCTGCCCCTATCTCACCAATATTCATTCCTGTTTTTACTTCGAGGATGAAGAATTCATCTTTCTCAGCGGCGTGAGAGCAACCATGGATTTTCAAAATTGAAGTAATACTTTTTCCTCCTCCTCTTTTTTTTCGCACTAGTTTAAAAATGTCCCAGTATTATTTTTCAAAGTCGTTTTTGTAGTCCTCTTTAAAGCAAAAGCAGCATTCTTTGTGTGTACAGGATTCAGCCCAGTCCTTAATATTTTCAGGACTCAGATTGTACAACAGAATGAAGGATAACATCTGCTCTTTGGAGCTAAAAAAGAAACTAACAGCAACTAATGCCATCCGTAGCCTTTTGTCTTACAAAGAACTTTGTTCTGTGAAAGTCCTGGGCTGCCCACCATCCTCATCCCAGATTATGCTTTGTTATGTTCAGGGTATCAGATGTAGAGCCATAGAGCTGTGCTTTCGGAACTGGTACTGGTGAAGTCCAGCGGCTATTCATTTCAGGATCTCTGTTTTTCAGAGCGAGCAGTCCCATCTGTTCTGCTGCCTGCCCTTGGGACTGGTGGCTCTGTCTCTGGACTGAGATGTCCAGTGTTGGATTCTCCCCTTGGATGGGCCAGGGTCAGCTGCACATCCCCACATCTCAGCCAGCTTTTCCAGAGCTGTTTGCTAGTCCTCTTCCTTCGGCTGTGAACAGGAGAGCCTGTTCACACAACACAAATGCAAAGTGGAGTCACTCAGGTGCCTCTGCAAGGTACTGAGCTATGGAACAAAGCACAGCATTGTGTGTTGGTGACCAAACACAGCCTGATGGGGTGGGCTGCGCTTTGTGGGTGGAGAGGGACACTTGATATTCTGAACCTGTTTTTCCACACCTCTGAAATCAGGTTGTGTCCTACCTTACACTTCCTGACACCTGATGTTCTTATATTTGTAGAATACTCAGAAGTCGTATGAAATTTGCAAACCTATAGAAAAAGAACTTTGTTGGGAAAAGAACCTTTGTATTACCATTTTGATGATAAATGTATCCACTAGAATCTGCTGTGTAGCAGTTTTATATTACCATATCTTCAAGCAACAAAAACACTAGCTGAGACAGTTTTGATCTACATACGCTCCAAAGACAAATATTACACTGACTAGAAGTCTTATTGCATTGCTTGCCACAGTCCAGATAGGGACTCATAAATATCTTCTGTGGTATACTAAGCTTGCAGCCAAAATACGATGGCTTTTATCAAATGCTGGTGTACTAAAAGAAGAATATTTGAAAAGTTAGCGTTAGGATCCAGACTTCAGATTTTTGCTTAAGGCAATCAAGGGATGGAGCTGGGTTCAATTATTGCTATCTTGAAAGTCTACACAGTCTCACATCAAGTTCATTTGAGATCTAAGTAGCATGGAGAAGGATACAGATGCAGAATGTGGAAAGCTAACATCAGCCTCTGTGGCTGCATCTATCATTCACCAGAATTCCTGAATACTTAACGATATGCAGATCTTCCAATACACGGTCACCTGTTTGAAGACAGAAAGCAATCTGTTTTGGTGTGTTTTCTAGATCGTGCCATTCCTGTGGTATCGTGTGAAAGAGCTGATTGTGTGTGTGCATGCTTGAAATGGCTAGTAAGCAGTGATTTTCTAGTAATAACTAGTAAGCAGCATTTTCACCAGGGATGGCTTGGTGTATCAAGGCATGTCATTTCAAGGGATTAAAAGATGACATCAAGCATTTTAAAAATTCATAATTATTATTTAATGAAAAATACTGAAATCTCTTTTTTAAATCTACAGATAAATGCATATAGATTTCATACATTTCGTACTTATTTCACCCTTGAAGTGCATACTGTTGGTCTGAGAAAAATGAAGGACAGTTTGTTGGGTGGTTTAAAGGTTTTATTTCCTTGGGAGGAGAAGGCTCTGTGTTTTGTGAGAGAACAGAGAAGAATTAAAAATTGATTTTGGAAAATAAATATGAAAATAATTTGTGTTAGAGGATATGCATCTAACAGGCATAAAAGATGTAATGAGAGCCTATGAAGCTCTAGTGAAAACTGCAAAATAGCATCTGTAATGTGTAGGGTGCCAAAGAATTACTAACAGGAAACTAGGAGCATTGTTTCGAAGTTCAACAGCTCCATTTGTCATTCTCTACAAATGTAAATTTTTCATAAGGGTGCTTTTTTTTTGAATTAGCCAAAAAGCAAAACTTATAGGTAACTTAAGCCTGAACAGATATACCATCTGAAAGCCAGCTTTACTTCCCTGTTTATTGCAAGATGCTGCAGTCTGCAACACTATGGAAATTACTACTTCCTTGAGAAAGCTCGCATATAAAAACAGGTTCTGCATATAAGATCCTCTAGCATCAGGCTGCCATTTGTTTACTTCTTTAGATTATAGAATATTCCTTTCATATGGAGATTTCAATCCCTTGACAAGAAATAAATTGTAAAGGTACAGGAATCTAGATTGTGCATGTGCTTAAAACTAAAGAGACTGGGCTCACGACACGTCAGCATAAGCAAGGTGAAATAAAGAAAACATTAATTTTTAAAACGCTCTGATCTCTACAAGCTTAAAAGTGATGTATTGTTTAAGCTTATAGTGCAAAACCGGAATATAACCAACAAATGCAGATGAATATAAATAAACTGATTTGGTGATAGGTGTACACTTTCAGGTGAGACCAATTAAAAAAAGAAGCTGGTAATTCTTCACACTTCAGAAAGGCTATTCGTAAGGACCAAGAATGCAGCCGAGCATTTCCACACACACACACCAATCTCTACTGTCTAAACATTATTAAGCACTGTTTTATTTATTGAGGACAAACATGAGGGTGAATACAGGAAGAACACCAAATTTATTAGAAAAAAATGAAAGAGTAGTGTGAGAGACTCCAGAAAGAAAAGAGTAAGCTGCATCAATGAGCATCACGGGGGCTCATGGCATTCAATGTTGACATGCTGGGAAGGGAACCTCTAGGGAAGCTGCTTTAGCAGGGGGTTGGACGAGATCAGCTCCAGAGGTCCCTTCCAATCCCTGTGATTTTGTGAACAGAGGAACTGCTCATTCACTTTTGTAAATACAAGGTTAGCTGTAACAGCATAGGAGAGATACCTGGCTGTGGCTTATTGTATACTGTGGACAGTTTAATTAACACTTCCACTATTAATCATAGTGACGAGAATGCTAGCATGTACAGAAATGGAAAATTGTGCTGGAATCTTCATAATGCCGTTCTGTGTCTTCTCACCTTGTTGAATATTGTGTGCATGTTACTACCTTTATGACTATCTGTATGCCAATAAATCATTTTTGTTTGAGAAGGAAAATTACAGCACTGAGTATGCAGTTTCTTGGAGATGGCCAATGATTTTTTTTTTCCCTTGCCTCAAATACATTTCGAAGTGTTATTGAAAGATAAATATATATTCCAAGTATATTTAACTTAGAGCTGTTCCTAATGGGAGGTACAGCAGGTGCTGCTATTTGGAAGTAATGGACTTTTCTTTGATTGTTTTTAAGGGGAGAATACACCAAAACAAATAATATACACTCAGCTAATTCACTACCATTTAAAAAAAAAATAAAAATTCTTAGAGGATAACATAAGGAATTGTGTTTGTGACAGAAACGAGGATTTTGAAAATGGGTAATATATTTAAGTAATGTGACTAATCCTTGCCTAACAGTTGGAAATATAAAAACTCCATAATATGTCCGTAATCCTAATGTGTTTCTTTGCTGTTTTGCAGGCAGACCAGTAATGATTGTAGTTGAATACATGGAGAATGGATCCCTTGACTCCTTTCTGCGGGTGAGGTGCCATTTTGTGATGGCATTTGAATAAGAAGCCATTCTAGGTTAAGATTTTAAATCATTTATCATAAATTAACTTCTGCATAATGCTATTCATGGAATTTTAGTGAAGAATAGAAGCGTTTTCCCCAGGGTACATTTCTGAGGTACAGTGATACATTAGAGCATAGCCGGAAAAAAAGAAGATTTAAACTTAAGAATGTAATTGATTTCTTCTACAAGAGTAGCTCCCATATTTAGCAAAATGTATTTCGATTAGTGTTATTGTGAAGAAAAAGATAAATTGAAGCACAAATACCTAGGCTCCTGGAAGCTGTTCATTTTGCTCAATCACCTTCAAAAATACTTTGTTATGATTTCTTCGACTGGTGAAGTGTAGAATAGATTTGTAATTGATTTATAATTATTTATGGTTACTCACATTTAATAAATTGAATTAGAAAACAGTTCATGGGTGAAGTGTCCCAGAACTAATTAACCCCAGAAGGTCATTCCATAGGCACTAAAGAAGGGCTGTAGAAAGCATGAAAAATATGTTGGTACATTTGTATTTAACTTTTCCTAGAAAAGTAGAAGGAAGGAATGACCCCTGAAGCTAAACTTATCTTAAAATAATCTCTTTGTTGACACAACCATTGGAAATGTTCTGAAGACCTAATGACATAAGAACCACTGTGAATAATTGGACCAGCAAGTATTTCAAATTTGTCTTAGAAAGTAAATGTCAGTCCTTACTAGCCTGCTGCCTTGCCGCTGTCATCTGGCAGAATGGTAACGCTGGGACTGCAGGCAAGGTCTGGAGGTGGATGAGGACTGTGTTTTTGTGGACGTGTTTGAAAGGGTATCCCAAGTGCAAAGGATAGGTGTTCAACAAAGAGCTGTGAAAATATTTATATGGAAATCTAGGTGATGATGATGGAAGGATGCTATGGTAGCAGGAGGAAGCAAAACGCTAAGGGAAGAGTGAATAAGCAGGAGGGAAAGAACACAAACACCTTAGAAAGAAAACTGATACAAAGGAATGAGAGGGAGAGAAAGTCATGCAGAGAGCACTTTTTTGACAGTAGCTTGGGAAAAGAGGTAACCACAAGAAAAGGAGCATCTGGAACAGAGGATACTACCTTGAAAGCACATCAGAACCATTATTTTAGATATTTCTCGACATTGTTTCTCCATTCCTCTTGCTTTTGATTATTCCATTGTATTTTTCTCTCTAGCATCTCTTGCTGTCCTCTTCACTGATTGTCCTAAATAATATTTTAAGACATAGGACAGACATCTGCTCTGTTGCCAGAAACATCCCAACATCACAGTTTCTGGTGAGAATTTGACAATCTGTCAAAATGAAGTTATTCTCTGCAGATAGTTTGATATCATCAAGACCTTCTAGAAATCAGGTTTAAAAAATCAACCCCCTTGCCTTTCTGGCTTACCTCACTATCCATCTGCAGGAGACAAATTGCTGCTGATTTGAGGACCTGGGGCTGGCAGGGTTTGTAATTTTACAGCAGTGACACAGGAAGATTTGCCTGAGACCTAAATTCTGCTCTTTATGCATACATCGTGTGTGTGTGTGTGTGTGCAAAATTTCACAGAGGAGAATAAAACCAAACACTGAAATAATTCATTACATAAAATTACCTTTCTCTGAGCTGCTCTGTTATATCTGCATATATTATTAATCACATGCATTTATTTATCAGAACAATTTCTACTTATTGGGATACTTTAATAGAAACTGACATCAGCAAAATTATGATGTTATTGTGAAGCAATGCTTCTCCCATTGCATAAGATATTGCAAGCAATACTGCTGGGGGGAAATGTGAGCTAATCATTTCTGCAGCTGCTTTCCATGGGTATTACTTTACAGTTTCAATTCACACTTCAGATATGATCTATTCTTCTAAAATGTTTTTTAAAAGGATTTTAGATAATATTCAGAATCCCAAAGCACTGTAGATTTATCATCAGCATTTCTGTTAATAATTAGCAGAAAAAATGGCTTCAAAGTAACCTATTTAAAAAGAAACCCAGCTGCTTCATTAATAATAGTTGTTTCCTGCTGATATAAGTCTACACATTTAAAAGCTTTTGTGAAGATAGAAAGAAGTGGAGAGGTTTTATCCTTAACAATTCTAACGTAAGGTATTTGGTGAATGTAACAATTATTATGTGCTGAGATTTGGAAGGGCTTATGATATTGTCTATCTTCCTTATTATTTAAAATAATTACTTGTTATAGTGTAAAATCTTTTTAAAGTAAAGAGAGACAATTGGAAAAAAATCAATCTCTTGCCATAAGACTTCCTCCATGCCGCAACCTGCAAACATTAACCAGTGCATCCTCCAACCTGTCCTCCAAAAGCATGCAAAAATGGGTCAGTTATACAGTGTCAAAGGGAAACCGTGTGATGAGCTGTGTGAGCAGAGTCCGGAAGAATCCTCATGGAAGGCATTTTGCAAACAAGTTGTGCCAGGAATTGTAAATCCTAAGTAAAAGTCCCCTTGAACCTTAAACCTGAACTTAATAGTCGTTACTTCCTTGTGTTACAAACAGCGAAGTAAAGCTCCAAGATGTTGAGTAATCTTCACAGTATTCTGCAGGAAGTGCATGGCAGGGATCAGAAATGAAATCAGTTTCCCCAAATACTAGGTCAGCATACACCCATCCTGCATCTTATTTAGTGCTATGTTTTGGTTTCGGTTATGCGAGCAAGTCTCCCAAAACAGTGCCTTGCTTACTGATATTTGTATAAATTAAACAGCAAGCTCAGCTAAACTATGTCTTCCCCACCTCACAAAATATCCCATATTCTAAGCTGTTAACTTTGAGCTTTTGGGTAAAAAAGTTGGCATGCATTTGCAATACAGAGATGCTGCAGATATTTTCATAACGGAAAGGCATCAGCTAATTAGAACCAATTTTGCGAGATGATGGCAGTTAACTACAGCAGATTGTGCACCACCAGATTTCCTAAATTGCTGTGAGACACAACACCAAATTTCCGTCAAAAAAAAGAGCATTATTTTGCAGTTACATAAAATTAATTATTGTAAGATGAACCTCAGTATCCCTTTCTCTCATATAAGATTGAAACATAGAAGTTAATCGTCCTGCTGCCAGGTGGGAGTATGCTGTGGGTGGGAAGGGGCTGAAACTTCAGTAATTTCCTGTCCTGTTAGCAACTTTACATACACTATACTTTGGCTGGGACAGATTGTCTTTATGTTTCTGTCACCTGCCTGTGTAATGGAGATCTTAGCAATCACTGATCCTCCAAGCATGTGAGGAAAATAATAAACATATGAAAAGTTAAAAAGGCGGATATCTGAGCTGATAGAAAGATTCACTCAGTAATTAGATAGGATAGTTGCAGTCAGATATGTTTGCTCATTCTTTTTGATACAGCATACAGAAATGACAAGAAGGATGGTCAAGAAATGCATAAATAAATTCATAAAAAAATACTGCAGAACCTTTTTATAAGCAGTTTCACCACTAGTGTGCTTGAGGTGCCTGTTCTCTAAGCGTGGCTGTGGCTGAGTATGCCACATGGGTACATGAGTCACTGCTTGGTGATCCTGCAGCCTTCGTACATGACGTAAGTGCAGTCTCCATTTTGCTGAGGAAAAAGAGATGAGTGCCATGTTGTACCCAAGTCCATGCAGCAGTTCAGACGTTGATGCAGTAATGTAACCCAGGTCCAAACCCCAGTTTCACTCCTTAGCTACTGTGCTGTGACACAGCAACATTTCCCTGGGCCTTGCCTGTTAGCTGGTTGCAATAGTTCCTATAAAAGTGCTTTGTCCCAAGGTCAGTCCTTTCACCCTGGTATGTACTCCCCTGCTTAGCCTACTCTCTAAGCAGATGCCTCACAGTCTTACAGAGCTGTTAAGAGTTAAATCTCATGTTTTTCCTGGCTCCATCTAATGGGTCATTCTTGGGTAAGGTAATTGGATTTAGCGTTATATGGACAGGAACAGTATCGTAAGGAGACAAGGTGGCTTGTGTGCTTGGAGGACTTACTGCTTCTTCGCTTCAGTTCTCACCTGAGGACATCTGCAGGCTTTGGTCTCTGCTCGTTGTCATCGTGGTTTGTTCATTCTGGAGATTTGGACCACAGAAAGGGAACACAGCTAGTAGCTGGCTTTTAAAAAAATGTAAAATGAACCAAAAAGTTGTCACCAGAGTACTGTAACGTCGTTTGGTGTGCCACCTGTGAGTTCTGCCTGCAGCTGCAGACTGCTGGGCTGCTGCCAGTGCCTCGCTGCTGCTCAGTGTCCAAGGCCAGGGAGGCAAGAATCAGGCCGTGGGGAAGTTAGTCAGGCAGAGGTGCCAGTGAGCAGGCCTCACGTGCTGACAGATTCTTTAACCAGCTTGATACTGGGGTGATCTATCAGCTGTGCCCATCGCACTGCATTTGCTCACTCTCCTTTATTTGGAAGGGACTGTGTGCTCTCCAGGTATTCATGTGGGAAAGAGAATTTGGGGATTAAGAAGCTCCTAAGAGTTTTCAGCATTTTCCCTTAACCATTCCCTGAAGACACAAATGTTTAGGTTTCAAAGGAAGATGCTCCAATCTTGCTCAGTTTTGTGAATCTCAGAGTTGTAGGAGGAAAGGATTCATTTACCTTGGATAATCACAGGCTTTTCCTGCCTTCTTCTCTGTTAGCATTTGCAATAGTAATGCTCGTCTTCCTATCTAAAAGCTGAAATATTTCATTTCACATAAGAAAATTAAAATACGCTTTAAGAGCCCAGATTTATTTACAGACATACATAGTATGTAAAAATCCTTAACATAGATTTTCTTCTTCCAAAGAAAGTATTTTCTAAAGTCTCTGTTAAAAAGTGCTTAACTATCTTTAAACATAAATGGCAGCAGACTGTACAGCAAATGAAACCCGGGAATTCACCACCAAATTTTAATCCCTTGAGGCATGTCTAGCAGCAGCTTAGATCAGTGTAAAAATATGTGAAAAAATTTGTTACTAGAAGGAGAAAATATTACGATATATTGCTGTTAGATGCAATAATTGTTATGAAGTTATTCTCAGAGCAGTTTTGCTGTCAGGCTCACACGATTTTCAGCTAGAGCTTAGATGCAGCAGATGCCTACATTTAGTGAGGCTGGAGAAAAGGGAGAAAATGAAGACCAGTAGAAAGTTCTATAAAATGGTGCTGAAAAGTATATGTTGTAAATCCATCCAACATGGCCTCACAAGACAAAGTCAGCTTTGGGGAAAAGAGGCCAGATGGCCTTTGCTACGTTTAGTGGTTACTTTTATTATTTATCTGCATCCAGAGAGGCAACAACATTGGAGCTCATAACTAACACTCCTTATTTTGCTTTCACACACAGCATTCATGTGCATTTATATTTATTGGAGACATACTCTTTTCCTGGTAGGGTAAAGGCAGCATTTTCATTTTATTTGTTTTCAAAAATGACTTTAGAAAGAAGAAAACCTGAACTGGAGACTGCTGATACAGATATTTTTTCTGAACCAAAAAAAAATTGAGTAATTAGAAACTGAGTTTGTATGACTGTGATACCTTAATAGTGAAATGGAAAGCAATGAGTATGCAGGTGATCTAAGAAGTAGTCAGTGATGCTACAGAGCCCATGTTTGTTCTCAACCAGTGTTTCACGCTGTTAAAAAGGAGGCAGAAAACGGTATTTCTGATGCTGCCGTGACAAGTTCATTTGCAAATGCTGGATTTTTTTAATCCCTGTAGATATTCTTCCTTTTGAGCAAAAAGAAATTTATTACAACTGTCTTGTATTTGAAGCCTAAAAGAATTTGTGGAATAGGGAAATTTTCAGTGTGCTCTATCTTTGAGAATTTGTGGAAAATACATCAGAAAATAGGAGATTACAACAGAGCCTGTATCAGCCATGTATTAAAAAAAGGGAAAAGAGGAGCCAAAACATTACAAACCAGTCAGCTTAATGTCAAACTGCTGTAACATTTTTAGAACAAATTATCAAAAAAGTATTTAAAAGCACCTTAAAGATAAACAGTGTGATAAGTATGAGCCAACGTGGATTTGTCAAGAACAAATCATGTCAAACAGTCTGGTTTCCTTTTCCAATAGGGTACAGGTTCTGTGGATACAGGAGAAGCAGTTGATATCATAGATTTTGAATTTTGTAAGGCTTTAAAACTCTATCGCATTAGATCTTTATGAGCAGCTAGAGAAATATGGTCTTGACGAAACTTCCATACATGGATGCAGTACTGCTGTCCTGGTTTGACCTAGCAGACAGCTAAGTCCCACACAGTTGTTCGCTCACCCTCCCTCCTCCCAAGTGGGATGGGGGAGAGAATTAAGGAATAAATACGGTAGAACTCCTGGGTTGAGATAAAAGCTATTTACTAAGACAGCAGAGAGAGAATAAAAGAAATACCAGTACATATATATATATATATAAAAGAAACAATAAATAATACACAAAGCAAGGGACCAACAACCGATACCCAACCAGCCAGCAGCCCCTCCCTCTGAGCAAGAGATTCCTCTTCCGTAAAAATCACACGATGTGATGTGGTATGGAATAGCTCTTTGGTCAGTTTAGGTCAGCTGCCCTGGTCCTGTCCCCTCCCAATTCCCAGCTCCTTATGCCTTCTAACTGCTTCACTGAGGAACAAAATGTGTCCTTGGCTGTGTTCAACACTGCCAGGTGTTATCAGTTGTTTCTCTTCTGGGAACAAAACACAGCTTCATACCAGACACTGTGAGAGAAGTAACTTCTGTTAGAAACTAAGACAACTGCCTAGATACAATATGGAGACAATGGACTTCAGATGGAAATGGAAATGAAGTAGTATTGTTCTGCAGTCCATTTCCCCATATTTTCATTAAGTTTCTGGATCTTGAGACAGTGACTAAATTTCAGAAATTATCAGACAATGCAAAGCTGAGTAGGAACACAGGAAGACAGGAAGAGAAAGTTAGAATTTAAAACATCCCAACAAATTTAAGACATAATTTACTAACTAATTGGTTTTAGAAATTGGAAATAAGTAAGGAAAAGGTAAAGGCATTCCACTGAGGCTGGAATGATCAGGTATAGAGTAGAGAACAGAGTATAACAATTTGTTGTCCCTAGTGAGTGGAAATAGGGAAACATCATTCCCATTTTCAAGAAACGAAGAAGGGAAGAGCCGGGAAACTACTGGCCAGTAAGCCTCACCTCTGTGCCTGGAAAGATCATGGAGCAGATCCTCCTGGAAGAGATATTAAGGCACATGTGAGATGAGGAGGTGATCCGAGACAGCCAGCATGGCTTCACCAAGGGCAGATCGTGCTTGGCCACTCTGGTGGCCTTCAGTGACGGAGTGATGACGTCAGTTGACAAATGAAGAGCAACTGATATCCTCTGCCTGGACTTGTGCAACGCCTTTGACATGCTCCCACACCACATCCTTATCTCTAAATTGGAGAGATAATGAATTTGAAGGCTGGTCTGTTTGGTGGATAAAGGATTGGTTAGAAGGCCACAGCCAAAGGGTTGTGGTCAATGGCTCTATGTCCAGATGGAGGTTGGTCACGAGTGGTGTCCTCCAGGGGTCTGTCTTGGGACTGGTGCTCTTCAGCATCTTCATCAAGGACACAGACAATGGGATAGAATGCACCCTTAGCAAGTTTGCTGATGACACTAACCCGAGTGAGTTAGTTAGTACAGTTGATAAAACGGAAGGGATGCTATCCAGGGGGACCTGGACAGTCTTGAAAAGGGGGCCCATGTGAACCTAATGAGATTCAAGGCCAAGCGCAAGGTGTTGCACTTGGGCTGGGACAATCCCAGGTATGTGTACAGACTGGGTGAAGAACTCCTTGAGAGCAGCCCTGCCAAGAAGGACTTGGGGGTCCTGGGGAACAAAATGCTTGATGTGAGCCAGCAGTGTGCACTTGCAGCCTGAAAGGCCAACTCTGTCCTGGGCTGCATCAAAAAAAGAGTGACCTACAGTGTGAGGGAGGTGATTGTCCCCCTCTACTCTGGCTTGTGAGGCCCATCTGGAGTGCTGCATCCAGGCCTGGGGCCTCCAGTGCAAGAAGGACATGGAGCTGTTGGAGCGGGTCCAGAGAAGGGCCACAAAGATGAACAGAGGGCTGAAGCACCTCTCATGACAAAAGCTTGAGGGAGTTGGGCTTGTTCATCCTGGAGAAGAGAAGACTCTGAGGAGACCTCATCTGGGCCTTCCAGTACTTGAGGGGAGCTTATAGGCAGACCGGAGATCGACTTTTTACATAGTCTGATAGTGATAGGATGAGGGGGAATGGCTTTAAACTAGAAGAGTGGACATTTAGGTTAGATATTAGGTGGAAATTCTTTACTCAGAGGGTGGTGAGGCACTGCCACAGGTTTCCCAGAGAAGTTGTGAAAGCCCCATCCCTGGAGGTGCTCAAGGCCAGGTTGGATGAGGCCCTGGGCAGCCTGTTCTGGTGGGTGACACTGCCCGTGGCAGGGAACTAGATGAGCTTTAAGGTTCCTTCCAACCTAAGCCATTCTATAATTCTATGTTTTTAGTCCTTGAAGAGCTAGTTAGATTCTTGTGGTGTAGGACCACTCAGTAGCATTTATAAGGAACTAAATTAATTTCAGTTTTGTATGTATTACATTTAATGAAATTACTTGTTATTAATTGTATGGAATCCTGGTAGCCATTGATTCAAGAAGAAATCGATTGCTGATCTAATTCATTTCCAGTGGTAGAAATCTGAGTGCAATCCACATGACAGTATAAAGCATGATTTGTGCTTCCAGGTAATACTAACTTTCAACTTGAACATGGGAAGATTTATCCCAATAAAGATCTACTTATTTACTTCACGTTGTTGAATAGTAATAATACAGCATAACAAAAACTATATCTTCCACATAGTGACCAGTAGCAGCCATCAGTGGTGAATATAACCCAAATTAGATCTAGAAACAACATTTTCAATGCTATTTTCCTTCAACAATAAGAACAAAATCATCTGCACTTCTCAGAACATAAGACCATAAAAGTGTTGAGATCTTACTTTGACTCTAGAAGTGAATTCTGAAGTAGATAAAAGTCCATAAACAATACCAGAAGCTTGACTCACCATTCTGCCAGAACGTTATTCAATACTAAAACAGAAAAAGACTTCTGAACAAGAAAAATTCTGTGGTCTTGTAGAAAAGCGCTGAATTAGTGCAGGATAGAGCTAGAAACTAGGAAGTGAAAAGCAATGATAGAAACTTAAAATGCCTTCCTCCTTTCCCTGAAATAACCAACTTTCTTTACTACCTCATTATACATCAGGGCTGTTGAAGGTTCTGTAATATAGTAATACTTCACATACATAAGATTTTCAAAGGCAAACTGTAACTGATAGAAAACAACATTTTTCAGAGACCTGCATAAATACTATGGGAACTACACAGATACTGCGTTTATATTCAGCTGAAAAGTTTATTTAGTAAAGCCATTAAAACCTGATTAAAATTTGATGGGATGATAGGATAAATGTGGTAAGTCCACTGGGGTGTGAATTGCTGCCAGTATTGATTAACACCTTCAACACCCCAGTGGGGATCCTGTCAAAAGCATATTTCAAATATAAGTCATGGGAATCAGAATAAAGCCCTAGATAACAACTGCCGTATCATTCAGATGAGTGTTTTATGTCCCTATAGGACACGCAAATGAAACAAGATAATGGAAAGTTGCTAAAGGATTCATTTGACTCACAAATGTATGTGGGGATTTACAAACGTTGAACGTATGAGGCCAGCTTCATACCTAGCATTAACCAACCTAGTTGAATTTCCCAAAGGTTAAATTTGGCCCATAGTCTCTGTCCTGGTCAGCTTAAATCAGGTAAGTATTTTGATATATTGGAAGATAACAGTTTGTAGATGGTAAGGGACTATAACTGGCATGGAAACCAATGCAGAAGTGATTACAGAGAGACTTATTAAAGAGATTGTTTTGCTGACAGGAAAAATACAGTTTTTCCAGATATGAGGGTGGTATCAAACAATATAAAACCAAGAATGTGAAGTGACAGAGGGGAACAGATGTGGAAGAAGATTCAGGAAAATATTTGAAGGAAGAAGGAGAACACAATAAAATTGTAACTGGTGTGTTAGCAAGTTTGTCATTTCTTTAAAGGTGGAGATAAGAAGCCTGAACTTTTTATGTCAGGGAAGAAGTTAAAAGAAATTTGAAAGATGGAGAGAGAGAATGGCAAAAGCATGAGATTGTTTTTAATTCAGGCATTTCTGCTACACTAGTAAGGAAAATACTGAGATTTGGAAGGAGCAGAAAAAGGTTACGTTTTATGAAAGAATCAGTCAAGCATGGTCTAGATTTGAAAGAGAACAAATTAAAAAAGAAAGGAATGAATTCTTGTGATTTGAAGGGACAGAAGGTTAAGGGAAGTGTTGCAGATGATTGTGAGGTTGAAAGAATGGAGCTGTGAATGAAGATAAGGAAAAGGTAAGATCTAGAGTTTGCTGGGGAGTTGGTTTTGTTTGGAGCTTTGTTAGGTGGCTGTTTGTTTGTTTTGCAAAAGCAAGCCCGAAGCCAGGTGCTTTGTTCCAAATCCTATTTCTACAGTAAGCTAAAAAAAAAAAAAGAGTTATTCATATGGGAAAAGTGTGAAGAGATTTAACTGTTTGCAACCCAGCTTAATCAAGTTTGAGTGAATTGAAGAGTTTGTATTATTAAATAAAAACTAAAAATCACATCCAGTGTGGTTTCAATAGATGCAATACCAGATGGGGTTCATCCCCTTATTTTGTTGTAAGACTATTTGTCTTTTGTCTTTCCTTGCTTAACTGGTAATGGAAATTCTTCTTTAAATCGTCTGTCACTGATATGTTTTGGGACTCTGAAAGGTTCTTTGTTCTTTATGTAGGGGCCTATGAAAGGGAAATCTGATAGATCCGTAACAGGGGATTCTCGTTTGTAAAATGTCTCATTATCACACTTGTGTCTTCACCCTCAGCTGAGTGTTGTCTGCAGAACTATCTGATTACCAGTGGCTTTGGTGGAGACAACCAAGCAGGGTAGGGCTTACAGGTGTGATATGATTACTTCGAGGAGTCTTCCCATTCTTGGTTGATATTTGAAGATGAGAGTGTTTCAGACTATGAAGGCCAGGAAGAATGGTGAGAATGTTCAACGGAAAATGTTGCTGTGAGTTTGTCATTAGTAGCTGGTTTTGAAGTTGTGTAAGTGTGCTTTGCTTGGAGAAGGCTGAGAGATGACTACATTGTTCATCTATGAGTGGTTGCCTGATTATTTAAATAGCAGGCATTCTAAGGAGCATGAGACTGTGAGGTGTTCTAGCTGGCAAGCTGCTGTGGTGTCCATGTTCTGGTAGATTAGTTTAGAATAGCAGCTTTGAAACCCAACTACGTATATTAAATTTCCTGCTTTTTTTCCTACTCTTGTTTTGTTTTGGTATAACCTGATGCAGTATTGTTAGTTGTTATCTAGTGAACGTTGTTTCTAATCTAGGATTTAATGTACTACTGTGCTTGATCTTTTCTTCCAATTGATTTTATGAAAGCAATCAAAAGAGTTTTAGGGCGTTCTACAAACTACAGAATCCACATCATCTCTACCTCTTTTGTTTGCAAAGTTTGTCTCTCTGTACCCGATGAAGTTTAATCAAACAGCAGAGACATTTAAGAACTATTTCCTGAAAATTCTGTGTAGGCAAGTAACTTATTCAATTTAGTAATCTGTTATGTGCGCAGGATAATTTATCCTTTTTGACTTCAAGAATGTGTAAGTTATTGGTTTAAGTATAATCTATATTCCAGATAGGTCTTTGTTGGGTATTGTTCAATCCTGAGACAGATGGACTAATAATATAAGGAAGAATTAACGCCAGACTTTTCGCTGTCTGGATTTTTGATGTTTGTGTGTGTGTACATATGTCTTTGTTTTTTAACATTAATTTTACATTTCTCACACAAAGTAGAGCTGAGTATTTGTTCCATATTTCTTTAAATGTTTACGTATCTGACTAGCTGGATGTAGGCCTGCTAGATATGATAAAATAATTTGCTGTTTAGGGATAAGACTAAGCATATTTGTACAGTTCAGTTTATTGCTTTCTTAAATCTAATAAATTTACTGGGCTCTACATTAAAGTTCTTCCCTACAAAATTCATTTTACTTAGGCATATGAATTAAGCAATAGAAATATCCTGAGTGCTTCTTGCATGTAGCCTAATGCTGAAAGTGTTCAAAGAGAAAATGGAAAGTTAACTTGCTTGTAGGGAAGAGTTGTTTATTTTTGTTTGGCTGTTCTTGTGAGCATAAAAGCTTGCCTCACTGAATAATCCATGAGAAGCTAAATGTCTGCCAGCTGAGGTCACAGAAACACTGCTGTCAGCAGCCTGCCTTATAGGACAGAGAGAGCAGACTCCTGATTTAGTAGGTATAGGAGCATTAAGTTTCATTTTGCAGATGGGAAAGTGAGGCCCACCAAGACTAACCACATAGATGAGTACAATTAACAACGTAACTCTTGTTTAGATGTTCAGCTCCAGTAGATTCTGCCAGGAATTAAACAGCCTAATGCTTTCATGGCTCTGGGCTTAACTGACTTCTTCAGTCAGCTAGGAGGACTGGTGAAACCACGCATGACCCTATGAATTTCAGTCCAAACTTCCTTTTCAATCTATTGTGCAGATTATTTGGTGTTACGCGCAGAACAGATTTCTCTGTGTGTTTTCGTTCTTGCTTTAAAAAATTGAGTTTGGGGAAAACATTCATAATAACTGAGGATAGAAGACATTAAATGTGGTCACTGGAAAGATCATGCGGAGCATGGAAATGCTGAAGAAAAGGGGGATGAACTGCACAGTGAGAGATGGGATGGCTTCTGCTACTGAGGAAGCTAAATGAAAAAGCATGTTAGCATTGGGTGGGTTGGCTGGCAGGGGTACAAATACATTTTAAATCCAAGCTCTAGCTAATGTCACTAGTATGAAATTCATGAAAGCTAGCTGTGTTCTTTGAACTTATCTTTACTTGCAGAAGCATGATGGCCACTTCACAGTCATCCAGCTGGTTGGCATGCTGCGGGGAATTGCATCTGGCATGAAGTACCTCTCAGACATGGGCTACGTACACCGTGATCTGGCGGCCCGTAATATTTTGGTCAACAGCAACCTCATGTGCAAAGTCTCTGACTTTGGTCTCTCACGAGTGTTAGAGGATGATCCTGAAGCTGCTTACACAACAAGCGTAAGTTTGTCTTATCTAATTTGAGCAGTTCGTTGCCTTGTGCCTCTTTTGTTCCAGATTTATCTATGCCATAGGAATAATGGTTTTAATTCGTTGGCTTTGTTCAGTTATCAGTGCATGTGGTTTGGTAGCCCTGCCGATTTACTGAAGGAAAGTTGTCTTAATTTTTTGCTGCGTGAGAAGGATTCATAATAATATTTTGCAAAATTATTTTAAGCAAATGTGCAGGTGTAGCTGAGAGACTTTTCTGATCTTGGTTTCTATTTTTACTTTTTTTTCTACATCCTTTTCCCTGCTGCTTCACTATGTTCAGTTGCAAAGATTCCATGTACTAAAGAGGGTTGGCGTGGAGGACCTCTTACTGCTCCCTCTGATGAAAGCCTTGCATTCAAAATTAAAACTTTATTTTTCACTTTAACTTACCTTCTATAGGAGTATGTAGGACCTTTCTCTCAAGGTTTAAGTCTCATCTCGTTAATACTTAAAAAAATTCATCATGCAATGCAAGTAAGCTTGTTTTTATAACAGTGTTTGGGATTTTTTTGTTTGGTTGCTTGATTTTTCTTTTTTTTTCTTCAATTAAGTGAAAATTTTGAACTTGGAGAAAATTGTTCAAATTTGACTTAAAAAGTAAGCGGCATCTGTAGTGTGGAGTAGGTAGGAAAAGGAGCGTGTTGATGCCAATAAATTCCGAGCTCAGATGCAGCGTTTTTTCACCATAGCAAAATATTCAGTTACATTCCTGTTACGATTATCACCACAACAGTAAGAATCTTAGTGAAATATAAACTGATTTCAAGTAACTGTAATATCTATCAGTGAAACTAAAATTATGTCAGAGACAGAGCACATTCTCATTCATAGTGCTCCAAAATGCACAGAACTTGTCTGAGGGGCTCTCTGACACAATGGCGTCTGACATGGGAGTGTGTATGGAGCACAGGGGTGGAATTGAATTCCTCCATGAGGAAAAAATTCCACCCATTGCCATTCATCGATGCTTGGTGAATGTTTATGGAGATCAAACAGTGGATGTGAGCGCAGTGAAGCAGTGGTGGTGTGTTTCTGCAGTGGGGACAGTGGCAGCGGGCCACCTCCACTGGTGCAGATTGCTATGAGCACAGCATGCAGGCTCTTGCTTATCAATGGTGAAACTGCACAGCTAATGGTGGTGACTGTGTTGAAAAAATGTGTTTTATAGCTGAGAATTTGCTCTATCAAGTAGTGTTATTGTGCTCTTTGTTGTAGTTTCCATGGAAGTAAATGCTTATGGAGCATCCTACATGTGCCCTTGTGATAGGGTGTAGTGACAGAATGCTAATAGAGATAGCGAACTAGCATTAAGTAATTTCTCCATAAGTACTTTCATTTTTAAAAGTGATTTATGGCCAAAATGAGGAGCTCATTTAATGTAACTGCATTGTAGTAAGTACTGTTTTATTTCTTCCATTGAATATAGCTATTGTAATGGCATTGCAGAGTCTCTTTGTTTAAGGCTAAAATAAATGTGTTCTGATAAATTGACTGAAGTAAAAGACAAATCAAATTGTATAAAGCTGTCATGCTCTATGGCAAAACAGGTTGCATTCTCACAAAAATAAGCTAAATGGCCCTCTTACCTTGAGGATTTACTACATCTCAGCAGGCACAGCCTTGAGTTAGAGATGACTGACATCCTTTGCTTTGTCTTGCTGTTTGTCATGTGCGTTTTCTTCCTCTTTATTTACTGATTTAGAATAAATCTTATGTTGTTTCTATTGGCACATCCTCCCACAAGCAGGGCAAAACTCTAGAATCAGTCTAGAAAAAGCAATTAGCCTGATAGGGAAAGGTTGGAAAGGAAACTCTTAGGGAATAACAACTTTGTGTTCACACTGAAACACTAGTTAGGAGACAATATTCAACTAAGAGTCATGGAAAATCTGTCAAATGCTCCAAAGGAACACAATTTAAGAATAGTGTGTTTTCCACAAATTTCAGGAAACAGTTTTTTGATTTCTACAAAGTTTTTTTTCATTTGTTTTGGAGTGTTTTTTTCTTCAGGCTATCAAGATAAAGAATGTAATAATTTTCTGCCAAAAAAAAAAAAAAAAAGAAAAACTGGCCTCTGTTTGCTGTCTTGGATAGAAAAATTTAAAACAAGGTATAATTTTTAAATAGGAAGTAGGAATTAAGAGTTAGTAGTACCCAATTGCCAGTCTTTGTTTTTCAGATTTGATCAGGAAAGGATATGGAAACTTCTGAGATAACTAAATAGTATGGTGGGGTTTTGCCCTATAGAGACAAAATTTTCATTTTTAGTATTGGTTTCCAAGGCAACAGTAGCTCATGAAAAGACATTTCTAGTATATAAACAAGCATTCCTGTCAATACTGAGGGCATCCAGGCTTTTGCATCCCTGCTTTTAGATAGACTGTCTTATATGATGTGAATTTATTTACTTTTAAAATAAATTTAGGGTTCACCAGTACTTAGAAAAGAGCTATGAGTCTTCAGGAAAACTTGCATGCAGCAAAATGCGTACATATATCTGTTTATACAACAGATAAGTATCAGTGTCACTACTGCAAAAAGGGTTAAACTGGTATCTGTGTTTATGGTGGCACCTTGATGTTCTGCATTAATTGTTATTTTTAGCTGGATAAAAGCCTGTTTAAAAACTGAACTGTATGATTCATAATGAAATATATTTGTAAGCTTTTTTTGATCGGCTGCATTTCTGAATTTAGCCTTAATATATATATCACATTCTTTCCATAATACTTACTAGAGAATTAAATTATTGGATGTGGCTTACTGAATCACTTGATGAAATTTGTGGGTTTAATTCTCCTCAAGCCAGTTGGATAAAATACCCCATCCAGGGAGACTTCAGGTTTATTGGATTGATTAGAGGAGCAAAGCAGATTGATGGCAGCAATGTATAGAAATACCATCAAGTAGTGAAACTTCTGGCGGCTCAAGATGAACACTTAATTTTGAGGTTTTTTTACTTTATTATATGACTTCGGCATGTCAAAACATTTTCACTGTTCTCTTACTGGAATGCAAGTTAGGGGTGTGAAGGGAGGAGATGGTTTAAATTGCTCAGATTTTCTAGTTAGTTTGGGATGTTGAATAATAGCTCCTGAACAGTCTCAGTGCTATGACAAGCACGTTACCTAGACATTTACTTTAAGGATTAAATTAACTGGAGACAATGTAGTAAACTGTTGCTGTTCAGAAAAAGAAAAAAGGGGCTTTCAAATGGTCTTACCAAGACAGGTACAAAAACTCAGTGGGGTCCTGAATGGGTCTTGCTTTTGATGAGATGAAATGATACCAATTACCTTTTTGGGGTTATTGGGCTCTTGTGTAGCAGCTGCCAGCAGCTGGATTCTTGTACATCTCCAGACACTACGTGTCATGGTTTGTAGCTGAGAGGCTTTAACTTGGAACAGCAGTAGGGAAGGGTTGCAGCATGACGATGGTGCTAAGATATAAAGTAAACATTTTCAAGTAGCTCATTTTTCAGAGCATGTGTGAGAGATTAAAAAGCAAGTAAATAAGAGCTGTGCTGATGTGCTCAGCCTGCTCCAGTGTATGGGAGATGCAATCACTAGTCTCACGGAATGTGATGGGATTTCGGTCAAGTGATGGTCAGCTTAATTTCCTTCCCACAAGTTGCTAGTCTGAGCTCAATTCATTCCCCACTCAGAAGATAAGTGGGGACAGAGGCCTGCATGTGTAACTTCAAGTTGCTGTCTTTTGTTGTGTTGGGCTGGTCAAAAGGCACATGGAAAATCGAGAGGAGGTGATTGGCGGCAACCAACATGGCTTCACCAAGGGCAAATCGTGCCTGACAAACCTGGTGGCCTTCTATGATGGAGTCACAGCAACAGTGGATAAAGGGAGGGCAACCGACGTCATCTACCTGGACTTGTGCAAGGCGTTTGACACTGTCCCGCACAGCACCCTGGTTGATAAACTGGATAAATATGGGTTTGATGGACGAACCACTCGCTGGATAAGGAACTGGCTGGATGGCCGCACTCAGAGAGTGGTGGTCAATGGCTCAGTGTCTGAATGGAGACCAGTGACAAGTGGTGTTCCTCAGGGATCGGTACTGGGACCAGTGCTGTTTAACATCTTTGTCGGTGACATGGACAGTGGGATCGAATGCACCCTCAGCAAGTTTGCAGATGATGCCAAGCTGTGTGGTGCAGTCGACACGCCAGAGGGAAGGGATGCCATCCAGAGGGACCTGGACAGGCTTGAGAGGTGGGCCCATGCCAACCTCATGAAGTTCAACAAAGCCAAGTGCAAGGTCCTGCACCTGGGTCGGAGCAATCCCAAGTACACATACAGGCTGGGCGGAGAATGGCTTGAGAGTAGCCCTGAGGAGAGGGACTTGGGGGTGTGTGTTGACGAGAAACTCAACATGAGCCGGCAGTGTGCGCTTGCAGCCCAGAAGGCCAACCGCATCCTGGGCTGCATCAAGAGAAGTGTGGCCAGCAGGTCGAGGGAGGTGATTCTGCCCCTCTACTCTGCTCTCGTGAGACCTCACCTGGAGTATTGTGTCCAGTTCTGGGGCCCCCAACACAAGAAGGATGTGGAGCTGTTGGAGCGGGTCCAGAGGAGGGCCACGAGGATGATCAGAGGGCTGGAGCACCTCCCCTACGAGGACAGGCTGAGAGAGTTGGGACTCTTCAGCCTGGAGAAGAGAAGGCTGCGGGGGGACCTGATAGCAGCCTTCCAGTACCTGAAGGGGGCCTACAGGAAAGCTGGGGAGGGGCTTTTTACAAGGATAGATAATGACAGAACAAGGGGTAATGGTTATAAACTGGAAGAGGGTAGATTTAGGCTGGATATAAGGAAGAAATTCTTCACTGTGAGGGTGGTGAGACACTGGAACAGGTTGCCCAGGGAAGTCGTTGATGCCCCCTCCCTGGAAGTATTCAAAGCCAGGCTGGATGGGGCTTTGGGCAACCTGGTCTAGTGGGAGGTGTCCTTGCCCATGGCAGGGGGGTTGGAACAAGATGATCTCTAAGGTCCCTTCCAACCTGAACCATTCTATGATTCTATGAAAACATGCTCGGGTTACGCTCAAAGACAGATAACTAAAGGATCAAGAAGTAGCCTAAAGAACAGTGTCCTGCAGAAAGACTTACTGCCCTGTGACCTGTCACAGAAGAAGGTGTGACTACTCTGGATGTGTAGTTCAGTGTTTCAAAGTCCCTAATTTACTCTTTCAGTATAGAAGGTGGTGCTTGTTTTTTTGTTGACTTGCTTTTTACAGAAGCCCCTGAAGAGGAGAATGTCTTTCTCAAAATATAAGTATTTTTAATACATCCCCTGTCTTAGGTTCTCCACTCAGCTTTTTTCCAGCTGTGATCACAAGCTCATTTAAAAGGTTTTCTCATTTTTTTTACTGGCTTTCAGGAGGGGTAAATATAGGATTGCCAACAGAATATAACACAGATCACAACAACAGCAGACCCTTAGGAGGAAACTCTCCAGATAAGAATGAAATAAGTATAAACCTACATTATCTGTCCTAGTTAGTCTAATTTTCTACTTCTGTGAGTATTCTCTCCCTCACTCTAATAGTTGTCACTTGATCCACAAATGTATGGGGGGGGAAGAGCGCAAAAATTTGCATTTAGATGTTGAGAGTCAAAAGGAGCTTAATGCAGAGGGATTTCTAAATCATGTAGTTGGATTTAATTGTAAAACTTAATATAACAGCTTCTGCATCCCCACTTTCCTTCCTCCACCATGCTATCCCAGTTTTTTGCCCCATCCCTGGAGGCGCTCAAGGCCAGGTTGGATGTGCTCTGGGCAGCCTGACCTGGTGGGTGGCACTGCCCACAGCAGGGGATGGGGCTGGGTGGGCTTTAAGGTCCCTTCCAAGCTAAGCCATTCTAGGATTCTGTGAATTTAGGAACTCCAAATATGCATTAGCATAGAAATACAGTTGAAAACTTTGTGTTTCATTTTTTTCATGCTCAAAATCGTTGTTCATGAACTCAACATAAATACATCCTAACGTCTTGGTCGTAAAAAGGGAGTCCCTTCCAACTGAGGATATTCTATGATTCTAGGAAGAAAACAAGTAAGATAGTGCAAACTACCAGAGTGTGCGTTATTTTCAGGCTTTCACTCCTTTCTCTGAAACAGGCTACAGAATTAGAGCACCTTGTCTTTGATCACTGTGGCAATTCTTGTCTCAAACAGTGACAGTAACCCTAACTGAGAAAACAGCCTGTTCATGGATGTGGAGGAGGATATTTTGGTTTGTAAAAATCTTTGAATTGAGACTGCATTTTCAAAAGAGTTATGCCCTGACTTATACAGAAGGGACTGTGGAGGACTCACACAGTGAAATTCTGTGCCATATGCTACTTAAATGCAAGAGTTTTTGGTAAATCACTGCCTTTAAGTAGTTTAATTCTTCAAAATACATTTATTACTGAAAATGATAATAATGTGTGTCTGTGGGAATCACAACCCAAAAAGTAGTAGTTATGTAGTAGAGTACAATCCAATGGAAAGACTCTAGGAATAATTTTTAAGAAATGGTGTACAGCAGTAAAAATAGCCAAGCCAGGACACGTGCATAGATCTGCAGAAATTACCAGCATCTTATCTGGCCCAACTGAGCACAGAATATATAACATGCAGAATATATAAAACCGCTGTTATGAAGAAAATACTGCAGAGATTCAATAGGGTAAAAGAAGGTAAGAAGGCAGGGAGTATTACTTAATATTCTAACAGTGCAAATAGTGATAAAAATTAGCCAAGGTAACTTTTGTGGATAAAATGACTAGTGCAAAAACTTTTGTTTAAAAAAAAAAATCAGGAGAAAAGGATGCTTCAGTGGATCTTGATGATAGGCTTAATTGCCAATTAGTAAAACAGAAGATCACGGAACTAGTCAAAAAGTAACCTGTAAAAATGCGGCTGAAGTTTTACTGTAGTTTGGCTATAATCTAAAGCAAGCAATAGTAAAAGCAAATGGAAAATACCAGGCAAAAATTCTAATTTGGGTTTTGTTACCTGACTTCAGAATGCAGTGGTACTATTGACTTTTTCAATTAAAATGTATCACTTGTTTATCTTCCAAAGCAAAAAAAAAAAAAAAAAAAAAAAAAAAAAAAAAAAAAAAAAAAAATTCATTTTTTCATTTTTCAGCAGCGTTAGGTTCCTGATTTTTGCTCTGTAATTGTCACACACTGTTAGGGGAATGGTGACTGGCTTTACTTTTCAATTCAGATAGTACTAAAGCTCTGAATAAAACATGTATCATCATAAGCTAGGTCACTTTTCTGGGGACCATTGTTTTTACTTCACTCCCTGCTAGGTTCAAGACAGAATTCTAGAAGCCAATTGATATGACCACTTGCATGTCCTTTATCTGTGTGGGGTTTCTTAAAATAAATCTACTTCCTAGCTTATAGCTTAACCAAATAATACACAGTCGTCTCTTACTTGGGAAATGCAAGTTTCATTTCCAGGAGGTACTGATTTGCTTAGTGAGTTTGGGGTGTACCTGATTCTGCAGCGTGCTGCCTGTGCAGAAGGAAGAGGCTCCTCTAACAGGCCAATTATGCTGCAATTCCCCCTTCTGCATCACTGTTCACAGCACAGCTCAGCCACTTCTGGTAGACAACGTGAAGGAGGTGAGAATATAAACAGGTCCCTCTTAAGAAAGGAAACAAAGGTCAGATGGAGAGCCTCTGGAGTGACCATCCTTCAAAAGATGGGTTTGTGACCGTACAGCTTTGGGTGTTTAATAGCTCGCTGATTGCCTGATTCAGGGTTAGTCTCTAAATAGTTTTAAGTAAATGTTTGTGTAAAGCTGCAGAGCGTTCTTTTTCTCCACATAACTTTTACTTTGGAATGTTTAAATGTACCAAATATTCTCTTTTTCTCAAAAGTGTAACTGCCATTGCCTCTGGTGACCTAATGACCTGATCAGCGCTTTGGGGAAGGAAGAGGCTGGGTCAGCTTCCCTGCAACATTTAAAGACACCTTCCATTGATGAAGAAGGAAGTTATATTTTACTTCTGCTCTAGTTTAGAGTACAGGCTCTATTCATCAGCTGTGTCAAAGCACTGACTAGTTTTAACATCACCAAGGCTGGCATTATATAATTAATGCTTACTAGAATGTTCTGAAATGGTAGAATGCTTAGAAAGCTATTTTTGGGAACTTAAGCATTCCTTACTCGTGGTTATATAACTAGTCAAAAAAGAGTTCACCTTTTTCAGCGTTGTCTCACAATCCTGAGCGTTAGGACTGCCTTCTGTTTAAGATGCAAATCTTACAGGTGCTAAACCCATGCAGCGAGGCAATGCCACGTCTCCAAGCAAATCTTAAATATCTGTGCAAGGATGAAGGTTTGAGGGGAAAACCAATGCACTTGAAAGTTATTTCTGAAAAAATACTTAAACCAAGACTATGAATCTCAAAAGGCTACAGGTAATCTTTTCTGAAATAAATGACCAAGGCTCCTTAGCTACTGACCTCTCAGTTGGAGCCGCAAACCATGGAGAACAGTCCGTTCACACTACTCACCTTGTATGTAGCTGATGTTCTGGCAACCAAGACCTACAAAATAGTATACTGATATATAACCTACTACCTGCACTATATGTACACCCCTGCTACGAGCAGTCATAGTATTTTACTGCTAATTTCTCATACTGCTGACAGACTTCTTTTTTAAAAAAAAAAAAAAAAAAACAATTATAAGAATATTAATCTCAACTTCAAACACAGCTGTTCTAGTATGCATGTGAACCTTGATTGCATGCATTTATAATTGTTTAATTTTAATTTATTAGTCAGAATTGCCTTTTTCAAACTGTAATTGGAGAAGCCATTGTAAACATGCCGAACATACTTAAACAGTTTCAGCAGTACCTTCATTTCCTTGGAACTATAATATCAGCACTTGATATTAGAAATGTAGGCATAAAACTAAAGCTCTTGCTTTGTTGCTAATTGTGTGGATGAACATCAGTTTAGTTAGGGCATTGCTACTAGTGTACCACCATTTACTTTGTATTTTAATATTCAAAATACTGACCAAGATGTATTGCATCATAAAATACCTTTACTGTGTTAAATATGTTACATTGGGAAGTACCTGAAAGCAGTATGCACAGCTCCTGATATCCTGTTAAAGGAGTTTAAACTCAGTACTTTGAGGTCAGAGCTGTTGCTTTCAGTGGAGTGTGAGCTGACACTAATTACTTGGAGGCAGTAGCATTCTGATACACAGAACAAGCAGAACAACCTCCCAAAAGCTTTGAAAAATATTCTAGTTTAATCATATGTTTTCCTTCTCATTCAAAATTATTGGCACCTTTTAAAGATGGATCAAGAAGCTATATTTGCTTACTGTCAACTATGGAAGTGAGAACAGGTAAGCAATTTATGGAAAAAGAATATCATTCATCTCCAGTGAGCCAAACAGCTCAACTGCGACTCTGTCAACTCTATTACTTTACTGTTGTTCAGTGGAAGGATGCAAAGTCTGGATGATTTTTGTTTTCAATTGTTGCAATATTCCCCATGTGAATTTATGATCCACATTAAATACTGCTGTGAAAAGTAACTTCTCTCCAGATAGCCAAATAAAACTTCTGGGTTGGAAAATTTGAAACAGGTTGAAAACTTGGCGCAGTTGGCTTCACTGGACTTCTGTGAAGCTTTATAATTAAATCTCCGTATATTCCGCACTAGGATGTAATTCCTCTGCATTATGTCCTTGAGTATAATCAAATGATAAATTAATTCCTGGCTCTAGTCCCATATAATAGTAATTTAAGGGGGGTAAGGAGGGAATCCTGTTATTCTTGGTTACTTAGAGGCAATTTTTCAGGCGCAGTCAGCTGCATGTTTCAGAGCTCACAGGGAAGGGAGCTTGAAAGGGGTCTCACACTGTGACTTCAGATGCTGTAAGAGATCACGTTTCTGTCTCGGTCCTGTATTTTCTCTGCTCGCATTGTTTTGTGCTGAGAATACTCTGTCAATTGATGAGCAATAACTATGATACTTCAGGAGACCAAAAATGTTAGGCAGTACTGCTAGACCACGATGCAGTCTTTCTCTTTTTTTGTTCTTTCAGTTGGGAATTCCTGTGTGCTAAGACACCAAAGACATCTGTCTTTCTGTTTTTTTGTTTTTTTCAGTCTGTTCCTGAGAAACTGTCCCGCACTGTATTTGTATGTGACTGGCAATTCACAAAGTCCTGCCGACTTTTGATTATCAATTTCTAACAAATTAGAAAGATATAAAATTTCAGAGACACTGATTATGTCCTTAGTTCATGAGTAATTTAACGGTAATGTAGGCAATAGAGAGTCCGATGATTTTGCAAGGACTTAACCCTAGTTTGTTGGATGTCTGAATTCCATGCTAAAAATATTGAAGTCACAGGCCTAGGGAAAACAGTGCTTTTTTTTCTTCACTTTTGGAGGGTCTTTGGGTATTGAGGAGGAAGTTGCTTGTTTTGCTTTGTTGTTGGATTCTTTGTTGTTGTTTGTTTGTTGAGGGTTAGTGTTAATAGTGCCACCAAAGGGAGCCAGTCAAGGAATGAGGGAGGAGAGGTGGTCCTGCAGGAATACCAAGCAGGAAAGAAAGCTTGATATTTCTGAAGCAAAGGAGAGTTGGTGTTATTTATGTTTTGATCATCTTAAGGAAATGTTAATTTATAAGAAAGTCATCCACAAAAAGGAAGAAGCAGAGGCTTTTCTGGAAAACTTAGTGTCATGGAGATGCTGAAGTACAATTTATACAGCTTCATGAAAATGGATGAGAAGAATAGGCTTGGATGCAGAACAATCTGTGGAAAACTGCAAGTGTAATAGCTTTCTGAGCTGTGGTCTTCTGGAGTATGAGCTACCTTCTCCATAGCTGTATTCATGAAAGAGAATCAGTCGTGTTTTCTTTTTCCTATGGCACATGAAAATTTGAGAGATGCTTGCACAAGGGAGCAAAATGTGTGAGACTGGCAGTAGAACCTGGAGCTGCCTGAACTTGGACTGTGGGTTTTAGCATTTACTTTGTAAGACTACAGGGCCTTATACTGATGCTTGATAGAAGTTGAAGGCTTCTCACTGTCAAGCACCTGCCCTTTAAAAATCTTAAGTTTAATTTCACAAAGATGGTATCAAGCTGTTGTCTGGCTGAATACCACAGCTGTTTCCTTCCCTGGGAAATATTGCGAAGTTCAGAGGGTGTCAGATACATTAATGATGAAAGAGCTCTCAGATTTTAAAAAAAAAAAAAAGAGAGATGTCTTTTCACATTGTTTAACCACAGCTCTTAAAGTAAAATAATCTTGCAAGGCGTAAATCTGGAACGGTGGAGTTTTACCTTGGCATGATTTTGACTTCTGTGTTGTGATGTGCACCTTTTGACTTCTGTGTTGTGATGTGCACCACTTCTGTTCTACCATCTCTCCCTCTCCCTTCAGGTAAAATCCCTGTTTCTGCCATCATTGGTGTCAGCTTTTTGATATTCACTTAAGCTTGAACAAGGAAGCAAAAAACGCGTCTCATATGCTTCCAAATTTTTCTGCTCACACTGGTACTATTTCTAATATTTCATGCAGTCGTACATAGCCTCATATACATGATGGCAAACTTGATGTGAATGGGATACTGCAATGACGGCAAGAAGTTTCTAAGGCAAGATATACACGTGACACTTAATCTATTTTCATATTTTTGTAATAAAAATGTTAACTTGGAAACAAGACTGACCTAGTTATCTGCCTAAATTAATCCCCAGTGAAATCAACTAGAGGAATTTCCACTGACCATATAGTAATTGCAGTCTGCCTTAAATCAGAAGAATAACTATAGAAAGAAATTATTCATTGTTGCCTGTTTGCTTATGAATTGGTTTGTTTACAGATAGGAGAGCCAAATTATTTGCAATTACACAAAAGCCCTCGGGAACCTTACTTTTGCACTCTCCTATACTTAACAGGCTTCCAGAAATTTGAAATGATGAACATTTTCTTTAGTATTGCTCTTTGGAAGGTTTTCAAGACATCAGCTCCTTGCCCAGCTGTGAGTTCCTCCCTTCATTAAATACATGGGGGATGGTTTTTATTTCACTGTTGTGTTGTCCTTTGAAGAGTGCCGCAAGAATACTGCGGCATAGTGATTGTTGTGGTGGGGGAAAAAAAATGCATTAGACCTAGATTTGTATGACTCAGATAAATCTAGGTCAAACAGCATAGTCTTTGCTCAGTACTTATTCAGGCAAAACTCCCATTGGCTTTAACAAGAGTTTTGCCTGACGAAGCACTGTGGGATTTTGCCCTTAGTATCTAAAATATTTGATCTGTTCTTTGCATTTTGGAAGCATTCTAGAGGCACATCGCATGTGTTGTCCTTGACTGCCCCGCTGTGGCTGCATCATCTTTTGATTTAAAAGGTGGCAGAACCCTCTGTCTCCACATCAAGCATGTCTTCGTTGTGAGAGTTTGAAAAAGAGAGAAGGGGGGGGAGGGGGGGAAGAGGCCTTCTGTGCATTTCTTAAAGCAATGCCAAAATCTCTGTGCATTAATTCTATATATTGCTCCATTAAAAATAGTGGTTTTTAATCTGTATTTTAGATTCCTTGTTCCCCTTTTCCCTTGCGTCTACTCTAGAACTCTAGCTTTTATTTTGAGGTTTTTTGGATGGATAGGGGAGAACCTTTTCTCTTAAGAAATCTGGCTTTTTTTTTTCCCTTCCTATAAGATGTTTCACAGATTCATGTCACTGCTTATGTCATATGAGGCTTTTGGTTCACAGTTCTAATACAGAGACCCAATCAATGAAGGCTAAGGCCAGAGAAGAAAGTTTCATGAAGTAGGAGAGATGAAATAATTGTCATTAATAAAATGAAAATTCTAAATGAAGAAACTCAGTAATTTCACTTAAAACATTTATTTTCTTTTCAAAGAAGACATTAACTTGTGAGGTCAATTAAACACATTGAAGAACTGTGCAATATTTGGAAATAAAGAAGGGCATATGAAGGCATGAAATCACATGGAAGAAATGGTTTTGTTCTTGATGTTATGGGGGTTGTACTGGATAGTCTTTAAAGGTCCCTTCCAACGCAAACCATTCCATGATTCTACGGATATAGTTTTCTTACTGCCTTGATTTTTTTGGTTATTTTTCTAAATGAACTGAGCTGTAGTGCACTTTAAGATCAGACTTGTTGTCCTCTCCCATAACACCACACCACTAAATATAAGCACTAACTGTGCTTATATTTTTACTGTAACTGCCTCTGTCTGCACTCTCAGTGCATTACCTATCATTTCTCCCTCCCTTTTCCCTTTTCATTGTATCTTGGTTTATAGCAGACCTTCTCACTGGAACTCGCTATTTCTTCATCAGGCACTCTGCTTTTCATTTAAATTCCATCTCAAAGATCACCATCTGAGATTTTAATACAAACCCTTTGGGATAAAAACGCAGTCACCTTATTCTTTACTTAAAAAAAAAAAAAAAAATCTCTAGAGAACATCTCATAATAAATACATTGCTCATTTCTTTAGAACCTTTCATATCCAGGCTGAATAGCTCCCAAATCTTCAGTGTTCCTGCTGAAATAAATAGTTCTAGCTGTGAGTAAGCTGGTATTCATTGTGAGCAATTAACTAGAGCATCTAGGCTCTTTCTCCCAGTGTATCACTCACTGCCAATACAAAGGAATATGTGGTAAGCAGTCAGACGTAGCCTGAGGGAAACGTGCTGCATCCATTCCTCTGAAATGAGGAAGCCGGTAACAATATGTTGGCAATTAAGAAATACTTACCTCTTCGCTTTGAATTCATCTGCGATCACACATGCACTGAACTGTGATTTTTTTTTTATGCCCAAAACTTGCAACTCAGCCACCACACCTATTTCTCTTATTTCAGCCTCTTTAGCAATGTGATGGTTACGCTTAATTTATTTTAAAACAGAGAGGCTGTTTGGAAACACTGTCGGTATACTCCCAAATTTACAGAAGCAGTGCTGGCCATTAAACCCTAAGGCAGGCATTCTCCGTTTATGTTTATTGTCTCCCACAGAAGCGTGGCATCCAGCAGCCTGGTCCTTGTTTGGTTGTGTATCAGTGAATAAACATTCCCCAGTCATTGTTACTGCATTTGTATATTATGCTTAATGTACTTAATTAAGGCACATTGCTCTGAATTGACCATTTAATTTCTCAGCAAGTTATTAAAGATATCATTAACGTCATAAAATTCTTGCAACCTGAATACTCTCTTCAGCCTTTTCTCTAACAAACTAGGATAATTAATTCAAGCTGCTAAATAATGAATGCAAGTACATCTTTAAGTAAATGTTCTTGATATAAAGTTTAATTTGCTCTTTTTTCCCTTGGTCCAATTTTTGGTGTAACTTTCTCCGGCATAGCTGTCTGACTAATCTTTTTTCTTATAAGTTTAGTAGTTCACTACAGGAAAGGAAGTAACTCCGCTGTGTTTTAAAAGTAAACAGCTCCTGTGCTGGGGCCATGGTTTACTCAGGATACTTATCAAACATGCAGATGTTGATTATGAATGGAAAAATACTCCCAGAAGTTCAGGGAGCCTGAACCTGTTAGTCTGTCTTGAGTAATTACTTCCGTTCTGTTATTCTAAATGAAAAGAATATATTACATACCGGTCTACATTTTACTAAGTTCGTTGTTTTGTTTCCGAACATTTGCAGGTGTAAAATGTGCAGGAAGTCAACAGGCAATCCTCCAGAGCATCTAGGAATATCAAGGAAGCCTCGTAGACCATTTCTTAGCATCATAGAGCTGCCTACTTCATTCTTTTAATTTTTGACTGTGCAGCCTTACATCTTGTTTTACAGAATTTTCAGTGTTACGTAATATAAAATAATGCTTTAGCAAACTGTAATATAATGCTTTAGCAAACTGTTTTGGAGAACAGAAAGTGGGTTACTGCAGTTTCCATTTGGCTTTAGGTTTAGATAGGTGCTGAATTTCCTAGATAAACTGGGACTTTATTCCATGCACTAATCTGAAAAGCTCTTGGCCCTAATTTATAGCCTGCACTAGAGTGTAACTCGGCAGTATTTCTGTTTATGCTTCTGTAGCGCTATCCTGCTAGTGAGGCATGCCATGAGGATCATGCTTCTCAGGAGCTGGTCTCTGCACCACACTGCTTTGAGTTGTAGACATGCTGAGGCTCAGTATTGCCAGCTGAAAGAGGAAGGCACACTGAATACAGCAGAAATGGATTGTTTTCTATGAGCAATACAATTTTCCTGGTAAACCTAGACCAGAAAATGAAAAACTTTCTGCAATCCCTTTAGTCTCTTGATTATATTGCCTTTGTTCATAGCACATCAACATTACAATAAGGTGAGGTATGGAAAAAGAGAGCAAATAGAAAGATACACCTAACAGCTGTGACTAACAAAAGGAATATATTTCATTGTAAAGTGTTGCTTCTGAAATTTGCTTAGTTCATAGAATAAAGGGGAAAAAACCTTTCATCACAGTGCACTCTAAATTATTCAATGAAAGTAATGCACGCTGTGTGTGCAAGCTTTCTTTTCAAAGTCTTTACTAAATGGGAGCGGCAAAGGTTCATGAAACTGTCATGCTCATAAATGATTTAGCAGGTCTGCTGCACTCTTGAAAGAAAAATATGGGGATCCATAGCTGCAGTGAATTGTTGAGTTTTTAATGTTTGCTTCTTTCTAATTATATACAGAACGCTTAGCCTTCATTAGAAAGAAATCTATAAATAACATCTACTTCTTGATTAGGAAAGTAATGCCAAGAATGTATACAAAAAACCATTATCCTGTCATCCAAAGATAGTAATATTGCATAGTTATGTGTATGTGACAGAATAATCTACAGTTTAATTTCAGATGCAGAAAATATCCTGTTTCCATGGTAAAATATCTTAACGTCACTTGGATTTCATATTTCAAGTCATGAACTTCCCTCCCCTCAGGCTTTCCCTTTAAGTCCATATTGGTGATTGGGAAGAAAACTCACCTGGTGCAACTTGAGACTGTTGCTTCATGTCTTACCACTTGTTACCTGACAAAAAAAGACCAGCAGCTTCCTTTCGGATAATTACGGAGAGCAACAAGGTCTCCCCTCAGCCTTCTCTTCTCCAGACTAAACAGCCCCAATTTCTTCAGCTGCTCCTCACGTCTTGTTTTCTCTTCCCTTCACCAGCTTCGTTGCTCTTCTCTGCACACTCTCAAGTATCCCAGTATCCTTATAGTGAGGAGCCCAAGCTGAACGCCGTGCTCAGGTTGCGGTCTCACCAATTCCAAGTACAGAGGGACAAACCCTTCCCTGGTCCTGCTGGCCACATTGTTTCTGATAGAAGCCAGGATGTCATTGGCCGCCTTTGCCACCTGGGCACACTGCTGGCCTATGTTCAGCTGGCTGTTGACCAGCATCCCCAGGTCCTTTTCTGCTGGGCACCTTTCCAGCTGTTCTTCCCCAAGCCTATACTGCGGCATGGGGCTGTTATGCCTGAGTGTAGCACCTGGCATTTAACCTTGTTGGTTGTCATGCATTTGGATGGGACATATCAATCCAGCCTATCCAGGACTCTCTGCAGAGCCTTCCTCCCCACAAGTCTATCAAAGTGCCCTCCATTCAACTTAGTGTCATCTGCAAATCTACTGGGGGTGCACTTGATTCCCTCATCTGATTGGACTAGATGATCTTGGAGGTCTTTTCCAACCTTGATGATTCCATGATTATGTAATCAGTATAATTGACAAAGATGTTAAAACAGGCCCCAGTACTGAGCTCTGTGGGCCACCACTTGTGACCAGCTGCCAACTACATTTAGCTCCATTTACAACCACTCTTTGGGCCCAGCCATCCAACCAGTCTTTTAACCAGTGAACAGTACATCCATCTGAGACACAAACAGCCAGTTTCTCCAGGAGAATGCTGTTGGAAACAGTATTGAATGCTTTGCTGAAGTTCAAGTAAACAACATCCACAACCCGCATCCACTAAGCAGTTCACCTTGTCATATAAGGAGATCAGGCTAGTCAGGCAGGACTGCCTTTCATAAACCCATGCTGACCAGGCCTGGTAATCCGATTGTCTTGTCTGTGCCACGTGATGACTCTCAAACGGTCAAGATGGCTTCATGAATCTAATTTCTAGAAAGTTCTTCCTTCCATCTCTCAGGTTTGGCTGCCTGCTCCTTGGTGTGTGTCTTTCCAGATCAGCTTGAACTTCAGAGTGCCTTTTGCCTGCTGCATCTTCTCCCAGTGCATTTCTCCCTGGGCAGGACCAGTAGCGCACCGCAAGCAAAGCAGCCTCTATCAGAAGTAGACCTGTAGGTAACATAGCCCCTCCTCCAGGGCTTTCAACTTGCTTTTCCACCAGGAACAATTGTAAACAAAAATAATTTTAAAATAAAATACATTATATGGATTTGCTGCGTCTTTCCTGTGTCATCTGTTAAAAAGACCTATTATTACTCCTTTGCCAATGGCTAAGAAAAATGCTCAGAGAGTACAACAAAAAAGTTCCATATCTTCCTTCAAGCATGCTTTTTTTTCAGGTTATACCTGAAGGCAGAGCCAAGTCTTCATTAAAAGGATATTACAGGTTCAGTTATAGGAACCTATACATTTTAATATAACTTTTATTACATTTACTGAATATAGCAAAATTACATAGGAAATTACTTAGTGGCTTCCCTGAAAAGTTTTTTTTTGTGTGTGTGTGTGTAGGAATATTTGTCACAATGGAAGTGTCAGAGAAGACAACAGACCCTGTTGGACTCTGTAGTGTGATGCTTTTTAGAGCCTGCTGCTCTATCCGTCTGCCATCACCTGACCAATGTTTTTTTTATAGGTCCTACGTATCCAGTCACACTAGAAATCATGTTTCAGTGCTGCAAGTGTTATGTTTTGGTGAAACGCACTTTCATCCATTAATAAGACATACAAATCAGAAGATTTGTCCTGTGAACAACTTCTTTCCGAGTGCATGAATACTTCGATTCCTGACAGTTTCCCTTGTAAGACTGAAATGAGGAGAGTGTTGGTCTCTTTTCTCAGGTGACAGGATGCAAGGCCACAGCCTCAAATTTTGCCAGGGGAGGTTTAGACTGGATATCAGGAAGAATGTCTTCATGGAAAGGCATTAGAAGGGGCTCCCCAGGAAGGGGGTGAATTTGCCAACCCTGGAGGTATTCAGGAGAAGTACGGATGCAACACTTAGTGACATACAGTAGAATTGCATTGTTAGGTGGATGGTTGGACTTGATGATTTCACAGGTCTTTTCCAGCCAAAATTATTCTTTGATTCTATGACTGTTGCTTGGGATGATTTTTGTCCTTTTGTATGTGATCTTTTTTCTGCATTCCTTCAGGGCACAGCTAGCAAGCTCTACTTGCTTCTTGACAGCACATTTAGACAAAGTTCCTTTGCCTGGTTCCTCTGAAAGTCTCCCTCAATTACAAAACATCTGGTCAAGTACCACTACTCCTGTTTGCAGCTTATTTTGTAAAGGTCCCCGTAACTGTCAGTTCAGCGTCGCCTTTTGGCCAGCTGTTGTGAAATCAAGTTGTTACACGATTGATTTCAATGGTCTCAAGTAGCACACTATCTTTTCTGTGACAAGGCGCCTGTTTCTAGTCCTCTGTATACCACACTGGAATTGAAATTGTTGTGTATTATGAGATGTTTAGATAAAAGCAAGAAAAAGCATCTTCCTGACACATTTTTTTCATGTAGCTTTTCACATGAATAATGCAGTTGTATTCTCCAGTTCTAAACATGTAAACATATAGAGTTGAAATTACAGTTTGAAATTTGTGACAGAGGCAACAACACCAGCCTGCGTAACACAAATGCAATATAATGGTGTTCTTCAATTTTGTCTTGGGTTCTTGCATTTAGGTTTCTGTCTGTGGTACACTGTGTTTTCCTGGGCTTTTTGCACAGACTTGTTTATAACCAATAATAAAAGGTATTTGTATCAGCCACCTGATACGAAAACTGATACCCTTTGATAATCTGTGCAGTAAAAAATGTATGAAACATAAAATCGTAAGAAAAGATGGATGTAACATACTGAAGACTCTTTAAAACAAAATAAGACTGAAGACTCTTTAAAACAAAGTAAGACTGTAAGTCAAGATTTAAAAGCTCACCCAGTTCCAATCCCCTGCCATGGGCACGGCTGCTGCCCACGAGATCAGGCTGCCCAGTGCCCCATTGAATCAAAATTTTAACAGCTTTGCATAACGTACGCATTTTTATAAATGCCCTTACGATAACTGCATACTGCATTAAAAACCTCTTGAAGAAACAAGCCTTTCCAATTGCTTTCTAAATGTCTTTCAGCCTCTCGGGGTCAGGGGACAGGCACAGGGACGGGGCTGATTTCAAGGTTGGTTTTTGCCTAAGTGGAACCATGCACATAAATATCACCTGTTCTTCCTGGAACAGCAGACTAACAGACATTCCCTGGTTCCCTTTGCTACTGAATGTCTTCCTATGCACCAGAAACAAATGGTAGCAATGGAATAGAGCCCCAAAACTTGAAAATAAGCCTTAGTTAAAGCAAAACCACTCACAGGTATAGATTTGGCTAAACAGACACAAAAAAGAAAAGTAGTAAAAGAGCTACAGTGGTGTTTTACTGAAGTAAGGAAATTGCCTCCTTCT